>CM029381.1:24453392-24535892 GCA_017165825.1 Hepsetus odoe | reverse complement strand
CTGTCTATCTATCTATCTATCTATCTATCTATCTATCTATCTATCTATCTATCTATCTGTCTATCTATCTATCTATCTATCTATCCACATATCTGTTTATCTATCTATCAATCTTTCTATCAATCTATCTGTCTATCTATCTATCTATCTATCTATTTATCTATCTGTCTATCTGTCTCTCTGTCTGCCTGCCTGTCTGTCTATCTATCTATCTATCTATCTGTGTCTATCTATCTATCTATCTATCTGTCTGTCTGTCTGTCTGTCTGTCTGTCTGTCTGTCTTAGTCTTAGTGTCATAGTTATAAAGAACAACTCCTTATATGGGCGTTTCGGGGCTTTCCTGTTTCAGCTGTTACCCTGAGCCATGTAGACCGTGTACAGTTGTTAATATGGATTTCAGATGCATAATAGTTTAAATTTTACACAAAAATCACACCTAAAAAACAAAGCTTTTTCACATTTTTTTTAGATGGAAAAACATTTTGTATTTCTTCACCTGTAAGTTGTGCTGAAAATAAAGAAACGAAGATTCTCCACACTGCATGCCTTAAAGGGTTAAAATGACTTAAAAGACGTCATGCGAAAAGATGAGCAAATGTGATAAAAAGACATTTTTCCAAGTTCTGAGATCAATGTACTTTTTTAAAAAAAATTTTTATTTGCTCAGCGAACAGTCTGACCATGGAGGAGCCCTGAAGATAAGAGCTTTGAAGGTCTATCTGTATATCTTTCGTTCACGAATGAATAAAATCCTCAAATTTCAGAGGTTTTCGTCTCACCAGGCTGCCCGAGGCCGAAGCCTGTGCTGAAATTAGCGAGAAATCCTCTGTCGTTCCCCGAGACGTCGGAAGAAAACCTCACGGTCATTTGAGAGGACGTGGAGAAGAGGTCCGGAAAAACAGCATTCCCAGTTAGGACACCTTCAATAAAGGAACGAACAAATGAATGACAGACTTTAGTGACATTCGAGTACAATAAAACTGTAATATAATAAAATGTTTTTTAGATTTATATTACTTGGAAAACCTTATTCTCCTCCAAAGTTTCATTGCTGCTCTGTTCATCACCAGCTCCCTTCTGAAGGTATCTCAGTGAGGGCACAAAGCTTTTCAGGAGCACCTGGAACGCTCACCTAGCAACGTTGAATTAGGATCCACTCCGTCTCGAACCTCCACCGTGTCGAAAGACGCCTCCAAAGCCAAATCCTGGAAGTGCAGCTGGATGTTTTGCCCTCCTTTGGCGTGTAAAGTCCACAAACCTGATCAAAACACAACCGAAACCTTAAAGACTGGCAGCAGAATCACTCACTCTTTTTCATAGCTGCTTGTCCTAATTTGGGTCACGTGGGGTGGGTAGACTGGGTGGGTGCTGGAGTCTATCCCAGCTCTCACAGGGTGAAAGGAGTGGGAACACCCTGGACAGGATGCTAATCCATCGCAGGGCAGAGACACAAACACTCTCAGACACTCCCAGGGGGACAATTTATCTTCTCCAGTCCACCTGACGTGCAGGTCTTTGGATGGTGGGAGGAAACCGGAGCTCCCGGAAGAAACACACACAGAACATTTCCCCTCCACACAGAAAAGACCCGGACCGTCCCGTCTGGGAATCTAACCCAGGACGGTCTCGCGATATATAAAAAAATCATTAATTAAGTTGCTGGCTTTAATCCCTTAAGTTCTTGCCTTTAATTTTAGTTTTGTAGGTGCTCAACATGGAAGAAAATTTCATTTTTTGGCTTAAAAGTCTTTTTTGGAACCTGGCAGAACCTGAGAAACCATAAACGTCTGCAGTGATCACATCCTCACTCAATGGCCATCTCTCCAGGACATACAGATCTTCTCTACAGACTGCGATGTGTGATGTTTCCAGCAGGATCAGTGTTTGTGGTTCTCACATGAGGCCTCGTTCCCGTAGCCGGCTGGGTAGTTCGGGGAGCTGAAGGTCGAGTTTGGTTCGTAGAGTTCGAACGGCCCCCCGCAGTCAGCTGTGAAGTTCAGAGAACATGAAGACGTTTCTGATCATGTTTGTTTCTGTAGTTGTGTTTGTTTGTTTTTTCATTCAGTTTAATTCCTTCATCAGGGCTGACTTTGAATGTCCTTCATTTAAATAAGAGCTTTCCTTCCACCTTTCTGTCTGTTCATCTGTAGATCTCTTCACTTATCCATCCATCCATCTATCTATCTGTCTCTGTCTGTCGGTATATCTATCTGTCTATCTATCTGTCTGTCTGTCTGTCTGTCTATCTATCCATCTATCTGTCTGTCTATATACCTATCTGTCTATCTATCTATCTGTCTGTCTGTCTATCTGTCTGTCTATATACCTATCTGTCTATCTATATATCTATCTGTCTATCTGTCTGTCTGTATATCTATCTATCTGTCTGTCTGTCTGTCTGTCTGTCTATCTATCTATCTATCTGTCTGTCTGTCTGTCTATATACCTATCTGTCTATCTATATATCTATCTATCTATCTGTCTGTATGTCTGTCTTTATATCTATCTGTCTGTCTGTCTGTCTATCTATCTATCTGTCTATCTATCTGTCTGTCTGTCTATCTATCTAACTCTCTATCTTTCTTTCTGTCTGTCTGTCTGTCTGTCTTTCTATATAGCTGTCTGTCCATCTGTCTGTCTGTCTGTCTGTCTATCTATCTGTCTGTCTATCTATCTGTCTATCTATCTGTCTTTCTATATATCTATTTATCTATCTATCTGTGTCTGTCTGTCTGTCTGTCTATCTATCTCTCTGTCTATCTATCTATCTATCTATCTATCTATCTATCTATCTATCTATCTATCTATCCATCTGTCTGTCTGTCTGTCTGTCTGTCTGTCTATCTGTCTGTCTGTCTGTCTGTCTGTCAGTCTGTCTGTCTGTCTGCCTGTCTGCCTGTCTCTTTATCTATCTCTCTCTGTCTGTATTTGAAGAATAGCTGTTGCTGTACCTGCTACAGGTGGAGGAGTGGTCGGCAGTGGAACCGGAGTTGGTTCCGGATAAGGACTTTCACCACAAGGTCCGGAGGTCATGCTGATGTCATCCAGTGCAATATCACTCAGCAGACCTCCCTTCTTCTGCGCCTCGAACACAACCTGAAGGACAAATAACGGAGCGCTAACAAAACTGACCCCAATCCAGCGGCTCTAAAAATAAACCTCCAAACACAGCAGTTTACTAAAACACTCACGATTATTCCAGTGTATCATTCATCGCCTACATTACTGTTCAAATCGCCATTAAACCAAACACCTTCGTACAGTTCGACTTTTATTTATGAAACAAACAAAGCTTCTCATAATGTTATAACCCAGCATGCATTGGTGGTTCAGCGGTAGAATTCTCGCCTGCCACGCAGGAGACCCGGGTCGGATTCCCGGCCAATGCACTGATCTAGTAGTTTTTTGGGGCAGCGGGGGTCTAGTGTTTAGGGAGTTGCCCCGGATCGGAAGATTGTGGGTTCGATTCCCTCCCCAGTGGGTTGCCATGAGGTACCCTTGAGCAAGGTACCGTCCCCGTCACTGCTCCCCGGGTGCTTTCAATAGCTGCCCCCTTCTGCACGGTGTTTGCATGGGTTAAATGCAGAGGTCCAATTTCGTTGTGGTTCACTGTGTGCTGTGCTGTGACCTCGCAATGACGCGGGTTGTCACTTTCACTTTCAGTAACTCCGCATATGTTCACATACACACTGTTCTTCACATGATCAAAGCAAAACTCAAACTGTTTCTCATCAGTGAGTCGACAAGAACCTCAGATAAAGGCTGTGGATTTTACTGACCTTCTGACCGGCGGTGGAGCTCATCGTTATTTGTCCATAGTTCCAGTTGTCTCCGTAGTTTCCCTCCTTCTGGAAAAGGACAGAACTGACCGACCCTCGCTCAGTCATTACCATGAGGCGGAAGACGTCCACTCCAAACATGTGATACCTCAAAACACACACGCATGTATATGAATATCTATAAAACTTCTCTTTTCCTTCTCCATTTCTTCTGATCCTCTGCATCTTCCTCTTTCACACCATCACCCTGCATGTCCTCTCTCATCACGTCCATAAACCTCCTCCTTGTCCTTCCTCTTCACCTGTTTCCTGGCAGCTCCATCCACTAAATCCTGTTTCTTGATATACTCCTCGTCTCTTCTCTGGACATGTCCAAACCAACACAGTCTCACTTCTCTCACTTTGTCTCTAAATCATCCAACCTGATCTGTCCCTCTAATATACTTCTAATCCTGTCCATCCTCGTTCCTTCTGACACAAATCTCAGCATCTTTAACTCCGACACCTCCAGCTCTTCTGCCTGTCTTTTCATCACCGTCTCCAACCCGTATAATGTAGCTGTTCTCACTGCTGTTCCGTAAACCTTCCCTTTCACTCTTGCTGGTCCCCGTCTGTCCCCGATCACTCCTGTCACTCTTCTCCACCCATTCCAGCCTTCTTGAAATCTTTTCTTCTCCTCTCTTCCACACTCGCCATTATTCTGAACTGTCCATCCCGAGTATTTAAACTCCTCCCCCATCACCTCCTCTACTCCCTCCGTCTTAACCATTCCGCCGTCCTCCCTTTCGTTCACACTCATGTATTCTATATATATATATATATAATGAAAGCGAAAGTGTAAGTGACAAATCTCGTCATTGTGAGTACACGACACAGCACACAGTGAACTACAACGATATTACACCTCCACGTTTTACCCACACACAAACACGTGCAGCAGGGGCAGCTATTGAAAGCGCCCGGGGAGCAGTGACGGGGACGGTACCTTGCTCAAGGTTATCTCAGGGCAACCTACCCTTGAATACAATGTTTATACTGCAGATCTGGAAGAGCTGGAAGACTGGAAGAACTAACCAGAACCGTAGACACATTTCTCCTGTCCCTGAGTCCAGGGGAAGACTGTAGATCCGGAGAAGACTGTCGTTCCCGGGGCTGCTCGGGGTCAGAATGTAGTGTCCTGTGGGATGAACTCAGGATGAACACCCAGCGCATTGCCTTCAGCAAGCGGCTGCACACTTTGGTGAAAGTGAAAATGAAAGTGACAACCCCCGTCATCGTGAAACGCAGCACAACAAAACTCAACCGCTGCGTTTCACCCACACACACACGTGCAGCAGAGGGCAGCTTTTGAAAGCGTCTGGGGAGCAGTGATGGGGACGGTACCTTGCTAAAGGGTACCTCAGGGCAAGCTACTGGTGAGGGAATCGAGGGAATCGAACAATCTTGCGATCTGGAGAAACTCGCTCACCACTAGGCCACCACTGCTTTATATCTATGTGTTACTGGTATTAGGGTTGGAACAACTGCATCCAATTAAAAAGTTATAATCAGTTTTTAATCATTCTATTATAAAGTTTACAGCTATCAAATATGTGGAGAAAGTGCAAATAATATTAATACACAGAAAGAGGTTCTAAACATATCTAGAATGATGTTCTAAGAAAATTGACATACGGAAAGAGGTTCTCATAAAATTTATATTCAGAATGAAGTTCTAAAAAATTGCCTAGAATGGAATTCTAATAAAAATAAAATAAATAAATATTTTTAAAAAATGAATAACAAAAAGTAATAATAAACCATTAAAAAGGAAAATAATCAGATGGTTTTAATGATTTTTTTAAACCATCTGAATTTTATCAGAATTATTTTGCAGATATACATTTTTTTTAAATATTGTAAAAAAAAAATCATTGTTAATTTTATTTTGTTATTAATTTTTATGTATATATTTATGTATGTATTCAATTTTTTTGTTTATTATTATTTGTGCTATTAAAAAATATATATATTTATTTTATTTTTCTTAGATATTTCATATTTATTAGAAATTTGAATTCAGAATGCTTTAAATTTAAAAAGTGATGGTTAAAACAACAAATTGCTGTAATTAAAATGTAAAAAAATGAAATTGAAAATGATCCAACATATTACTGTACACGTAAATGTTCATTTCTTCTCAGGTGTTCAGGCACTCACCCGACTGATTGCCGAGTGTGTGGTCAAAGCTGGGTCCAATTAGAGGAGGAAAAGTGGATCCTGATGTTCTGATCCAATCTCCATCATCCTCTGGCTCCTGCCTCCAGAAACAGAGCCCTTCTTCAAATGAGCAGTTAATCTTCTCCTCATCTGTAAACACACAGCCTCATCACCAAACCTCCTAAAGACGTCCCCGTCAGGATCATCACCTGATCGTCTGGAGCTCAGTAATCTGGTTTAATGGGGCACCACCTGGAGCAACTCCTGGGTCAGGGTTTTGCTCCGAGGCCCAATGCTGGTAGTGCTGGATTTGAACCTGCAACCTCTTGATTCATTGGTGAGTGTCCCTCCACTAAACCACCAGCACCTCACACAAGGAGTGTCTGAATCTAGAAATGGCTCTAACATCATGTGTGGCTTCAGATTTGAATCAAAATTCCCCCCACCAACATCTGCCCTCACCTCTTCCCACCCCCATAGGGTTGCCCTAGCAACTGCCTAGATTGCCTCTACCTAGAAACACCCCCCAGTAGTGTATTGTCATACACTAACTTTTCTCTTTCAAACAAATATAATAAAAAAATTATCATTTTTTGGGCGACCTATGGCCACCCAACCAGCAATGCTTTGACACCGTCTGGCGTGAAGGAAGAAGATAGGATAGTTTGTTTGGGTCTTGAAGTTTAAAATGTAATCCAATGCATGACTGTAGATCAGCAGATAATGAGCAGACAATGAAGCTGCACTTGTTTGTCTTCACAGCGAAGAATATGGTTTTGAAAACGTGTGTCTGCACCAGTTCATATGAGCAAAGATGTTATAAATAAATAACGTTCATCGACTGATTTGCATCAATCAGCTCGGTTCAGCTACAAGGCTAAAGTCAGTCTGCAGTTTCCTCCTGTTCTGCACTTCACCATCTCATCTGGAACATCAAGAACTTCAAACACTTTGGTCCACACTTCGTTTTTTTGATCAATAACTCCGTAGGCAACAGTGCTGGAGATAATGGGAAGCCCTGCCTGATCCTCATATCCTCCATTATCACAGGGAACTAATGTTTGGGGGAACTAAAACCTATAGGCTCATGTTCTCCAAAGTGAAGCATTCCTAAAATCTGACTGGTTGAACCATGTCATAGTTCATTTTCATAAAGTTGCCCAGACTTTGGTTCCAGGGAGACACTGATGAGCACAGAAAGTAAATCATTTACGATTGCATGGACACTCTCAAAGCTCCCAGACGAGTAGAGATAGGGGGAAAGCAATGCTCTTCCTAAACCTACACTCCTGGAAAAAAGAAGCACCTGAGAATCTTTGAAACTCTTTTCAGTCCTGGTTCCTCAGTGGTGGAACTTCTTCTTGTGTAGAAGTTCTTTGTGTGCAGAACTTCTGTGCCTCCTGTCTTCCAGCATCATCTGAAGACCCATCTGTTCAAGGAGCACTGAGGGGACTAAACTTTCCTAACCAGTCCTACTAGACTGCACCTTCTTCTCTTTTTGGCATCTTGGCATTTAAGCTCTAATTTTTGGGGAAGTTGGGGTGGATACCACAGACGCTGACCTATCAGGTCGTCCAGATAAGATTCCGTAAATGTAAATATAAAGAACAGAACTGTTCTCCTGATTGCTGGCTCCCTGTCCATGTGGAAGGAATAAATATATATGTTCATATTTAGGTGCGTATAATTACTGTCATGTGAAAGTGGGTCATACTGGAAAGCTGGCTGATGTTCTCCGCCCAGTAAGAGGCGTTAAAGCCTAACTGGTTATTGATGAAGTCGGTGGAGAATTCTACAGTGGCCTCACTGGAGAAAAGCCAGATGGTTCCAGGAGAAGAGCCTGAGAGAGAGTCTGAGGAACATAAATGTTGCGTTACATTCAGGAAACCAACAGCAACTTTCTGAAAGAGGTTTAGCTAACGTGTTTCTAACCAGAGCTTTGGTTGGTTAATGCTTTTGGTGTTTAATATTCTACTCTATTATATTCTTTTATAACACAACATAAAATAACTTTTTACATCATCTGTGAACTCACATGCCAGCTTTTTCTCTGGTCCTGTTCCTTCATAAAAGTGCAGAACATCTGTTTCATGCTCCGTTTGGAAGACTTCAAAGTATATTTTAATAACCAGACCATCATTAACTCTGCAGAAAAGAGAGATGAAGTACAGAAGACAGAATAAGAATAAGCAGAAGGAGAACCAAATACAAGTTCAGCACAGTGGTGGTCTAGCGTTTAGGGACTAGGCATCATTATCAGAAGGTTGTTGGTTCAAATCCCGGTTGCCTTGAGGTACTTTCCCCAAGACTGTTCCCCAGGTTCTGGATATGGCTGCCCCCTGCAGGATGGTGTGAGATCTTCAGTTGGTTCACACTGTGTGCTGGGGTGCTCTCAAAGTGAGAAGTAGTCACTTTCACTTTCACACACCCACTGGAACTACTGAAGACCTTTGTGCTTTTATAAAGGTGACTGACCAAAGTGCTAAACCCTGTCTTTGTGCTGAGAGGAAACCCTCACTAGCAGTTGATCCCAGTTGATCAGCAGTTGATTCTTTTTTGTCCAGAAGAGGGCAGAAGAGCACTGGGTTCTTCAACTAGGGATCCAGTCTGATTACATCACTTTCAAATGCTGCGATCCAGGCTTTTTGGAGACTAAACCCATAATGATAAACCCAACACTGAAGATCTTCTGAGGTTATTGGGTTAATTCTTTGTGAAAAATGTTTAGGACAGTCGTTAATCACCACCAGTGATCCTTTGTTGCCTTGGGTTGACCAATCAGAGACTTAGATTCTGACTAGGCATGGCTCTGGTGGAATAACATGAGATCCCACTCTCCCCTCTACAGATCTGTACTACCGAAGCAGCTCCCCAAATTACCAACGATCACAGGATTGAAGATTCGGAGATTAAAAGTTTTCAGTGACACTTTTGCACATTTATCCAGTTTATAGACTCATCGATGATCAAGGCAGGTCTGTGATGAGTTTTCCAGCTCTAGTGCTAAAACGTAAGACCTCCCGTATCTCTGGGTTGGCCTCCTCAAGGATTCGCCTTCAATTCAAGTTGTCAGTTTTATTTCTCAGGCACCTTTTAAAACTGTCATACAGAGTAGCTTTACAGAATCTGGGCTGTACCCCTAGTGAGAGACAAAGACCCAAAAACTGGAGGAAGAACCTCTGGAGGAACCAAGAGTCAGAAGGGGAACCGTCCTCCACCGGTCCACACCGGAACAACAAGAAAAAGAAAGGAAAGTAACGGATGTAAAGAGAGTAAATACTGTCGAGCCGAATCTTTCTCCAGGTACTTTATTTACACAAAAATAATAAAAAAGTAATTGCACATATTGCTTAAAAAGATATTGCACAGTCAGAGGATCAGAAACATAATTACACGTGTGAGAAATATAAATATAACTGTATATATATATATATATATATATAAATGTAAATATAAATAGTCTCCACTAGAGGCTTTCATTTTAAAGAAAGAAGACCTCGAAGACCAGGTTGTACCTTTGAAGGAACATTTTCACTGTAAATACCTCGACCAACCAAAAACATACCTGAGCTGTTTGATATGTTCTGACACCGTGGTGTAAACCTTGGAAGAAGGAACCTACGTACCGGATGATCCAGCGGCAGCTGGTATCACTGTCATAATCCAGTGGGAAGTTGTTCGAATGGAAAGAGCCTTTAGGGCCGAGCAAAAGGAACTGTCTATCACAGACTGTCGCTATGGAGACAGGAGCATCGTTAAATTAGAGCAGGAGATTGATGTTTATGGAGATCTTCGGTGAGTAAACGTACCACAGACGCTCTCGGACTCGTCTGAGGCATCGGGACAGTCAGGAGTCCCGTCACAGAAACGTGATTTTGACACACAGGTCAGGCCGTCCCTGCATGCCTTCTGTCCATCCAGACACTTTACCACTATAGACAAACACACACACACACACACACACACAAAAGGAAGAAATAAACTTTCCTTGCCAATAAAACCCCCCAGGAGATTTTGTGATCCTAGACCAATTAGTACTGAACATTCACTGCTCTTGCAACCAATCAATTAATCGATCAATCAATTACATTAATGTTCAATGTTCCAACACCTTCCAAGAAGGTACCACAGCAAAAGGGGGACGAACTCCCCACTATTTTCCGAAGAAGCACTGTAGGATGAGGGGAGTAACCGAGTAATTAAACGGTTAAACGATGAACTACCTTCTGTTCCATCAGCTTATAAGATCCAAAGGTTCTTTGCTCTTAACTCTAGAATTTGCACTTCCCACACCAGTTCTGGTCGTGTTTCTACCTGTAATGGTGTTGGACATGGTTTCCTGTCAGTTTTAATGTCCGATTTATGGGCTCAATTAGAGAATTACCTGAGATCTGAATGCTGCTGGTGTCCACTATGAGTCCTCCACTGGTCTGGACCCCGATCACCAGCTCATGCTCTGCTGACTTGGCGTCCACATCAGCGTTGAAGAAAAGATCAAAATTTGCAACTACGCTACCCTGGCTGTGGATGGAGAAATATTTGACATAATATCTTAGGTTTTACATTTCTCCTTTCCAAAGATCCAGACTTTCTTGTATTTTAATTTTTGTTGAGGAACAGATCTTCAGATCTTCCTGAAGGACAAAGTTTTTGTTTCTCATTTTTCGTACAGTCAACAAAAGACAGCAAAGAAGAGCTTCGGGATGTCCTTCAAGAAGCCTGGAGAAGTGTTCTTGACTTAAAGAAAGGAGATGGTCTAAGAGAGTTGAGGCTGTGCTGAGGAATAACGGTGGCGGTGATGAATATTGACTTTAAAGCTGGTTAGAATGAAACTCTCTTTGTGTTTAGACTGGAGTTACATGTGTGTTAGTACATGTTGTAGTAAATCACACTCACACTCTATAAATCTAAATATACTGGGACAGTATCTCACCTGAACTCAGTCACTCTGCAGTTTCTGAACTGATCTTTAAGGAGGCCTCGGCCAAAGGCTTCAGTGACCTGATAAAATAAGAGTCATACAATAAAATTAAATAGGAATATCACTGACGTGAACAATATTTCTGCACGACTTATCCATTAGGATAAGAACAAAGGACTTCAGAGAGGGTCTGCACAAAAAGCTCAGAGACTAACAGTGGTGGTGAATGGAACCAGACGTCTGAATGTATGAACTGAAGGTGAAGATGCTGCCTTACACCTGAGATGTCGGTGAGATTTTGGACTAAAACTGAACCCATTCATGTTGGAGGGAGTGAAGAAAAGTGATATAGACCATCACCGTCTCACAGAGACACGTGGAGCTTCACTGGGGGACAGAAAATGCACAGATCTGTGCTGGAGATGCCTGGTTCCATTCATCACCCCTGAATTTTAGTACTTAATAAAGGATAGATTATAAAATGTACTCAACTCTGAGCACAGTCTTGCTGTAATGGACTGAAATGGAGGTTAAATGGCAAAAAAGCTTGAGAGAATAAAGCAAAGAAACGATTCACCAGCAGTTCAGTGTCGAAGGCCAGAGCTTTGAACTCCAGGCTGCTTTTGTTTCGAAGCGCATCGGTGAAGACGGCTCCTTCTAAGATGGTGAAACTTCCACTCAGTGTTGAGTTCGGGGGCTCTAGTTGGTTCTGACTGTCTAAAGAGTGAAACATTCTGATTGACAGATGTTCCTTAAAGCTGAATTCAGAAAGGCCATGAAGTCAGAACATCAGAATCGACAGATTTCCCTCATTTAACGACTAAAACCAGCATTTCAAACAACTTTGATTTACACATTTTACAGTCTATGAGAAACCTCACGTCTTTAGATACAACCCCACAGATCAGATGTGAGTAAAGGAAACCCTGTTTGATAAAGGGTTCTCCTCGTTCTATGATTTTAGCCCTGATTCTACACTTTCCAACAGATTTTATGGATCAGCTGAAGGATCAGAGCAAATTGTTTCCTGATGGCAATGGATGAGCTGATCAGAGAATCACAGACAACGTCACTACAAAGTAGCTTTACAGAGTCTGGTCTAAACCCTTAGTGAGCGACAAACTCCCTAATACTGGAGGAAGAACCTCGTGAGGAACCACAACTCAGAAGGAGAACTGTCCTCCTCTGGTCCACACTGGATCATCAAGAAGGAAAGAAGTGACATCACTAAAAAGAGTAAAAGAGACTAAATAGATTTAAGCGCTGATGGGCAGAACAGTCTGTTCCAGCCTGGAACCTGACTTAGTCTCAACTGATGACCAATCAGAGAAACCAAGTGTTTACTATTTGTTAGATTAAAAAAAAAAAAGGTATTTAATTTCCGCCATTACAGTTTTTTGTCTCACGCCCCCTAGAGGACACACTTTGGGAAACACAAATAATAACTAAATAATGCACGTAACAAAATATTAAAGTGAAAGTGACTATTTTGTCATTGTGAAGCACGGCACACAGTGAACCACTACAAAATTCAACCTCTGCTTTTCATCCACACTCACCGTCCAGCAGGGGGCAGCTATTTAAAGCACCCAGGGAGCAGTGCTGGAGATACCTCGGGGCAACCTACTGGTCTGGGATTCAAACCCATGACCTTCCGATCCTGAGCCTCATCCCATTTTCCATTTTACGGCAATGAAAATCCAATTTTCTACATTTTATGTTTGTGTACTGTTCATGTTCCTCTTTGCCGGCATCTTGTGTGAATGGACGAGGCAATAATTTACAGCATGACCTTTATGAACCCCTAATCATGATCAGGTTCTTCAGAAAAGAAACCAAAATTTGATTTAAAAATCGACCAAAAGAAAAGTAGGATGATCGTGAAGCTCTTACCAGACTGGAGAGCCAGCCAGGAGACAACGATGAGTCCAATACACACAATAAACAGCACGGTGACAGTGGTGGTCAGGAGAACCTCGAAGGAGGACCAGCGACTCTTCCACCTGCACATGTTCCTTCTCCTCTTTCAGCGGTTTTGGAGATTTGAGGACTTTAACAGTAACTCTACTCAATAAACCTGCTGCGATCGCAGTGGAAACAGATTTAAAGCTCCTGCAGGACCTTTGCGACCAAATGCCCTTGTTTATCTGCTCAACGCGCGGCTGTAAACATTTATTGCAATATAATGATTAGCACTAATGAGCCCGGTCGCTGATCAGGGCAAGTAAAAGTGGCGCCGCTGGAGAGAAATAAACTCAGCTGATTAAGATTTTTGAAGGACATATCACAAACAAACACACACATTCATTACTAAATATCTAAAACAACATTTGATGAACTTTCTAATATTTTATTCCCTTCCTGAATGACAATATGTTGTTTTATTTTCAGTCTGCTTAAATGCACATTTTAAATCCTTTATTCCAATGTTCTTATTAAAAAATATATATTTATATATTACCTATTTAAATACAACTAATTATTAAATGTGCCAACTAAGTCTATCAATCCATTTTTTATTCAAATACAGTATTAAATATATCCA
The DNA here is from genome assembly GCA_017165825.1 of Hepsetus odoe. Classification (NCBI taxonomy): domain Eukaryota; kingdom Metazoa; phylum Chordata; class Actinopteri; order Characiformes; family Hepsetidae; genus Hepsetus; species Hepsetus odoe. Next base: position 24,522,446 of record CM029381.1, on the reverse strand, counting down.
ACGAGTGGGTTTCCATTACTATTTAAAAAACATGTTCACTTTTCATTTTTAAAAACATGGGTCATTTTGTTTCTTTATTCTTAATTTCATGTTGTGATAATTAAATTTTTAAGCTCATTTGTCCTACACAACATATATACAGAAACTGCATTTCTTTTTGGGCTTCTCTTCTAAAACAAAAGCCCTTGATTTCTTCATCTTTTAATTCCAGACGTTCTTGTGTTCTCATGTGTTTCTGAGTTCTCCAGATCTTCCTGAAGGACAGTGTTGTTGTCTCTCATGTTCAGTCCAGTCTCTGTACCTGAGCAGTTCTCCAGATCTTCCTGAAGGACAGTGTTGTTGTCTCTGTACCTGAGCAGTTCTCCAGATCTTCTTGAAGAAGAGTGTTTTACAGAAGAATCACATCTTCCTGGAGAAATGTTCCCAACTTAAAGAAAGGAGCTGGTCTAAGAGAGTTGAGGCTGTGCTCAAGAATAACGGTGGTGGTGGTGAATATTGACTTTAAAGTTGATCAGAATGAAACTCTCTTTGTGTTTAGACTGGAGTTACATGTGTTTGTATAGAAATCTCTTCAGTCTCACTTTCACACAGAACAGACAGAAATAATGTCTCAGTCTATTGTTTGTCTCAAACTCTTTACTTCTGTTTTCTAGAGAATCAAAGCTGAGCCTTTTCAAAATGAAAAATTAAGAATTCATATTTAAACACAGCCATGGAATCCTCCATGAACGTGACCTTGAATGAATTCCACTATCTTATCATTGCAGCCAAGCCCAGCAGCTTCCTTATTACAAAATCCTGAACATTCAGTAGTGTCGTCTGAAATTACACCATATAATATTTATCACAATCCATAAAATACACCAGCGTCAGCGAGGAGCCTTCACTCTCCTCGCATTAAAACCGTCACTTCTCTGATTTGCGATGACAGAGAACCTCTTTTATCACCACACTGGTGATAGATGCAAAGTCCTGGTCCCTTCCAGGAGGGTGAAACGTGAAAATGTGAGGGTGAAACCTGCTCACCGATTGAAGGAAATGTACTTTATTTAATATGAGAATGAACAGTTTTGGGTTCCTGCTCTCGTTCTGGATGCTGAAGCTCAGTTACTGAAGATTATTTATTGAAAGTCTTCATTTGTGAAGCCTGTTTCGGGGAAATCATTCCCAAAGTTCATCATTCAAAGGTTCTTTATCTCCTAATAAAAAGAGCTGATCGGTCTTCAATGTTAGAATCACTTATTTAAATGTTCACTCCTTTAAATGGAAATAAAGACATTTTTAATGCATTTGCATAAATAAGGGGTTAATATTAGTCATCTACAGCAGCTTGTTGTTCACAATCGTTAGACACCAAAATGGCATTTATTGAAAACGTTTAATGCAATTACTGCTTATGCTGGAAAATTAAGACACAAAACGTGGCCTTTGCAAAAGTTTCATAATTTTAAATATGTTTCTTTTTTCAGTATCTTAAATTCAGCAGATAAACAGAAACAATGCAAAAAAATGCCTTTAAGCTCGAGTCTGTTCTTTTTTTTTTTGCCTGGGAATTCAAAGCTTTGCAGTTGACTGTAAATGAAATCAAGTGAAGAAAGATTTCCTTATTCTAACGTCAATTATCCTTGAGCAAGGTACCATCCCCATCACTGCTCCCCAGGCGCTTTAAATAGCTGCCCCCTGCTGGACAGTGTGTGTGGGTCAAAAGCAGAGGTTGAAGTTCGTTGTGTCTCACTGTGTGCTGTGCTTCATAATAACAAGTCACTTCCACTTCACTTTCACTTCAAATATTGGAAAACGTCAGGAAAGCATCACTTCATTACACTTTTAATTATTAGTTCTTATTTTCAGCAGCATCACTTGTGCTCAGAATGTTTTACAACTCCAGGCTATTGTCTTAAGATATAAGGTCCTAGATAAAGGGGTTCCACCCACTCAGCTTTCAGCATCAGCAGTAAACGAATCACCTGATCTTCTGGAATCATCTGCTCCTGGTTCTTCACTGCTTCATGTCTTAAGTGAGACGCTTTGTTCTGCTTGAAGGTTCAGACGTAGATCACTGTGTGGATTAACCAACACAGAACTATCAAACTGCTCAGGTACAGAGACTGGACTGAACATGAGAGACAACAACACTGTCCTTCAGGAAGATCTGGAGAACTGTTCCTCAACAATTAAAATACAAGGAAGCCGAACGTGAAGAAATGAGGGGCTCAAAATACAACAGCGTAGCTTTGCCATGTTTTCCCATTTATCATAATTATTAACGTTAAAGTCACATTTGAGATGAAAATGTTGGTACTGTACTTTTCAAAGTTACTCCAGTGAATATTTGGTCATTTTTCAAGAAAAAGATCTTCAAAATTAAAGGGACAGTAAAAGAAACTTCCCAAAATTCTTCCCAAACTTCTCCAAAACTCTCAATTGGCAATATGTCATGCAATGAAGTCAACAAATTGGAAGAAAAATGAAAGAAAAATGACATTGTTTAATTGCAGCACATCTAATATTTTATGTTTTCTTCCAAATAAATAGAAGTTATGCAGTAATTTTTGCGAGAAAAAAAATAAAAAAGCCACACCCTGTTCAAGTGTGTCCCACTAATAGAACAAAGTTTTTTACGGGACTGTATTTTCTAGGGCGTTTTATAATGGCCAATAATAAGTAGACACAAACGACTCAAGCTTTTATTCAAGTGGGATTAAAGAAATAATGAGGTTAACTGTATTTAGCGTTGAATCTAATTGCAGCAAATTTACAAACAGGTTTCAAACCTTCACTGAACCCAAATTCTGCCAAAGCACTGAATGGCTTTAAGTGCAAATAAGCTTAATATTTTCCTTTAAGAAGCAACGATCCACCAGGGCACAAGGTGAGACTTTAGGTTTTATGTCTTTTGTTGCGTTTGTGTCTCCTCTCGCGGCTCCGTCTGACTTTGCGATGCTTTCCGGTCTCAAGACTTCGCTCTGCATCCGTCATCGCTGAGAGAGAAGATAAAAAAAAAAGAGGATTATTGTGGATCTCCATCAGTGCTATAAGTTCAGAAAGTACAGTGGACTCTCAAAATTGTGCTTAATCAACTCAAAGTTAACTCAAAGTTAACTCGACTCAAAGCGGAGTTTTTTTAGGGAAATGTCTCCTCCTTCTTTTTTCTTTCTGACTGCTCCTTTTAGGAGTCTATTTCTTCCTATCCTCTGCCTCTTCCTCCTTCAAACAACTGTCGGCATGTCCTCTCTCTCCACGTCCATAAACCTCCTCTTTGTCCATCCTCTTCTCCTCTTTCCTGACAGCTCCATCCTCGACATCCTCCTCCTGCTATACTCCTCGTCTCTCCTCTGGACATGTCCAAACCAACAGTCTCACTTCTCTCACGTTGTCATCCCTCTAATATACTCTTCCCTAACCCTGTCCATGCTCGTCACACTCAAATCTCAGCATCTTCAGATCTGAAACCTGCAGCTCCTCCTGTCTCTTTGTCACCAACTCTAGCCCGTATAACATAGCTGGTCTCACTACCATCTCCAACACGTAGAGCATAGCTGGTCTTGCTGCTGTCCTGTAAACCTTCCCTTTCACTCATCACTCTTCTCCAACCATTCCAATCTGCCTGCACTCTCTTCTCCTCCTCTCTTGCACACTCGCCGTTACTCTGAACTGTCCACCCAAGGATTTAAACTCCTCCACCTTCACCTCCTCCACTCCCTCCGTCCTCACTCCGCTGTTCTCACTTTCATTCACACTAATGGATTCTGTCTTACTCCTACTGACTTTCACTCCTCTCTAGAGTATATCCCCCCCCCCTCCTTTTTCCTGGTACCGAGATCGGAAAGGTGTAACTTGGAAGCATTTCATTTTTTCCAAGTCTTCAAGTTAAGGCTTTCTGAATGATTTAAAGTTCTGATCCACTGTAAGTCAGAAAAGCCTAGTCAGCCTCAAATTTCTTGCCGAGACAGCAACTTCTTTTCAGTCTGACCTCAGATTTTCTGTCTAAAACATTTGGGATCAGCAGCTCTTGTACCAATCAGAGGGAAGATCGAAGATCTGTCCCCTCTGGTTTCCTGTGACATTTTTGGTGTCCATCAATGAAAACATTGCTATTAAATAATCACCAGTAAAAACCATTCCGAAAAATGTTTTGACTGTTAATAAACCCCACAATTTCATGCCTAGGGGATAAATTAATCCTGGGAACGTTAACAGTCCTAAAAAAATAAGTAAGTGAGGTTTAGTGAAGCTCAGGAACATGATTTATGAGGCAGATCCCTGGAGTCTACCGATCAAAAATTGTCCCCTACACATGGTACAGGCTGGAGAATGGGGATCCGAGCTGTCCATCCAAGAGGCGTATCCAGAGTCCAACCAAGGCCACTGGGGTGCAGTAGACGATGGAGTAGAAGCAGCAGGCCAACACTGGCCCTGAGCAAGAACTGAGGAAAAGTGATCAAGGTGGAAACCAGACATCTAGAACAGAAGAAACCGTCCTTTAATCACCAAGGGAGAGGACAACAAAACAGCTGTAAACCCAGTCAGTGCAGTAGCCTGATAAAAACCTCCCTCGATCTTCAAGTGTCTGTCTATGGAGATAAAGTGAAAGTGACTAACTGGCATTATAAAAACATCATAACACACAGCGAGCCACAATGAAATGTAACATCTGTATTTACACAGGTTGCACACCTGGTCAGCGGTGATGGCGACGCTACCTTGCTCAAGGCAACCTCAGGGTAACCTACTGGTCCAGGATTTGAAGAGACGTCCCACAGTGGTCCCTAAACACTAGACCACTGCTCACCACTCATCAACAGCTTGATTTTATGACCCTGGTTTGGCTGAAAGACCTGAACTCGGAGGATAAAATGGGTGTCCACCTGCATCTGGACTTAACTGAGAGGAACCAAGACTAGAAAGGACCGCCTGGTTTGGGTCTGACGGATTGGGTTTTATCAGGCGAACATTATATAAACATTTGAATCTGAAAGCTTAAAACTGTGTCTGAGGAAGCGTTACCATATCACTCCATCCATGTTCATCTCGAGGTGGGAGCTTGCTGGTTAGGTGGAATAAAAACAAACAAACAAACAAAAAAAACAGATCAATCAGAATCGGATCCACAAACTAACATACATGAAATACGGCTCCTAAAATCAGATCCTCATTGGTCATAATTCCAAATGACTAATACATTTAGGAAAATTCATCGCTTGTCAAAGAATGTGTCATTAAGAGGAAGAAAAAAAAATTGTCATTTCGGCCTGTAAATTCACACGTTGTAAATTTTCTAATTATTTATTTACGAAGTCCAGAAAAGGGCTCTTTATTAGCTAGAGCACCGTTTGATGAAATCATCCAAAAGAACGCAGGCTGGGTATCTTTTCTGGGGAGCTCCCAGAGGAAACACGCCCAGACATGGGGAGAACATGTCCATTCCACACAGAAAGGACCCGGACCATCCCACCCGGGTATTGAACCCAGAAACTTCTCGCTGTGAAGAGACAGCACCACCTACTTCACACCACAATTAATTTTTAATTAATTGTGACTATTCTTGTCATTGTCAGAGCACACAGTGAACCACAACGAAATTGGACCTCTGCATTTAACCCATGCACACATCGTGCAGCAGGGGGCAGCTATGAAAGCGCCTGGGGAGCAGTGACGGGGACGGTACCTTGCTCAAGGATACCTCAGGGCACCCTAGTGGTAAGGGGTTTGAACCCACAATCTTCGATTCTGTGGCCGACTCCCTAAACACTAGGGCACCACTGCCCACAGTGGTTTCTGTCCTACTTTAGGATATTGGGCACAAACCTGCCCCTTCCTCTCGGGACATGTTTCAGGTATAAAACGGGACCTCAAGGTTTGTGTCTTTGAGGGAACATTTACATGTTTTTGCTTTCATGAATCAAAAATGTACCTTTCTGACAGTACTGCTATCTGGCCATCACAGCTGGGTTCTTTTAAGAACATAACCTGTAGTAGAGTATGGACGAATGGACGCACCTATTCCCCACAGGTCCATTCTGCAGGTCTGGAGATGCAGCTCCACAGGTCTGGTGAGAGTTTCCTGAGAGAGATGAGAAAGAAACCAAAACTGAAAATCAAATCCAGAACCTTCATTTTAGATCCCACAGCAGTCATTTTAGATTCATCTACACTTCAGTTCACCATTCTGGACTCAAACACTTCTCCACCTTTTCCAACCTGCAAACCCGTCAAAACCCATCAAGACAGAGAGCAGCAGCATCAAATAAAATCAGTTTTATATATTTATACATATTTGAGAGGAATGAAAGTGAGTAGGGCAAAGACACAGGGAAGATACAGGAGTGTGAATGAAAGGGAGGACAGTGGAGTGGTTAGGATGGAGGGAGTGGAGGTAACAAAGATGGAGGAGTTTAAATACTTGGGATCAACAGTTCAGAGTAACGGCGAGTGTGGAAGAGAGGCAGGCAGGTTGGAATGGGTGGAGAAGAGTGGCAGGAGTGATTTGTGACAGACGGGTATCAGCTAGAGTAAAAGGGAAGGTTTACAGGACAGTAGTGAGACCAGCTATGTTGTACGGGCTGGAGACAGTGGCACTGACGAAAAGGCAGGAGGCGGAGCTGGAGGTGTCAGAGTTAAAGATGCTGAGATTTTCGCTGGGTGAGACGAGGATGGACAGGATTAGAAATGAGTATATTAGAGGGACAGATCAGATTAGATGTTTTGGAGACAAAGTTAGAGAAGCAAGGTTGTGTTGGTTTGGACATGTCCAGAGGAGAGACGAGGATTATATCAAGAGGAGGATGTTGTGGATGGAGCTGCCATGAAAGAGGAGAAGAGGAAGACCAAAGAGGAGGTTTATGGACGTGGTGAGAGAGGACATGCAGTTGGTCAGTTTGAAGCAGGAAGTTGCAGAGGACCGGAAGAAATGGAGACAGTTGATCCGCTGTGGCGACCCCTAAACGGGAGCAGCCGAAAGAAAAAGAAGAAGAAGAAGAAGATACATATTTTAGGTGATTTAGGAAGACAGGTGAAGAAGAGAGTGCAGGCAGGTTGGAATGGGTGGAGAAGAGTGACAGGAGTGATCAGTGACAGGAAGAGAAGTTTACATGATGGTAGTGAAACCAGCTATTCTATACAGGTTGGAGAAGGTAGTGAGACCAGCTATGTTATACAGGTTGGAGACTTAAAGACAGGAAGTGCAGTTGGAGGTGTCAGATGCTAAACATTGGACTGCGAGGGACGAGGATGGACAGTCAAGTTAGACGGTTTGGAGACAAAGTGAAAAAAGTGAGACATTGCTGGTTTGGACATGTCCAGATGAGAGACAATCAGGAGAAGGATGGAGCTGCCAGGAAAGAGGAGAAGGGGAAGGACAAAGAGGAGGTTTATGGACGTGGTGAGAGAGGACATGCAGGAGGACGGTGTGAACAACAGCAGTAGTCGAGTTCATTGGTGAGTTTAAAGCGTCGGCTACCGAAAGTATACTTCAATCTGATTGGACGACCGTAGAGCCAAATTCCATCAAGCAGCTCGATGGCGTACGGAACGGCTTCAGCGTGTTTATAGTACACGAAGCCAAAAGACCTTTGGTGTCCCTCTCGGTCTCTCGGAATGACGACCTTTCGCACCGGACCTGCCTGAAAAAAAAAAAAAAAAAAAAAGGCAAACAGTAAGGTCCCATTTTCAGGGCAGTTAAGCTCTTTAAATTTAACCTAAACACCCACCCTGTTTAGATAAGCCGAGTTTAAAAAAAAAATTAAAAAAAAAAAAATTATATATATATATATATATATAGTCAGTCAGTCATTTTCTGGGCCGCTTGTCCTAATCAGGGTCGCGGGGAGTGCTGGTGTCCATCCCAGCTCACACAGGGCGAAGGACGGGGGACACACCCTGGACAGGTCGCCAGCCCATCGCAGGGAGGAGCGTGACGGGGACGGTACCTTGCTCAAGGGTACCTCAGGGCAACCTATTGGCAACTCCCTAACCACCAGGCCACCGCTGCCCCGCCAAAAAAAAAAAAAAAAATTATATATGTTTTATGCAGGTGTGAAAAATTATACATTTCATACATTTACATTTACAGCATTTACCAGACACTCTTATCCAGAGTGTCTTCCATGTCCTGATTACAGGGACAGTCCCCCCTGGAGACACTCAGGGTTCAGGGTCTGAGGGACCCAGTGGTGGTGGTGCTGGAGGTGGGATTCCAACCTGGGACCTCTTGATCCACAGGACCGTAGTCAAGTACCACCACTAGACCACCACAGCCATACACAGAGGCCCTCTACACTGTTACAAATACTGAATTTAAGAGATAAAATACAGGGTTTTTTTTACAGCAGTCCTGTGATTATTCAGCTCCAAATTGATGTCTTTGAATTAAAGCAGCCAGATCATCACTTTTTTTTTTTTTTTTATTAAAATGGCAAAAACAAGTTAATGTAGATAAACAGGAAATGTGGGTAAATATTAAAATGGTTTAAATATCATTAAATATTCACTCCCCAATCCATAAAGTCCATATATGGAAACCAAGCTGCAAAAAAAATTCGGACTTTTTGTGATGTCACAAATGCACTATTGCCTACTGCACTTTAGCCACGCCCATTAAAGCTCTAAGGGGTGTTTCCAGCTCGTGCTGTCTTTTCAATGAGCTGCTATATAAGACAGCCAATCAGTTAAGAGCTCATTTACATTTTCTGAAAAACACAGCCGGCTTGATTTGAAGAGACAGAGAGGTTGGAGAACGGTCCAACGAGAATTAAATACGATTAATGATATTTTATTTTTGATAAAATTTAGTAACGATAGATTATAATAACGCAATTCAAATTACTCAATCAGCTAAAGTATCCATTAAAGATTCAGTGAAGGAAAATGAAAAACAAAGTATGGGGCTCTTTAAACATTTTAATCACAAGTTAATTAATGAAAGAAAGTGAAAGAAAAGTGAAAGTGACTACCCTTGTCATTGTGAAACACAGCACAACAAAATTCAACCTCTGCGTTTCACCCACACCCACACACACACACACACACACACACGTAGCAGGGGGCAGCTATTGAAAGCACCTGGGGAGCAGTGACAGGGACAGTACCTTGCTCAAGGGTACCTCAGGGCACCCAACTGGAGAGGGAATTGAACCCACAATCTTCCGATCTGGGGCAACGCCCTCACCACTAAGCCACCGCTGCCCCTCCAAAGTCCATCCACACTTAACCAGGTAACACCAACTAAAACGGCCTTCAAATGAACTAATTTAATCAAAGAACCAATTAAAAACTACATTCAGGAAATGCATGAAAATTTATAATAGACTGTCATACTCATAGAGTGTCTGGTTTAAAAATTAATTAGTGAAACTCCACCCAGCACATAAAAACATAGCCAGGTAACACCAAATAAACTGGCCTGATTCAAATGAATCAACCAATTAAAGAATCAATTAAGACTCATTTAAGGAAAGGCGTTCAAATACGGGACGTGGGCCCCTTTAGAAGTGTCTCATTTCAAAATTAATCAGTCAAACTCCACCCACAGTCCACTGAAGGAACAATGAAAGGATCAGTTTAATGTTGGGCTATTTTTCTAGGAGTTCAGATGAAGATCAGAAGCACAGTTTGGCTCGAACGTCCATGTGTGCAGCGATCCTCCAGACTGAAATCCACAGCAGCTCTTACCTGCAGAAAGAGCTCATAGAGGATCTCCTCCTTCACACAGCTGTGCAGGTTACTGACAAACACGGTCTTATCGACCTCACTCTGACCCTCCAGCATCTTCTACACCGCCTGGACGAGCAGGAGCGGAAGCAGGAGGTTTCTATCAGGCCTGAGCTGCATGCGGAGGTCTGAGAAACGACTGAATCACGGTGGTGCAGCTCCACTGTCGTCCAGCAGAGGGCGCTGCGGAAGCGCCTCTTCCAGCCCTTCATAATAAAGTCCTCCAAACTCCTCTGTTGTTCACGTTCATTGTGTCCAAAAGTATCTGGACAGTCCATCTCCTTTAAGGTCAGTGCGCCTCAATAATGTTGCATTCAGATCCTCACAGCAATGCTGCAACATCTAGGCATCTGTGAAATACAGTCAGTATAAAGGTTTGCTTGTCGTTTCTATTTTTAAAATTATTTTATATATTATATTTTAAATAATAACAATGATAATTATCATTATTAATAATTCAATTATATTTGCAGGTATTTAACATGTTTCATTTTTTCACAATGATAAAATAAAAGTAGTGGATCAGGTTGCCATCTGTCCATCCTCCACTAGATGGCGCTGCAGACTCAGATGTCTGTACTTCATTGTGTCTGGTTGGTTTAATTTCTTAATCAGTAAAAATGAATAAACCTGCTTTCTCGATTTCCTATAAACACACACACACACACACACAGACACACACAGTTCTTTGCATTTTATTTTCTAGGACAATTGAGCAGTAGTTCAGTGATTTGTGTACAAACACATGTAACTCCAGTCTAAACACAAGGAGAGACAACACTGTCCTTCAGGAAGATCTGGAGAACCGCTCAGGTACAGAGACTGGACTGAACATGGGAGACAACAACACTGTCCTTCAGGAAGATCTGGAGAACTGTTCCTCAACATAACAATAATCACACAAGAGAGTCTGGAAGCGAACGATAGAGAGATGGGGGGCTGAAGACCTTTGCACAAGGCTTAATATATTTTTAATTCAAACCTCAAATCAAGTTAATAAAATGAGACCGCTGATTAGTCACAAAGGAAGAAAACATTCTGATTTAATATTCTTTCTAGTCTTTAAATACAGATAACCGTTGCTTATGTTTGGCACTAAATAAAGGGTAGAACCCGTCTCTTCACTCTCTCCTCAACATGGAACCGCTGAGGTTCCGTTGATGAAAAAGGGATCAGAAATGATTTATGATTGTGCAGCCCTGATTTGTTTTTGTTGGTATTGTCAGTGGAAATCTAAGTAGTTGGACTGGTGCGTGTTCATTTAGAGTTCAGCAGGAGGCAGCTTCTCGGGAACAAGCTGCCTCGCCTCGCCTGAACTGCACAGCTGAAACCCCACATCCACTTCATATGAAGCGTCTCATTAGTTCCAAATATAAAAGCAGACTGATGCATGCCGTCTCGTTTGTTGTGGCTGGAAGCGATTGTTCACAAAGTAAACAGGCGGCGTGACTCGTTTTTTATTAGCTCCGCTGAAGCCGGCGGCCTAATTGTCTCCATCGCTGCACAAGCTGTGTTTGTTTTGGTTACAGACAGCATGGAGTCCCGCATTAGAGATCTTGTGAATATTTAATGTCCCACTCACACTGAAATACACCATACAGCCACAACATTAAAACCACCTCTGACCTGCTGAGGCCTGGACTCCACGAGACCTCTGCAGGTTCAGACAGCAGATCCTGAGAAGTTGAGAAGTTGGGTCCATGGATGGGACTTGCTTGTCCCACAGATGATCAAACTGAGATGTGGAGACTTTGGAGAAACACCTTGAACTTTTTGTTTCCGCACTCATTTTCTGGACATAATCTTTGAAAGAGGACACTGGCATTAGGGGACACCATCACCATGAAGGGGGGAACTTGGACTGCAGCAGCTTTGGGACAGAATGTCCCAGGATCGAGAGTGTAAGGGTTTGAATCCCTGACCAGCAGGTTGCTCTAAAGTTCCCTTAGGCAAGGTACTGTCCCCATCATCGCTGGACGGTGCATCTGGCTGCCCCCTGCTGGATGGTGTGTGGGGGTTAAATACAGCTGATGTATTTGGTTGTGGTTCACTTTGAGTTCACTTTCACTTTAAGTGCAGCAGATCATTGTCCAGAGTGTCACACTGCCTCGTTGGCTTCCCATAATGCAACCTGGTATTTTCTCTTCCCCAGGTAAGGACACACGCACCCGGCCATCAAAATGATGGAAAAGCCAGTGTGGTCTTTCAAAACCAGCCCACCTTCTTCCATCACTCCAAGGTCCAGTTCCTTGTCCACTGTAGGAACTTTCAGTGGTGGACGTGGGCCAGCATGGACACTCTGACCGGTCTGCAGCTTCATACGCAGCAAGACAGGCTTACCTTCACTTCCAAAGTGCATCCCTGTGTCTCGGGTGTCCATGACCCTGAAACTGCTTCACCATATGAGAACTTTTGACAGGGAACACCCACCAGGACCTAAAGACGAAGGCTTGTCCTTCACTTTGAGACTTTACAGCAGCAAATGTGAATCAGTTGTGTGAAAGTAATCAGTTCTAATCGTGTGAAAATGAATCAGAATTTATTTCTCTGCCATCATGACAGAAGTTAATTTCACACTCGGTTCTCTGCGCTGTCTTGTCCTGCAGGCTTCTCCTCTGAAGATTCATGGCGTTGCAGGAATGCGTCAACAGAGGGGCTATCACCAAACCAGCAAATTCCTGTCCTTCCTCCCCCAGCTTCAGTAAACATGGAGGACCCCTGAGATCCTCAGCCTGAGACAAACTGCCTCAGAATCAGGAGGGCTCTACTGTCCCGTCCGACCGCTCACAGGCTAGGATTTAAACTTTAACCCCAGCGACCTCGTCGAGAATCCCTCTTATGGGTCAGAGCCCCCAAATCCCAAAGACCATGAGAACCAGAATGGAACCAGATGATTCACACACTCTGAAGCCCACTCCTATCTGTATGTGGTGTTTCCAGGGTCTACTGTATGAGGGTGTGGAAATTCTGCTCCAGTGATATGTGTTAGTCTTCAAAATGTGAATGGTGGACAGACCAGCCAATCACAGTGTCACAATTTCTAACGGAGACCAGCACTATGAATCCCAGCAATAGTCCTTGACAATCTCATGTGAGTCTAAGGTCTACAGGGAGGAGAAGCTGTCTATCACAGGTACAGAAATGCTGTATGGTTCCAAAAGAGGACAGCATGGTCCTTCAGAAAGAAACTGAGGAACCAACTGTGTTCATGTCACGGAACTGCAGCTTCAGGTTGGAAGCAGAAGTTCAACAATCTTCTTCAATCTTGACCCAGAGGTTCCCACAGCTCCGTGTCCCCGGGTTGGTTGTTCAAGCAGCGTCCCTCTTTTTCTTCACCTTCTTTATGTTCCTGTAACACCAGAGAACTCTCATTCTGTTTGGAGACAAAGTTAGAGAAGTGAGACTGTGGACATGTCCAGAGGAGAGACGAGGAGTATATCAGGAGAAGGATGTTGAAGATGGAGCTACCAGGAAAGAGAAGAAGAGGAAGGACAAAGAGGAGGTTTATGGACGTGCTGATAGAGGATATGCAGGTGGACGGTGTGAAAGAGCAAGATGCAGAGGACAGGAAGACATGAAGTGGTGACCCCAGATGGGAGCAAACTTTCGAGAACTTTTCTGTGAAGTTGATCATTCTTCTCTTGTGTAAATGAGTGGGTTGGAATTGTAGAACACAAAGAAAATAAGAAAATAAGTCAATAAATGAAGTCCTAGAGAGCCCCGTACCGAGGCTACCAATCACGGCACCGTCTTCAGGGGGGAACGTCATTTTCCACGTGATGAGCAGACAAATGTCCCATAAGACGGTCATGCTCAAGTACCGAGAAAGAGATAAATACAAGCACAAACTCTTCTCACACACACTTCCTTCGTTCGCATGAGAAGAGCCACAGAGTCTGTCTCTTTTAGAGACGACTATCACGTCAGAAGGTGATGAGGTCTCATGCTTGTCATTCCAAATATTAAAAACAAAGTGAACAGCTGCTCACACACACACACACACACACACACACACACACACACTCCAACAGCCAAATTGGATTGGTGCTCCCCATGTTATTGTTTGACATAACAGCTCAGTTTCCCAGTTGATCTCTGCTGTCTTTCTGCTGCAGCTACAATTTTTTATTTTTTGAGTTATAAATCGAAATGTATAATTTAATAGCTGAAAGTCCTTAAAGGACCCGTTTTGTTCGTTGCTGTAGAAAACTGCGAGCTCATCCCAAACGTGTTGTGGCTATCAAACTTCTCTGTGACCGTGGAACGAGCAACGAGCAGAACAGAACCTGAGCGGGACCGTTCTACAGACTTGTGTAACCTTTTCCAGTCCGGTGAGGATCAACTGCTCTTTATTCAAGTTTTTAGAAACTTCGGGTCATGATTCACTTCCAAAAACATGTAAAGTGAAAGTGACTATGTGTCTGTAATTTTACGCACGTTCCATCAAGCAGGGGACAGCGATATCCAACACCCGGGGAGCAGTGATGGGGACCATACCTTGCTCAAAGGAATCTCAGGGCAACCTACTCACCTTGGATTCGACCCATAGCCTGCTGATCCTGGAGCCTCATCCCTAAACGCTAGGACACCGCAGCTGTGAAGATCAGACTTTGACAGACCTCTGTTCTTTGACACTTTTGAGCAAGGAACTGTCCACATCGCTGCTCCCTGGGGCGTTGGTTACAGCTGCCCCCCTGCTGCACGGTGTGTGTGGTTGTGGTTCACTGTGTTCACAATCCTAAAGGTTCTCATACTTTTGCCCCTCACAGATCTGTATCACTGGATCTTCTTCAAGAAGCGAAAGACCAGGTGTGATATTTTGGTCTCGTTTTTTTAAAGGGTTCTCTTTTTTCACTTTTAGAACTTATGTGATGTTATAAGTCATATTTATGCAGAAATTCAGCAAATTAGAGAGGATTTACACTTTTAAGCACCGCTGTGGATGGTGATGTTACCAAGAGGAGTCTGGGGTTCACTGTAGACGTTCTGAATCGATGTTTAGGGAGAACTTCGGACCAAAAGGTCAACAAGATGGTTATTTTCATTGCAAATGCACGTCTAGAGTTCTATTCATAACTGTAGTATTAGCCTGGGCTCAGGAATGTCATCTCTCATTTACACACACACACACACACACACACACACACACACACACACACACACCCACTCACACACTCATCACCCTTGTTCCCTCTGAACAAACATTCCATACCATCTCCCGTTCCTCAGCAGTGGACAGTGGGAGGAAATTTAATATAACCAACTGTTCAGACGCGCACACACACACACACACACACACACACACTCACACATATCCACTCCCCCTACCCGATTGGCCCTTGGCTCAACTGGTGCCATTTAATCAGCCAAGAAGTGTAATCAACTGAAGGGATCATACTTCTTTACTTCTTTACAGTTCAATACTGTACATTCACACTGGCCACTTTATCAGAAACATCTGAGATGTCCCCCTACAGTCCCCATTCAATCTCACTCTGTAGTTACACACTGTCCCCTCCATAGACCCCATTTTTGAATGGTCAGGACCCTACAGGACCATCACGGAGCTGACCATCAAAAATATCTAGCATCCTGGTCAGAGGACGACCTGAACCTTCAACATTAACTTTATATCTGCAGTCTGGACCAACAGGTGCTGGACACACACACACACATGCACACACACACACACACACTCCAATATGAGTGTCACTGCTGTTCTGAGAAAGTCCCACCTCCCAAAATAACACCTGCCTGATGAAGGAGGGCTGATTAGTGAAACACAACCTCTGCATTTTACCCACACATGCAGCGGGGGCAGCTATTGACCACACCCAGAGAGCATTGACGGGGACGGTACCTTGCTCAAGGGTAACTCAGGGCAACCTGCTGGTCTGGGATTGGAACCCATTACCTTCTGATCCTGGTGCCGACTCCCTAAACACTAGACCACCGCTGCCCCGATAAACAGGTGATCTGATGAAAAGGAGGTCCTGAGTCATTTCTGGGGCATAATTGAATTCAAAGAGAGCCAAAAAGAAGATAAAGAGATCAAATATAAAAGTCCTGCTGAGTGGATTTGGTGTGAAATGGTTCTTTACAGTGGTGGTGAATGGAATCAGACATCAAATCGGCGTTTTATTTCCACCAGTGAAGATCCACGTGTCTCTGGGTGTTTCAATGAATCGCTTTAAGCACCATATTCATTATTACATCATTTTCCCTGAGGTTCACTTTCATTCTTCACACTGTCCCGTAGACTTCCTATACACCTCTAGACCCAACAGAATGGACAGCATCCAATGACCCTTTAAGCTGAACAGAGAGAGAGAGAGAGAGATTATTAGGACCTGTTTAGTCCATTTCTGGAGAAGACTGTGTTTATCCACATCCTGCCGTCGGCCTTCAGTGAACTTTTCTGCAGCTCCAGAATGAGTAACAATGTTAAACTGACTTGGACTGAACTGAACTGGGCAACGCAAGTGGACATCCTGAGTCATTTTTGGGCAAAAAAGCATCCAGAAAGATCCTTGAAAAAGAGAAAAGTGATGTATGTACTGTTCCATACAGATAAAAAAGGGGGGAGAAAGCATGGATGTCATCT
This sequence comes from Hepsetus odoe, assembly GCA_017165825.1. Lineage (NCBI taxonomy): Eukaryota > Metazoa > Chordata > Actinopteri > Characiformes > Hepsetidae > Hepsetus > Hepsetus odoe. Next base: position 24,506,134 of record CM029381.1, on the reverse strand, counting down.
GAGACGCCCAGTCACACGTAAAAACATGAACATTTTGGGTCAAAATCTATTTTATGATGAATTTTAAGTGTAAGAAAGTAACATAGTGTGGTTGGTTTGAAGGAGGACGATGCAGAGGACAGGAAGAAAAGGAGATCCTCTGCGGCGACAAATGGGAGCAGCTGAAAGAAGAGGAAGAAGAAGAAGGAAGTAACATAGTATATCTGAATATGAGTCTCAGAGGATGGACGGACGGGCAGATGGACATGTGCTATGACCTCTACACTGATCGTTATTTTTACCAGGCTGTTAAATTCTGCAGGTAATCAGCAGTTGTGCATTAAAATATGCTAAACTCTCATTTTAGCCAGATAACTTAAGCCCGAAATCAAGTCTGTCCAATAAGAAAATAGCTGAGGGTTGCTCCTATTGGACAGCCTCAAGTTTAGGCTCAACATATCTGTCTAATTTCAAAACATCCTCCAGGTGAGCCCAAGCTTTTAACGCTGTCTGTAAGCGTGCGCACAGTTTTCGTTGTGAACACAAGGTGGCACTGAAGTGTCGCTTTAATTTAAAGAGCTTGGGCCTAAACTGGTGCAGGTACTTGGACCATAACTGCAAAAAAGACACTGAATAATGGTTCATCTACTGACATCTTCTGTATTTCACACTCTGCAGGTCACTGCACACCTTTATTTGCATTCATGGTGAGTGTGAGGCTTTATATTCTGGATTATAAACATCAATCACTTTTTAGCTGAAGAAACGAACATGTCCTGCTTATATCTGCATGAAGGTGTGAGCTTCAGATTGAAATCTGCTCCTTCTTCACAAAAACCCTCCATAGCTCTGAGTTTGAGATATACAGAAAAGTCCTCCAGAGTGGACCTGGTGTGAAATGGTTCTTACAGTAGTGCTGAATGGATCCCGATGTCCCAGTTTATGCACGTCCACCAGTGAAGCTCCATCTGTCTTCGATGGGATGGTGAAATATGAAACAACAAAATCAGGGACTATTTAGCCTCAAAATGTGTCCCTCCACCATGAATAGGTTCAGTTTCAGTCCAAAATCCTCTCCAAACTCAACATCTCGGGCATCGGGCAGCGTCTCCACCACCATTTCTTGTCTTTGGGGGACATTCAGACGTCTGGTTCCATTCAGCACCACGTCGCCAAACTTGCTGTGGATGGCTTTGTTAGAGTTGCTCATGAAGACCTTCTGGACGTCCTTCTTTAACATTAGGCTCGTGTTTGTAGTTCTAGTGCTTTTCTTTGTGGTGAGAAATGTCAGAGCGTGTACAGAGCTTCTCTTGTTTCACATAAAGGTCTGCAGTAGAACAGAAACCCTGTGCTGTAAATGATAGGTCAGGTGACCTCTGACTGTCCTTGGAAACTGAGTGAAGGCAGCTGTAGCGCAGTGGGCGTCCTGTCCACATCAGCAGACGATTCATTATGTCCCAGTGTCCACTCCGCACGGCCTTCAACATCACGATGTCCCCGCTATAAAACTCAGCTTATTACAGGGGGCTATTATTATTGCATATAGATATAATACACATGGGATCTGTCTATCTATCTATCTATCTATCTATCTATCTATCTATCCATCCATATCTCTATCTATCTATCTATCCATCCATCCTTCTATCCGTCTATCTTTATTTATCTGTCTGTCTGTCTGCCTATCTATCTACCTGTTTTTCTGTCTGTCTGTCTGTCTATCTACCCATCCATATCTCTATCTATCTATCCATCCATCCATATCTCTGTCTGTCTATCTCTCTATCTCTCTGTCTCTCTGTCTCTCTCTCTGTCTCTGTCTCTGTCTTTCTCTGTCTCTCTCTCTTTCTCTCTCTCTCTCTCTCTCAGGTTGGAATCCCAGGTCCAGCACTACCACCACTGGGTTCCTGAGGAAAGCCCTGAACCAGAGTGTCTCCAGGGGGACGGTCCTCTGGATTAGAGTTTCTGCTAAACGCCCTAAAATGAGCCACAGATTTTGGTCTAATTGTCCTGAAGTTAGGACTAAAGCGAGTCTAAATCAGCCTGAACCTGAACCTTTCAGTTTCATCAGTTTCATCAGGGGTCTCTAGAGGAGCTCCAGGGGTTTCTGGTAAAGTGGCCAGCTTTGGAGCAGCTCTTCAGCACATGCTTTATTTTTTGAATGTGGTGTTTCTGCTTGACTGTCTCACACTCGGCAGCGATGATCCCTCCAGCATTTCAGTCCATTTATCAACACCGTCCCACAGCATTAACTCTGACGGAGGGACCAGGACGGAGACGGAGTCCCTCCTGAATAAAAATCCTCCTTTCATTCAGATATAAACATCTACATTACACCTTACATATACATACATATAGAGTGGAGAGATAGACAGCATTTATAAGAGGGTATACGTTTTATAGTTACGTGTGTGTGTGTCAGTTGTCCAAGTGTGGAATGTAAAGCCACAGTGGGAGTGTGTGCACTGTTCGCTCTCACACACTTCCTCAAACAAGCAGTTACCCCTCCTTTTTCTCTCTCTCTCTCTCTCTCTCTCTCTCTCTCCCTTTTTCTGGCTCCGTCAGTCTGCTCTACACTGACTGGCCAGCGACTACTGTGTGCCTGTGTGTCTCTGTGTGTGTGTGTGTGTGTGTGTGTGTGTGTGTGTGTTTAAGAGATTGGATTCCGTCTGCAGCACCCAAGTGTTTTGTGTGTGTGTGTGTGTGTGTGTGTGTGTGTGTGTGTGTGTGTGTGTGTGTATGCATGTGTGTGTATGTGAGCTTAGAGACCCATGTGGCACTGCTGAGAGCTGTTGCACCCCACACACACACACACACACACACACACACACACACACACACACACCCCGGATACCCCCAGCATGCAGATGGTGTGAGCTGTCAGGCGAAAAGTTTATGACAGCTCTCTCCCTCTCAGTCTCCCTCAGTGTCTCTCTGTCTCTCTGTCTCTCTCATGGACGTCTCGTGGACTTTACATGGACCATTTTCTTTGAGTGACATTGGGACGCCTGTCGTATCGGGACATTTGTGATTCGTCTTTTTCTTCTGGCTCCACCTGGAACAGGTAGGACGTTCTGATCGCGATGAGACTGGTTTCACAAGGTGTCCAAAAGTTTTTGGACGCCCTTTTTCAGCTCTGTTGGAAAGGCTATGTGTTGGAACATTGCTGTGGCGATTTGATTGCACCCTTAATGAGGTCAGATGCTGATGTTGGAACATTGCTGTGAGGATTTGATTGCAGCATTAATGAGGTGAGATACTGATGTTGGATCAGTTCTGGATCTGAAACCCCAGCTCATCCCAGTCCAGTGAACTGTCCAGAGAACTGCAGGGACTAAAGGGGTTTTTGAGGAAGTTGGAGCTGTTTCTATATTTGTGTGTGTGTGTGTGTGTGTGTGTGTGTGTGTGTGTGTGTGTGTGAATGGGTGGGTTGTGAAGTCGCTTAAATGTGTCATTTCTCCGTCACCTACCCAAAACCAACCCAAACAGTGTGTGTGTGTGTGTGTGTGTGTGTGTGTGTGTGAGAATGGGTGGCTTGCAAAGTCGCTTAAATGTGTCATTTCTCCGTCACCTACCCAAACAGTGTGTGTGTGTGTGTGTGTGTGTGTGTGTGTGTGTGTGTGTGTGTAAAAGCTGCAGCACGTTAAAGGCTATAATCTGTGTGTGTATGAGTCAGAGCCAGAAACACACATGTGCTCATCAGTGTGTGAGTGACGCTGACGTTGAGTGTGTTCTTATCTGTGTGTGTGCGTGTTTGAGTGCGTGTGTGTGATAGTTGTAGGAGTGCAATACCCAGTATTTATCGCTCTGTACTTTTTTTAGGGTGACCTAAAAGTGCTTAAAAGTAAGTCTCATGATCAAACTACTGAAACACACACACACACACACACACACACACACACAACTATATCAGATTTTCCTCTAATTTACCGTTTACGTTGAGCCCTGCTTTTAACTGTCTGTCTGTTTATTTGATCTGTTTGTTTGTCTGTCTGGCTGTGTATCTGTCCATCTGATTATCTGTCTGTCTGTCTATTTAATCTGTTTATCTCTATTTTTCTGTCTGTCTGTCTATTTATCTATGTATGTATCCATCTGTCTATGAATCTCTGTCCATCTGTCTATCTTTCTGCCTATCTGTCTTTATTTCTCTGTCTGTCCATCTGTTTATCCCTCTGTCTGTCTGTCTGTCTGTCTGTACTGGGTGTTTACAGAGGTCAGTAATTCGGAGTTTCCATGGAAAACAATCAATAGAAATCAATATTAATCAATGACTGATCATCAGTCTCAGTGTATCAGCAGTAATGAGATTGAACAGGTGGTTCTGTCTCTGCGGTCCAGGTAGGTTCTCAGGCAGGACGGTCCTGTTGGTTTGCTGGTTCAGGATTAATGAGCAGCTGTGATTGGGTGTAGTTTTTTGGGCTCCTGGGCCTCGAATGTGTTTGTACTGAGCTGGACATTAATCACAGCACTATATTTACAGGACACACACACATAATGAGGCAGTGCTGGGGACTCAGCCGGGTGTCTGTTTACTCAAACACAGCTCTAATAAGTAAACTGCATAACACACACACACACACACACCACTACAGAGCGAGAGAGACTGCGTGGGATCAGCTCTTTATCAGTGTGTGTGTGTGTGTGTGTGTGTGTGAGAGAGAGATAGAGATGTCTTTGTTAAAGCGGGAGAACAAGATTAGGAATGTTCTACACTCCTGAGATCTGATTGCCATCAGCTGCTGAAGGAACTGATTTGCACTGCTGATTTCTAGAACAGTCTAGATCTGTGGGAGTGATGTAAAACTCTGAAAAGACTGAAATATGCAGATGAACTCTGTTCTGGTTGGCCTTGTTCCTCATGAATGAACCCAGAAGATTCTAAAAATGTGCTGCATTAGATCTATTCTCCTCAAGGCCATGGGAATAACGAGGCAGAACGGGTGGGGCTAAACTGGGCGGGGCTTAAGGGGGTGGAGCTGTGAGCAGACAGTGCCCCCTTTTGGCCAAGACAAGCACAGGGTGAAAGGCGGGTAGGCGGGGCTAAAGTGATGTGATAGTAAATATGGTACTGAATAAGCAGTCGTTAGAAGGGTTTTCACCTTGTACTTCGCTTTATTAGAAACACCCACCTGTGAGCTCCACTATACAGGTGTGCAGTTACAGATTGTGATCCTGTAGATACTCTTTCCTTTTAAGCTGTTCTGCTTTTGTGGCCACTTAATTAGAAACGCGCCTGCTCGTTTGCACAGCTGCGCACAGGTGTTCATCTGTTGCTCCACGGCTAATCATCCCTCAATCATCACGGGTCATTTTCTGACCCGAGCACCGCTGACGACCAGGTATTATTTCTAATTCCCTGCCTCCACCGTCTCCAGCCCTCACTGGAGCAGCTCCACCACGACTCGGAAGGGTTTTGGAACAATTTTCAGAAGCTTGTTTACAGATGATGAGCAGACATCCAAACAAAATGAACTCATTAAAATAGTTCTTTTATAAATTGTGCCCCTAAAAATAAGCCCATGGAACACCGTAGAGAAAGAAACCTTTTAAAACTGAAAGGGAAGGAAACAAAGGCAGCGGTGGTCTAGTGTTTAGGGAGACGCCCACAGGATCAGAAGATTGTGGGTTGTTTCCTTACCAGTAGGTTGCCCTGAGGTACCCTTGAGCAAGGTACCGTCCTCGTCACTGCTCCCCGGGCGCTTTCATAGCTGCCCACTGCTGCACAGAAACCAGCACCTGCCTGTTAATTTTAAAACACACCTGACTCATCATCCCAAACTCACCAGGGTGTGTTAGTGGTGCTCTAGGTTTTATGGTGCCTAGTCCCTAACCAGAAGGCTGTGGGTTCGAGTCCCAGATCAGTATGTTATCCTGAGATACCCTTGAGCAAGGTATCGTCCACATCACTGCTCCCTGGGTACTGGAAATGGCTGCACTCAAATCGGGGCAGTGGTGACCTAGAGTTTAGGGACAGGATCCCATAATTCAAAGGTCATAGTTTTGAGTCCCAGACCATTAGGTTATCCTGAGGTACCCTTGATCATGGTACCGTCCCCATCACTGCTCCGCTGGATATGGCTGCCGCCTGGCCCGGAGCAACCATGGCCCAGGGTTAAAGGATTAGAGCACATAATTTGAAGGTCAACGGTTTGAGTCCCAGACCAGTAGGTTACCCTGAGATACCGTCCCCATCACTGCTCCCCGGGTGCTGGATATATGTCTGCCCCCTGCTGGTCGGTGTGTGTGGGTTAAATATAGAGGATGCGTTTGGTTGTGGTTCACTGAGCTCTGAGAGAGCTACCTCTTTCACTTTTACTTGTCTTCACAAGGACAACTGGTCTTCATCTCTGGAGAAATAAAGTAGATCTCAATATTGCATTGCTGATGAACTGTCTCTGGGTTCTTTCTCCTAAAGGAGGACAGTGGAACTTAATAAAAACATCTAATAGCAGGAAGCTTCTTCTTCTCCTCACTGACACATAAAAGAGAGAATTTGACCTCCCACGTTTCTCCACCATGCTTTAAGATCATGGCTGTTTCATCAAAGACTTCATGTCCCTTCGAATGCCTTTGAGACGTTCTGCGTCAGTGTAGCCGAGAGAAGCCTAAAGTGCATCTAGAACAGGAACGTCATGAGAATAAATCTGTGAAGAAAAGAGAGACAAGGTTAAGATAATAAAGTAATTAATCCAGAGGGAGCTTCCTGTGCGGTTTACATGCCGAGTGCAGTAAAAAATAAAAGTAAAAACAGACACAGGATTTGAATTCACTTCCAAATTTTCATGGAAAGTATTCGAATCACACTCATTTTCTGAGCCATTTGTCCTGATTAGGGTCCCGAACGGTGCTGGAGCTCTCATAAGGTGATAGGCAGGGACAACCTGGACAGGTCTCTAGTCCATCTCAGAGCAGACATACCGGAGCTCCCGGAGGGACAACCTGTCCAATCCACACAGAAAACCCAGGACCGTCCCATCTGAGAATCAAACCCAGGACCTTCTCGGTGCGAGGCGACCACGTGACCCACTGCACCACCGTGCCCCCACAATTGAAGCCAATTTTATTAAATTTTTTTTATTTTATTTTATCAGTTTTACATTTATTCTATTCACAGATGGCAACCGCTGGCTTACAAGCATTGACCCGTCCAATTAGTGAAAGTGAAAAAGTGAAGTGAAAGTGACTATTCTTGTCATTGTGAGGTCACAGCACACAGTGAAACCCAACGAAATTGGACCTCTGCATTTAACCCATGCACACACCGTGCAGCAGGGGGCAACTATGAAAGCGCACTGGGAGCAGTGACGTGGACGGTACCTTGCTCAAGGGTACCTAAGGAGTTTGAACCCACAATCTTCCAATCCTGTGGCCAAACTCCCTAAACCCTAGACCACTGCTGCCCCAATTAGGAATATTTTTAAGGAAATCCCACGTTTCAAGCATGTTATTGAAATTTCATGAACATTTTCACTGACTTTTAGGCCCCTGATGGTCCATCAGTCACTCAGAACTTCATGGGAACTATGGTAGATATTCGAATCAGTTCTAACTTGATTTCCAATCGATTAATTTATAAAATCCAATCACTAACATCAGACCAGTACAGATTATAATATTTCTAATATTTTGATATTAATGTAATTATCGCCAGGACTTTTGAGGGGCTGTATTGTCCTCTGCTTTGAGGCCACGTTGGATCACATCATCCACGCACTGAGGCATCTCTGAGACCAAACTCCGGCTCGGCCTGAAAAAGGCTGAGCAAGAAGTTTCTCAGCTGTAAAAGAGCTTCATTGACATCCAAAAGCACAAAGATAGTCAGACATTTACCAAATCTCTTCGTGCGTTGTGTCCTGTTGCTCCTAAAGACTTTTGGCATTGTTTTTATAAATGCTATAGTCACATTCAGGGTCCTTGCTTGGATGTAGTTGTCCACCACATTGTCCATCACACTCCAGCTAAAGCTCATGTCTTCCAGCAGACCTGGACATGTCACGGAATTGTCACACTCATAAAACTCTGCTCAGGATGGTACGGTTTGCCTGGTTTGAGATTAAAATTGGTACATTTGGGGTTCTCAAGGTACAAACAGTGAGAATGCTCCATCGTGGTCCAGTTTTGTCCCTTAAATTTGCTTCAAATTTCAATGCAAATTTCAATGCTTCAAATGGACAAAGTGAAAGTGAAATTTACATTTACGGCATTTAGCAGACGCTCTTATCCAGAGTGTCTTCCATGTCCTGATTACAGGGACAGTCCCCCTGGAGACACTCAGGGTTCAGGGTCTTGCTCAGGGACCCAGTGGTGGTGGTGCTGGAGGTGGGATTCGAACCTACCACTAGACCACTAGAACACGACAAGCAGCAGGAGGCTGCCATGCATCCAGCTCCTGGGGAGCAATGATGGGGACAGTACTTTGCTCAAAGGTACCTCAGGGCAACTACTGGTCTGGTTTGTACCTTTTTTGCATATTTCTGCTACTTCAGATGAGGTTTGCTTTATAGAATCATTTATATCCCAATTTTATGAGATTTAAAAAAAAAAGATTTTGGCCACACGAAGCAAAACAAAAGTCACCAGAAAAATGAGAGAGCGACAGCTGCCAGGCTGAACAAGACGCAGACATGCAGACAGACAGGTGGCTGGGGTAACGATACAGACGTATGTGACGCCACGTCCTCATAGACATTCACACAAGGTCCAAAAATGGAACAGAACCTCCAGCGTTTTGGTGGAAATCAGCGGTATTAATAGAGCAAGCCTGTCCTTTGTTGCTGCAGCTGGGAAGATGGTGCAACATGGCTGTGAGGATTTGGTTGCATTAAGTGAGGTCAGGTGCTGTGGTTGAATTAGGTTTCCACCCCACCAGCTCATCACAGGGGTGCTCCACCACTCAGGACAACCCAGACAGAGCTTTTACAGCAACAGGTTCTTGAACCGGTTCTTTAAACCTCAGTGAACCACGTTTTAACCAGAATCACTGTAGTTCTGAACAGTTTCTTTCCCGACAGAACCAGTACAGAGCCCGGTTCTGTTGGTGAAAAAAGGATGCCTGATGTGTGTATGAAGTTAATCTTACTTTTAAAAAATATTAGCTGGGAGTGAAAGTGACTATTAGTCTTTGTGTACCACAGCCAGACACATCCCTTGTATTCAACAAATCCATCACTCGGGGAGCAGTGATGGGGATGGTACCTTGCACAAGGGAACCTCAGGACAACCTACTGGTCCGGGATTCCAATCCTGGGGCCTCGTCCCAAAACACCAGGCCACTGCTTTGTGTGGCTTTAAGTTGAGGCAGCGGTGGCCCAGAGGTTAGGTACGAGGCCCTAGGATCAGAAGGTTGTGGGCTCGAACCCCAGACCAGGTTGCCCTGAGGTACCGTCCCCATCACTGCTCTGGGTGCTTTAATTAGCTGTCCCCTGCTGCACGGTGCGTGAGGAAAATGCAGTGGTGTAATTGCGCTGTGTTTCAGCATGACAAGAATAGTCACTTTCACTTTAAATGTTTTCTAAACTGTCCACTAAAAGTCTTATAAAGAAAGTCTTTAAAGTACTTAGTCACCTGACGGTCTATTTTAGGTGTATCTGCGTGTGAACTGTTTGGTCTGCAAAACGCGCAATACAAGTCAGTTCCTTACTGCAATCAGTTTCTACCCACAGGTATTTTTGAAACCGCTCTGTTTACGCCTCTGGAGACCATGTTTGCAAGGGAGGTCGTCTCCAATCTCCCAGCAGTTAAAGGCGAAACAAAAGCCCAGGTCAAGCAGTGGGCTCCACTCCTCAGGAGTGGATTGGATGCATCATGTCCAGCCATAATGCAGTTGGGTTTATATTCTTTATAAAATCTCAAATGTTTCATAAGAGGACATTCTGGAGGAGACACACATGATCCCTCCTGTTGTCTAGAGGGGCATAAAGCCCCCAGCTAGGATCTGGAGTCCTCTGAAAGGATGGAGCTCATTCAGGAGATCTTCCAACAGCAGTACCTCGTTAACGATGCAATCAAATCCTCACAGCAATGTTTCAGCATCTAGCTTTCCCAGAAGAGTAGGGGCTACAGCTGCAAAGGGAGAAGTGATCTCTATTAATAGCCTTGATTTGATAGGAAATGCTAGGTCACGAGATGTCCACAGACTGTTGGACATTTAAGAGAAGAAAGTTTCAGTGTGCAGTGTGAATTCACACCCTTCTAGAATTTTCAACACGGTAGCGTTTTTTTAAAAGTTTCACTTCCTTTTTTTCTCTCTCACTCAGAGGTTAAATTTAGCTCCGAGACCAGCTGCTCTGAGCCAAACACAAACCTGAACATCGCTGTGAGCACCGAACCGCTTTTATTAAAATCAGTTTGAATTATTTTAGTACATTAGGAATTCCAATGCTCTTTTCACGGTGTCTGAACGTTGTTCAAAACTTAAAAGGTGTCGAAAGTGACCACGGAACAAAATGTAACCAATAAGAAATCTTCAAATTGACAAAGAACCACTTGTGGTTCCTTAATGAACCTTTAAAAATATATATTTATTGAGGTTTAGCATGAACCATTAAAAGAACAGTTCTACTGAGTGATGGGGGAGAGGGAGGACCACCCTACACACCCAGAGAGAGAGAGGACATTTATACTGAGTGATGGGGGAGAGGGAGGACCACCCTACACACCCAGAGAGAGAGGAGAGGACAAAGTCTCTACTGAGTGATGGGGGGAGAGGGAGGACCACCTCACACACCCAGAGAGAGAGAGATATTTATACTGAGGATGGGGAGAGGGAGTGAATTCCACCCTGGCTACTGATCCCAGAGAGAGAGGACAGTTCACTGGAGGATGGGGAGAGGGAGGACTACCCACACAACCCAGAGAGATGAATTTACTGAGTGAGATGGGGGGAGAGGAGACCACCCTACACACCCAGAGAGAGAGAGGATATGTTCACTGTTAGATGGGGGAGAGGAGGACCACCCGGTTAACACACCCCAGTAGAGAGAGAGAGTGAGCATTTGATACTGAGTGCTGTAGTTAGGGAGGACCACCCACACACCCAGAGATGAGAGAGAGAGTGACAAAGTTATACTGAGGATGGGGAAGAGGAGGACCACCTCACGTCAACTCCAGGAGAGAGAGAGAGACAAAGCATACTGAGTGGATGAGGAGAGGAGGACTCACCCTACAAACCTAGAGAGAGGAGGACAGTTCACTGGAGTGATGGGGAGAGGATGAAGACAGAGGACAGCTTTTTTGTAGAATGTTGCCATTTAGGAGATATGAAGGAGGTTTTGCTGAGGCAGAGTGATGATCTGGGCATTGCCATTTTGATTGTGATACAGGAAGATCACAATGCTGCTCAGTTTTCACTTATTTGCTGCCTCTATTTTCATGGGTATTGACTTGCCTCTGTTTCTGAAAGAGGAAGCTGGTGGCTATGACCACGAGATCTACAATACTAAAGGTCGTCTGAAGGAGAAGTGACCCGCAGACTTGAAATGTGTCGGGCAGCAGAAGTGAGGTCGTCAAATGCCGTTCTCTTACTGGGGCATGTCTTAGATGTGTGGCTTCACTGAGGAACTGTGGAGAGTGCAGATCCTACACTTTGGTCCACAGACCCTCCCGTGTGGCTGGGGAAGACGTGGTATTCTATAAAGGTCTAAATCTGATGGAGGTCTTCATGGTGGTACTTTTGCTCCACAGTGAGAAAGTTGTGGGTTTCTCACCACTTCGGCAAGTCTGATTAGGGCCTCCTCATTCTGTCTTCTTTTTAGTCATGGCACATGATGGGCCTTGAGATGGTATACTGCCCCCTAGGTGTGACCGTATGTGTGGGTGTCTTCTGCGATGCCCTGTCTGGGGTGTTTCTTGCTGGGAGTGAGTGAATGAGAGTGAGAGTGAAGTTGATAAGAAAACAGTCTACCGTTGCCAGTTTTTAGCATAGTAGCATATGTAGCATGTAGCTATGAAGATGAGGCAGGTTTAGATAAAGCATGTTCTCCTAAACAAGGGTTGTTTAAACTTTACAGAAATCTAATTTTAGAATATCCAGAAAAATTTATTTAATACTTTTTGAACTACTACGCTGTTGTAAAATGGACAGTTTCAGGATCATTTCCAGTGGAAGTTCAACCATGATGTAAACTTGTGCACACTCTTATATGGAAGATGAATAAGAAGGGGTTTCTAATAAAGTGGCCAATGTGGAGACGCATTTGAGTCAGGTAAAAGTGTTCACAAATAAAGTGGCCAGCAATAGACATCGCCAGGGTGAGCTCTAAGAAGTACAGTGAGGAAGCATACACAGGCGCTTCCAATGCAAGTGGCCAGGAGTGGAAGCACAAGTCTATGTTTCCACAGCAGCAGGAGGACACATAGTTGGTGTCAAGGAAGTACTAGTATGTAAAGATAATTTCCACAAAGTGGCTATGAGTGGAAGCACAAGGTTGTGTTTCTAGTAAGTGCCAGGTGAGTGAAGCACAAGGTTGAAGTTTCCAGTAAAGGTGGCTGGTGAGTGGAAGCTAATATGCTCTATAATGCAATAAATTGACCAGTGAGTGAAAGCATAAGGTTGGTGAGCCCCAATAAAGGCCAGTATGTGAAAGAGCTCAATGGTATGGCTGTGAGGTATGCCACAAGGTTGGTTTCCACAGTATCCATTATGTAAAGATGTTCTGTAATAAAGTGACTAGCAAGTAAAGCATAAGGTTGTGTTTCATTAGTAATAGTATTGAATAAAGGTCAGATCAACAGTGGCAGTATATGGCGGCATGGTTAGTTATGGAGGTGTGTGTAAGGTAATAACTGGATGCATAACTACCCAGTGTTTCCAAGAAGTTGCCAGTGGACAAAAATCAGGTGTCTGCAATAAAGTGGCCAGGAAACGGGGTGAGGAAGGTATGTTCTCAGCCAAAGGGCCATATGGAGGTGCATGGTTGGTGTATCTGGGTATGGAACTTCACAACTGGCTCTGGAAGAGGTTTTCCAGCTCTCTATAATTACCTCTCAGACTGCTTACCGCCACAAAGATCAGACGCAGTGTGAGAGAAATGCCTTTGGGGAGCCAGTCGAGCTGAAATCACTGGAGAAACAGAGCCTGGTCTAACTGCATATGCATGTTTCTCAGAAACGTCTCGCTAATTTTGGCAATTTTGTGTGCGAGTGTGTGTGGACGCTGGTCTGCTTTCCATGAAGTTCTTTTTTTTCTCTAAAAAAATCAGCTTTTATTGGAAGAAGCAGAAAAGCTCCATAACCCTGACTCAACAGCTTGCCTGTGACTCGTATACAGCTCCTCTTGTGCCTCGCCTACACCCTCTCATCTGTATCTCGTCTGCATATAGACTCGTCTTTTCTCATCTCATCTCATTTAAGTCTCATCTTAATCTTATCTGCATCTCGTCTGTCTCATTGGCATCTCGTCTCATGTGCTACTCGCTCCTCTGTCTCATCTCGTCTGCTGCCTGTCTATCTGCATGCCTTCATCTGCATCTCAGCTCATGTGGCAGCTGAGCCATCTGTTTCTTCTTCTGCCTCCCCTACCTTCATCTGCTACCATTCTGTTCGTATCTGCCCTGAGCTGGTCGTTCATTCAGTCTGCCCTACCTGCATCATTGTCTATTTGCAGTCTCGTCTCATCTACTACTCTTTCATCAAGGCCTTGTCTGCATCGTCCCGTGTGCTGTCTCATCTTTATTTTGTCCCATCTACTACTCGTTCAGCTAGGTCTCATCTGTTACTCATTCATTTGTGTCTTGTCTCATCTGTTTCTTCTTCACCCAGGTTTTGTTTGATCTGCTACTCGTTCACCTAGGTCTCGTCTCATCTGCAGCTCATTCATCTGTGTCTTGTCTGTACTATTTATTCATCTGCATCTCTTCATCTCATCCATTACTAGTCTACCTCTCTTTGCCTTTATTCCCATCTATTTACGCAGCTACCTACTTATCTATCTTTCATCATGGCCTTGTCTGCATCTCTGCCTCATGCACTATTTGTTCACCTCCCGTGTCTCAAGGTTTGTCCCACTCAGTATCTGTCTATCCGGGGCATCTCGTCTCATCTGGTACTTGTTCATTTGATTCTTGTCTCCATCTTGTCTTGTTTACGACTCGTAAATTGGAGCTCAATTCTATTGTCCTCTTTGAAAGCATTGGAAAACAGTGCTGAAGTGTTTCTGGAACACGCCCAGTTATTCTACTGACAAGATGATCAAAATTACAGAGTATAAAGGTTCAGACCCAAAAAAGAGGAACTTTGATTACTCAGAATAGAGAATATTCGAAACACACTGGCAGCTGTTAAAGGACTCCATCACTGCAGGCCCAGGAAAGCAGTGGATTGGCTAAGTTGCTTCAGATCTGAACCTGGCAGGTTCATCTCTAAAGAGAGGCCGGCAGAGAAAACCCTCAAACGGCCAAACAAACAAGACCGGGTCTCCAAAGCCAGAACCAACAGGCTTGTAGTCAGTGGTCTCCAAGCTTGATGAAATACTGCAGTCGAGTGGATTATCAACCCAAAAATTTACTGCTTTATTTTACTGTTTCTCGCTTGGAGAACTGGATGGTCCGATACAGAAGGTACTGTGTTGAAGCTGAACATCTCTCGATGTAAATACCAGGAAATCAAAGCTGATAATCAGACCTTCATCTTGGAGGGGACTGTGATGCCTCTCGGTTCATATTGGATCGAACTCTGCCTGCCCTGCTGAAAATGTGATGCAATGTAATTACACACAGTTCCTGTTCAGCAGACTGTGCTGCATCATTATTCAGTGTGTGTGGTACTTATTCTAGAATCATTGAAGGGAACACTGATTTAATATTAAATCAGTTTATTTGTCCTAAGAGCAGTTTATACAAGTTTATTTTGCAGGACAATGTTGCTGAATTATTTCAAGACTGTGCTTAAAAATAAATAAATAAATAAAATAATAATAATAGATACAACAGAATAGAGGACAGAACGGAATAAAAAAATCATATGTAAATTTAATTAATTAATTAATTAATTAATTAGGTGTCACCTGTACAGGTTTAAAATCCAGGTGTAAAATACATAAAAGTACTAAAACATACCAAAACTGAAAAAAATAAAGTAAAAAAATAATAAGATAAAATGGTTCGCTGATGTGAAGAAACGTCTGAACTGTTTTATTTATTTATTTATTTCTTTTTCAATTTCATGAATTTTAATAATGTTCTAAGTCTGGTGAAATGTGAGTTGAATAAAAATGTATTTATTCACTTAGAACTCATCTCCCACACAGTCGCTGGACTGAAGCCCTTCTGCGTTCAGATTAACCAACAACACAGTGAGCGACAGAAACCAACCAATCACATCCTGATGTACAGCTGGCAGACCAATAAGGGAAGTTTTAGAAACATTGTTGACTTCTTCATCCATAGCAAAATCAGGGTTTCATTCAGTCTTTAGACGCCATCGAAGCATTCTATAAGATACAAGCTCATGGCTATGGTTCTGGATGTCAGGTCGCCTGTAGCAAGTAGGCTTTGAGCTGGCTCTCAGACATTGCCTACTGCTAACTATAGTATAAGTGATTTAGTTGAGCCCTAGATATGTCATGACTGCATATGGCACAAAGGAGGTGTTGAGGAATGTTTAAAACCATAGTATAGTAGGTTTCAGTCAGTTCTAAATACATTACTGACTGTAGAACCACAGTGTAATTCCCTTTCAGCCAGTTCTAGATATAACACTTACTGTAGAATCATAATGTAGGAGGTTTTAGTCAGTTCTAGATACATCACTGCCTTTAGAACTCAGCAAAACAGCTTCAGCGCCTCAACATGTAACCTTCACTGAAAAAGTGTAAAGATAAATCAGTCACGTGCGTCACAGCACAGCACAACAGTGAACCAGAACTAAACTGGACTCTGTGCATTTAACCCATGAACACTGCAAGAGGCAGGGGAAGAGCACAAAGCGCCTAGAGCACAGAGGTGACAGGTGGTACTCCATGGTCTAGGCCCAGCTGCAGAATCGACGCAGAGGGGAATTAACCCACACCTCTTCAGCATGCACTCTCACCAGGAACAATCGCTGTCACTGTAGAACCATAGTGTTATGTCTCTTTGAGTTCTAGATATCATAAATAAACGTGGAACCTGAACTGTGTATAAAGCTCAGCTGTCCTGTGATGTTGTCATTGTAAAGAACTACTGGGGAGAGTCTAGTGATATAATCCACCCACACTGCTCAGAACATAACTAAGGTGTTAGGTGTTTGTGTGGCTTGTGTGTGTGTGTGTGTGTGTGTGTCTGTTGGCTCAGCTGTCCTCACACACACCTGTACTAAGTTAGGAAGTGTCTCAGCCACCATGCAGAGCTTGAGACAGCAATACTAAATCATCAAGAAAGTGTTGGCATAACACACACACACACACACACACACACACACACACAGTATGCAGGCACACTTAGAACATCGGGATGAAATGACACTGTCACGCCACCATATTGTGTATACTGTGTGTGTGTGTGTGTGTGTATATGCCTGCGTGATGGCATTAGATCAGACTGAGTCTCCTCACCACAGTTTTGCACTTGTTGGACAGATGATGAAGGCATCACATCTGGAGTACATCAATGCAACACACACATCTCTGCACTTGTGACTCAGGTGATAACGTGGAAGACTCTTCCATCCAAACAGCCTCAGGATGAACCAGCCATAATTTATTTAGAGGACTGTCCTGGTCCCATCCAGCAAGCAAATCCTGCCCTGATCTGAAAGGACCAGCCATGGATTAAAAAAATCCCAGATCCTGTTTTCTTTCTCCATTTCTTGCAAGTAAAATGAGGTGAAGTAAATTATTCATCCTCTGTCTGTTAGTTTAATTTGACCTTCCCAGACTGATATTTGATTTCTGACTAAATATCTTGGGAAAGCTGCAAACTAGAGACGTACTCTTTTTGTCCAGATAGGCAGTGTCCCTACCTCTAGAAAAGAAGAGTATATTAGAGGGACAGCTCAGGTCGGACAGTGTGGAGACAAAGTCAGAGTAGCAGATTACATTGGACCCAGGCGTCCAGAGGAGACAAGGAGAATATCAGGAGAAGGATGCTGAAGATGGAGCTGCCAGGAAAGAGGAAGTTCGAAATCAGCTCTGTGTGAAGTCCAAAAGTGCTTTGAGAAAGAGAGTGATACACAGATTTTGTGTTTGATCTCTAAAATGAATGAAACATGTTTCCTGCTCACCCAGGAAGCAGTCGTGTCCAGTCTAACTCCGAAAACATCCCAAAATAATGGACCATTCATGTGCATGGAAATGTTGAAGAAACGCAATGTTCTTCTATCAGAGAACGGTCTTCATGAGTTAACCAGTGCACAAAACTTATTAGAAACACTATCTCATGCTTCTGTACTGGTAACTTTATTGTGAGAAAACACCTACCTTTATTCCAATTCATGGCCACTTTTTGAATAGAAACACCTCTTTGAGTTTCTGCTCGGGCCACTTTATTAGGAAACACCCAGCATCCTCAAGGAGACCTGACAGCAATGTTCCATCTCTTTAATGTCTTCCCAAAAGACGAGAGGCTGTTATTTTAGCAAAGTGGGGACAGTCTCTCCTATTAGACCTAAAGAATGAAGTGTCTAAAAACTTATGGACACTGTGTTCTGTGCCGAGGATGCCGATGTGTGAGGCCGCGCTGGCCCCAGGTGCTGCCGCTGTGGTTATTGAGGAAGTAGGCGTGCTTCATGAAGACATGGCATCAAGGTTTAATCATTCTGGAGAGATCAGCTCCCACACACATGGTGGGACAGACGCAGACTAGCATCAGGAGAGATTTAGAACTTAATCACACAGACCGCACGCAACGTGGTTTGTAAGTGCAGAATTTCATCGTTTCTCTTGATATGTCAGGTTAAAGATTTGTCTCACCTTTCACCACAGTGATGTATGTTGCACCTTTTTATGGTTCTGCTTCTTGACCATTGATTGACCTGTTGTATTCAAAACCTCAGCTTCGATGCTGATTGGATGCATTTAATTTGAAGATTAGAACCAGCTGCTAATCAGAATTAGAAAACTTTATTAATCACTGAGGAAATTGCTTACTTTAACTGCACAAGTAGACTGAAAGTATGATGCAGAAGAAGAAAATATTTAAGAAATAAAATATATTTGAATACAAATAAACTTCATTGTCAAATATTTGGGGCTGGATAATAAGCTCCAGATATTTCACCTGATTTATCCTTAACAGTTTGTTAACTGATGCTCCTGATGATCTCAAGCAAGCCCTAGCACCAAAAAACTTATCTTCAAAATCTGGCAAACTGAGAGTGAATTGCTCCACTTAACAGATAGTGCATTGCGAAAACTCTGCTGAACTGGTCAGAGGGGGGCTAGCGTGCAAGTGGCCATAGAAGGTAGTGGGTGTAGGCTTGTGCATCCCAAATGCATCGTAAAATGTATAGTGCACAAGCCTTTAAAGCTATGCAGTGAAAAAGTTCTTCATTTGAAGGTACTTTGAGCTACAAGGTTGCTCTGTTTTCATTTACAAAAACCTAAAAAACACCTCCAGACCTCATACAGACCCTTTAAAGATAGAAAATAGCAGAGTAGAGCCAATCAGGTTTAGGTAACTGGTGGTCCTGCAAATTGTTGAAAGCACCTGTTATCTGATGCAATTTGCCCAACAAGATACATAAAGGGTTATAGAGTGGTAGAGAAAGTAGGAGGCTCTCTTCTGTTTCATGAGCTGTAAAGAGGATTGTGTGTTATTAAAGGTGCAGTAAAGACATGCTTTACATGCCCCTCCTGCCTCCTCCTCTGATTCTGTGTGTCTCTAGGCTTTCATTTACGTGCTTATTGCCCTGTTAAGGCGTGTTCAGAGCCCACGGGGTTCTTCCAATGCAGGAGTATCATGTAGCAGCACACGACACCTCCGTTTGAAATCCAGCTTTGACGGTGTGACCACAGGACACTGAATATGTTCTTAAAGCAAACAGAAGACTCTGAAGTTCTAGACGACCTGAAGGAGCCTCATGATTTACCTGCAGAGCTGGCAGTGTGGTGTAATTTAATACCGTCGATCATGCAGACACTTTCAGGGGAGAAACTGTGAAGAGCAGAACCTTCATCTACAGCATCAGGCAAGTTTTAGGCAGGTGTGGAAAAAATGCCGTAAACAAAGAACGCTTTCAGAAATATAAATAATGATCGTTTA
Organism: Hepsetus odoe; assembly: GCA_017165825.1. NCBI lineage: Eukaryota > Metazoa > Chordata > Actinopteri > Characiformes > Hepsetidae > Hepsetus > Hepsetus odoe. The sequence continues at coordinate 24,486,977 of CM029381.1, read as the reverse complement.
TTTTGATCAGTTTATAAATGCAAAGTGAGGAATAAATAGGGTTTGGAATCAGATCAATATTCATAAGTTTTACCTTTACCTGTGATTGAAGGTTCTTCTGGCCCCCACAGAGCCCTGATCTCACATCATCCAGTGTGTCTGGACGCAAGGAAGAGATGAAGGGATGGGAGGAGCCACATCCACAGAAGATCTATGGTGCCTGTTCTCCAAGATGTTTGGACCCACTCCACCGCCGAGTTCTTCAGAAAACGTGGGGTACAGGTAATAATAATGAAGAACTGGATGTTTAGGAAGGCAAAGGGTGGGTCGCTGAGCAAGGCTGGATCTGACGACTTTCTTGTTCATTCATCGCATTTGCTGATTGATGATAATAATGACTCAACACTTCCATTTCTGAAAGCCGTTTGCTTGACAGCATTTATCACACCTGATCAAAGTACACGCCCTTCTGTGGTCCACTGCAGGATAGAGGAACAGAGTGGAGAGAGAGACATAGGAGAGGACGGTGGAGTTCAGGTGTGTGTGAGGTCCTGATGGAGAACTAGTAGAGACGTGGATGAAAGTGAAGCGGTGAAGTTCATGGGGATTATTTTCAAGTTCAAATGCTGAGAGTAAATTGGCTGCAAATTCGCTGGAGATCAAACTCCTCTCCTGATGACAGATCCAGTGCTTAGACAGCTGCACTCTACAATCTCTGTAGACAGAACCTCACACGATTTCCATGGCTGGAGCAGTCAGTGTAGGCGAAAGGCCAGAGGCGACACCGCACAGGCAGTGGAACTGGCCACCCATCGCAAATACACCACCACCATCACAGCACACCGAGAGCATGCTAGAGAGGAGTATTTAGTGAAGGACCGTTACTGGTGGGCTGGGGATAAGAGAGAAATCTGAAAGACCAGCCCGTTACAAACAGGTTCCTGAAATCAGAGACGTGACTTCGAGACGGTTTGCAAAAGTAAAAAGGCTAGAAAGTTACTCCCAGAGTAATGGAACACTGGTGTGCTTAACGGAAATAACACCCATCATCACTTTTCAAATGAATAATTTTTCTTCAAAGTGGCTGAAGGTCATTTGAGTTTCTTCACTTAGAACCTCATTTGGGTCTGCTTTTGCAGCTTTAATTAAAAGAGCTATGACTGTGCAAAGTGCTCACAGCTATTTTCATTTCAAATCACAAAACCAAAAAGTGTTAGAGGAAGTACAACCCAGTTTTGGACACTTTTGGACTCTGAAGCAGTGGGAAATGGGTTTTGATGCGTTAAATCACTAATTCACTGTCTGGAGGTCTGATGGAAAGTCTTAGTCTGACGGATGCCAGGAGAGCGTTCAGTAATGGAATAAATAGTGCCAACAGTGGTGTTCTTGTGTTAAGGGACCAGAACTCCAGACCAGTGAGTTACCCTTTGGTACCCTCGATCAAGGTACCATCCCCATCACTGCTCCCCAGCTGGACATGTCTGCCCCGTTGAACGGTGTGGTGGTAGTCTGGCCACAGAATCTGCATTCTGTTGTGGTTCACTGAATGCTGTGTTTCACAATGACAGTCACTTTTATTTCATGTTCAACTTGTTTTACATACAGTAAAGTTTGGTGGAGGAGGTATAATGGGCTGGGGCTCTTTTTTTCCAGGGTTGAGACTGTTCAGTTCAGGCGAAAGGTCATTATGGTAATATAACAGTACACATTTTTATGAATAGTTCTAATTTCTTCCCATTTGTGGAAACAGCTTTAAAGGTAGATGACTTATTCGTGGTGTGAGGAACTCCACTGCCAACACACAGAGATCCCACAATGAATACCTGCTGATGAGCTGGTGAGCCAGACCTCATCCACTGCTCATCTACCTTGGTAGATGATTTTAGATTTGAATGGCACAAATTCTACAGACACTTTTTAAACTCTTAGGAAGAAGGGGATATAGGCACTCTCTATTTCTTCTCCTGTAGGTTTTGGCCTTGCAGTGTAAGTTTGATTATGAGCCCAAATACTTTTGCTTGCCACATGTTCAGTTCTCCACACACACAGCTTAAGCACTCGTAGAGCACTGCTGAACATCAGACCAGGCCGCATAACATGACCTATACAAATTTGGGGAAAAAATTCCAAACAAAAGAAAACAAAACAAGCTGGAAACTTGGGTTTGTTTTGCAGAATTTCGTGACTTCAGATGTGGGACGTGGGTCCTGGGGGTCCTGTTACGAAAGGCCTGTGATGCCAAACAACATTGAAACATGTGCAGTTTCTTGCTTTTGAACATCGTGTGTCGGTTCTAATCTGCTCCATGCGATGCAGATATTTATTGGAGTGGAGAACCTAGACGATGTTGGTGGTTACGCAGCAATGACTCAGAAGGGGCAGATGTTGAAAACCTGCCGACACCAAACTGGAGAGATTCAGCAGCATGTTTTGACTAACTTTGGATGACTGAGGTCTGGCAGAGGAAGAGAGAGAGGGGGCACAAATAAAAACGAGAGAGAGAGAGAGAGAAGAGAGAGAGAGGGGGAGAGGGGGAGAGGAAAAAAGAAATAGTGACATGGAGATATAGCAAGGAGAGATTTGATGTATGAGAGATGAGCTAAAAAGAAAATGGGGAGAAATAAGAAGAAAGAGAAAGTGCGAAAGAAAGGGGGAAAACAGAGTGCAAGACTGAAAAGGAGAGAGAGCAGAGATAACAGTAGAAAAGAGTATGAGTTTGAGAGGGAGAAAGGATAGAAAGAGAGAGAGGCAGACAATTAAAAAGAGAGAAAGAGAGGATACTGAGAATAGAGAAAATATCTGTGCAAGATAGAGAGAGAAAAAAGGAAAAAAGAGGGGTAGACAAGAAAGAGGAGGACAAGTGAAAGACAAAATGGAAGAGGAAAAACATGAGAGATGGAGAGAGGACAGAGAGAGGCAAACAAAAGGAAAATGAAAGAGAGGATGATGAGAGACGGTAAGTAAAAAGAGAACGAGAGAGAGAGAGAGAGAGAGGGGGAGAGAGAGAGAGAGGCGCAAAGAGTAGAAGGGGATAGAGAGAGAGAGAGAGAGAGAGAGAAAAGGAGAAAGGAGAGAGAGGAGCGAAGAGAAAAGGGGGAGTAGATAGACAGAGAGAGAGAGAGAAGAGAGAGAGAGAGAGAAAGGGGAGAAAGGGAGGGAGAGAGAGAGAGAGAGAGAGAGAGAGAGAGAAAGGGGGAGAGAGAGAGAGAGGGGGAGAAAGGGAGAGAGAGAGAGAGCGAGAGAAAGGGGGATAGAGAGAGAGAGCGAGAGAGAGAGAAGGGGGAGAAAGAGAGAGAGAGAGAGAGAGAGAGAGAGGGGGGGGATAGAGGGAGAGAGAGAGAGGAATAGTTCATAGCAGACAATAGATGTATCATAGAGGATGTTAATACACTGTAGTTCATTCATTAATTAAATGAGAAATAATTCTTTCATAATTTTCTAATTAGATCAGTTTGTTTATTATATTAGAGTCATTTTCCACATCAGCGTTGAGGCCGACGTTTATATTATCGACCGATCCCAGACGGCAGACTGTCCCCCAGACGTCTCTCATTAGGATGCCGTGTCAGAGCTGATGTTTAATAAAGTTTCATTCCTGTCGACCCAACCGTCCCGTCAGCGTGGGATATTTTAATAAGCCAACTTTGAGGGGATTTTGTAGAAAGGCTGAGGCTGGGAGCAGGCCAAGAGGAGTTCACCCCCGTCTGGTTGCTATGGGCAACACACACAAACGCATACAGACAGATTGGGGTTTGTGAGAGGATATTATTAGAAAATAAAATTAAAATGCTAATGAATGCATCATCTGCTGGATGTACACTCTTTCACACACTGAAAGTGAAGTGAAAGTGACTATTCTTGTCATTGCGAGGTCACAGCACACAGTCAACCACAACGAAATTGAAACTCTGCATTTAACCCATGCAAACACCGTGCAGCAGGGGGCAGCTATGAAAGCGCCTGGGGAGCAGTGACGGGGACGGTACCTTGCTCAAGGGTACCTCAGGGCAACCTACTGGTGAGGGGTCTGAACCCACAATCTTCCAATCCTTTGGCCGACTCCCTAACCACTAGGCCACCGCTGCCACTGGCCACTTTATTAGAAACCACTGCCTTTTCCGTCCACAAAGTGGCCACTTTATTAGAAACTCCCACGTTCTCCTTCCACTTATTGGCCACTTTATTAGAAATGCCAAACTTGGGGTGCCACACACTGGCCACTTTATTAGAAACACCCACCTTCACCTTTTTCAGGCCACTTTATTAGAAACATCACCTTGTACATTAACTCACAGTAAAGTTCTCTTTCCTCCGACAACGTGGAGACAGCTAGTCGGTTCAAAGCCTTGAAGCTGAGGGCTGATTTTGAACGTCAGCCTCCGATCACCGGGTTTGATCTCGTGTAAATGTGAGGAGCTTTGGGGGAATTATTTAACAAGGCTGCCTTTAAACATCACATCTGACACCTGCTTATAGAAACCGCTCTGGTGAGAAGAAAAAACCCTCACGTTTGTCAGCAACGGCACGTGGCTGGTGTGAAGGTCCCCTGGAACATCGCCGTTCCCACAAAAGTGCTCTGGTCCAAAGGAAACAGAGCAGAGTGCAGTGCTGTAATGTGGTAAAACAGCAATTAGTGCTCTTTGACATTAAACTGAAAGCAGCTCTGAGTCACGAGTTCACTCTGAATGACAACGAGCGCCGGGTCCTGCAGAGTCGCAGTCCCGCCGCCTGTCAGCGCAGCATCAGGAATGTTGCATTCTGTCTCCTGTGGCTCCTGTTCAGCCTTGAACTCACGGCGAGAGAATCTGATCTCAAAAAGCAACAGGCTCAGCATCGAGTACGTGACTTCAATGTTCAACTGAGGTTTAAAAAAGCCGATTTTTCATCAAAGGAACCGAACAGTTAAAACTACATACACAAGACTCGTTATGAGGTGCAGGTACCTGGTGGGAAAATCTCTGATAACTGCATTATTACTTTAAAAACATGAACTAATCTGGAAATACAAATATTCAAAAACAGTAAAGAAACTGGATTTGTGATGTCACAAAAACCAACATGCCTATGCATGAGACTTACTAAGACTTCCCTGTTTTAGTTTCCTGGCATGACGGACCCCTCACACCTCCCTCCATTTGTTCCTCAGAACACAAGCCAGGACATGCTGAAGACGGAGTGTCTCTGCGTCACCCATGTCCAGACCCCATAAAAACCCAAGAGTGATTGTAGAAACCGAAAAAGAAAAACCATTTATTTCATATTTTTAGGCACAAAATAGATTTGATCCATCAAGGCCTGAACTTCACTTGACCTCTGAAGGTGAACTGTGGTTTTTGCACCAGCAGCAGATCCTTTAGGTTGGGAGGTGGGACCATGAATGGGACTAGTTTGTCCAGCACATTCCACAGATGATAAGATTGAGAGGATTCTGAGAAATACCTTGAATTCTTTGTTCCTCACTCGGTTCCTGAACAGCGTTTGTAGTGTGGCAGGATATTATCCTGCTGCAAGAGGACACTTCCATCCAAGGTTTCCCAGCAGATCATTCTCCAGACTGTAACAATACCTCTGAAGGCTTTCCAGAGTGCATCCTGATGCATCTACTCACCAGAAAAGAGACAGTGAAACATCAGGCCAGGCCACCTTCTTCCATTTTTGTGGTCTAGTTCTGATGTCTATTATAGGAGCTTTTGGTGGACAGGACTCAGCAGGGACACTGACTGGTTCTGCAGCCAAAACCTTTCTATCAGGACCAGCAGTTTATGCTGCAGCAGCTCTTCTTCTGGAGCTGAGGGTCTGGCTTTGGTTCCTCACAGGCATCACTGAGTCTGAGGTTCACCGGTTGGCCTTATGTGCACTTTTGGTTACTATTGGCCCCTGTGGACCAGGAAGACCCCACAAGACCTGCTGCTCCTACAGTATATCATACATATGTGATGTGCGTATGACCCCACATTCAGTTACTGTATAAAACCGTGTTTGTGTGCACGTCTTTCTCACTGTGAAGGTCAGGCATAACTCCAGGATTGGGTGGGAGGCAGCTTCAACGGTCTCTGGCCCACAATGCATCTGTTGTTGTGTCCATACCCAGTAAAACTCAGCTTCTGATTGGTCCATAGACTCCACTTGAGGCCTCACGGTGGCTAACAACCATGTTGACAACCATAGAAGGTGTTTTCCAGTCTAAATAAATGATTCAATAATCCCAGAGGATGATATTATTGTGAGTTTAATTTACAAAGTCCAAAAAGAGACGAACATCCACCTTTTTGCATAAATATATGAATTACCTGGTTGGTGATTTCAGTCACCTCTCCCGAGCTTACTCCACAGCCGTTGCCAGATGTTTTGAGAATGACACAAGCATTAATTTTCACCTTTGCTGACTCTCTTGTTATGATGGTAATATTCATAAACTCTAGAATGTTATGGAGATCAGGTGAATTGCATTTATTTACAAAGTCCCCTGCAGAGGCTTCAGGATGTCCAAGAAAGTCCAGCAGTGGGATCGGGGCATTACCATTTCCATTTGTGGCATTTAGCAGATGCTCTTATCCAGATTACAGGGAGCAATTCAGGGTTAAGGGACCCAGTGGTGGTAGTGCCAGAGGTGGGATTCGAACCCGGGACCTCTTGAGCAATAGGTCCATAGGCAAGTATCCTACCACTAGAACACCACCACCCATTAAACATGCTCAGCACTGGGGCACCAGCATGTTCAAGAACAGCAGGAGACTTTTGGGGGGAGGGCCTGGAGTCAAGAAGCCACTTCTCTCCAAGAAAAACATCAGGGACAGACTGATCTTCTGCAGGAGGTGCAGGGATTGGACTGCTGAGGACTGGGGTAAAGTTTTCACTGATGAACCCCCTTTCCGATTGTTTGGGGTATCTGGAAAAAAAATTTTCCGTAGAAGAAAAGGTGAGCGCTAGCATCACTCTTATGTTCTGCCAACAGCAAAGTATCCTGAGAACATTTAGGTGTGGAGTAACTTCTCAGCCAAGAGAGTCAGAAGATCATTGGTTCGAGTCCCAGACCAGTAGGTTTCTCTGAGGTTCTCTGTCGACACTGTCAGTGCTCCCTGGGTGCTGGATATATCTGCCCCATGCTGGACAGTGTTTGTTCATAATGACAGTCACTTTCACTTTCAATGTGAAATGTTTCAGTGTGTGTCGAAACTCTCTGTTCCTCTTTACAGAAAACAGAGACGGGGAGGAAATCCTCATCTGTTCCTGGAAGGCTAATAAATCACTTTGGTGTCTGTAATTATCATGGCCTGATTCTGAGAGTCCAGTGTGTGTGTGTGTGTGTGTGTGTGTGTGTGTGTGTAGCTGGGATCATTAATCTACACAGGCCAGAGGATTATGGGGCTACAAAACACAGACAACAGCATCCCTCCTCCTGGACCCTAAATTTACACTGCTCCCAGAAACCCAGAGTGAATTACAGTGAAGAGAGAGAGAGAGAGAGAGAGAGAGAGAGAGAGAGAGAGGGAGAGGGAGTTAATCAAAAGCCCTTAAGCACATGATTAACAACTGTTTCTCATCCAGTCTCACTCATTCCCTTCATTTATTCTCCTCCTCATTATCCTGATTACTGACTCCTGTACAGGAGCAGGAACATCTGCTCTGAGAGAAGAAAGAAAGAAAGAAAGAAAGAAAGAAAGAAAGAAAGAAAAAGATTAACTGCTTTTTAGTTGTAAGGCCTAAAACACACACACACAAACACACACGCACACACACACACACACACACACACAAGACTCGTTCTGCATAAAGAACAAATGCCAGAAAATAAAAGCTGAAAATCTGATCTTTCATCTCAAGCGGTGGTCTAGTGTTTAGGGACGAGGCCCCGGATCAGAAGGTCATGGGTTCGAATCCCAGATCGGTAGGTTGCCCTGAGGTACCCTTGAGGTACCGCCCCCGCCACGGCTCCCCGGGTGCTTATAATAGCTGCCTCCTGCTGCATGTGTGTGTGTGTGTGTGTGTGTGTGTGTGTAAAATGCAGAGTTGTAATTTCATTTTGGTTCACTCTGTGCTGTGGTTCACAATGACGAGAACAGTCACTTTCACTTTCAAAAAAAATGTATAAAAAAAAAATTAATTAATTGATCGTCCTGTCCAAATACTTCTGGAAGGGACTATAGAGGCGAAATCGCAAAAGCTGGAAAGGACATTTTCCCTTCTCAACCTCAAAGTGTTTTTTTTTAAATTTTTTTATGAAGGTCATAAAATATCTGGAAGTAGACAAGACGAGCTGCAGGCGAAACCTGCCTCGGCCTCGGCCTCGGCCTCTGAGGCGTAAAAATGACAAGAGACGTTAATTATTCATGTGAAATGCTGCTGTGCTGCATATTTGATGGGAAACATTAGGAAGCATTGGTGTTTGCATGACCTGCAATCCGTTCTCCCCTTTGGATCCTCAAATTAAATCCAAAATTAGGCCAAACCAGACTCTTCTCACGTGTGAGATCATCTTTAGTGAAGTGAAAGTGAAAGCAAAATTGACTATTCCTGTCCTTGTGGGTACACTGCACATCACACAGTGAACCACAACAAAAATACACCTCTGCATTTTACACGTGCAGCTGGGGGCAGCTATTGAAAGCACCCGGTGAGCAGTGATGGGGACGGTACCTTCCTCAAGGGTACCTCAGTCTGGGATTTGAACCCGTGACCTTCCGCTCCAGCGGCCGACTCCCTAACCACTAGACCACTGCTGTAGAAAAGGAGCTCTAGACAGTTTGGTTTTACTTTAAATTACTTTGATCCATAATCGGTTGGTTTGATTTATTTGGGCACAAAATGAATGCAAATATTAAAGGAGTGTGGAAGAGAGGAGAGGAAGAGAGTGCAGGCAGGTTGGAGAAGAGTGACAGGAGTGATCTGTTACAAATGGGGATCAGCAAGAGTGAAAGGGACGGTTTACAGGATGCCAGCTATGTTATATGTGTTGGAGACGATGATGAGAAAGGCAGTGGAGCTGGAGGCGTCACAATTAGAGATGCTGAGATTTGCTTCAGGAGGGACAAGGATGGACGAGTATGTTAGAGGGACAGCTCAGGCTGGACAGTTTGGAGAAAGAAGTGAGACTGAATCAAGGCTGTGTTGGTTTGGACATGTCCAGAGGAGAGGCAAGGAGTGTATCAGGAGAAGGATGGAGCTGCCAGGAAAGAGGAGAAGAGGAAGGACAAAGAGGAGGTTTATGGATGTGATGAGAGAGGACATCCAGAGGACAGGAAGACATGGAGACAGAAGATCCGCCGTCATCAGTACCTGACCTCCACCGTCCATTCATGTCCCTATCTGTCTTTATCTATCTATCTATCTATCTATCTATCTATCTATCTATCTATCTGTCTATCTGTGATGTTCAGGACAGCAGTCGCATAACAATTAACCTGCTGTTTGGTGTCTCCTGTCAAACTCCTCTAAAGTTACACCTCCACTTTTAACCCACCAGGACTCCGCAAAGTCAGACTGAGAGAGAGAGAGAGAGAGAGAGAGAGAAGCTCCAGGGTGTGAAGAGTTTACGTGGGTGAAATTGCAGATATAAAATCGGAGGTATTAATATTCCGAGTAAGTAAAGGTCACTCGTCCAGCTGATGGATATTCAGGAACTTTATTGCTTGTATCACCTCTTTTCAGGAGAACATAGAAAATCAAATCTAAATACTTTTAGAAATGAACCACGTTGTGTAGACCCAGCAGATTCCTCGACCCGCCTGCGCCGTGTTTATCCTCCTCTAGCCTGTAACTCTGTTCCTCTAATGATGAACACTCAGACGGCCGTGGAGTTTTCCGCTCACTAATCCGTCAGTCCCAGTTCCAGCTCTTGCTGTAGGAGAGTCGCGGGCCGTCCTGAACGCTCTCCTACACTAATAAGCGACCTGTAATAACTGGAGGCCTGAACTCCTCGCGGGGCACGCTGCAGATTTAGAGACTGACCTTTCCTCCGGCTCGGGCGCGCTGTGATGTTCAGTCTGCCTTTGTTCAACCTCGTGCTGTTTTAAAGCTGCACAACCAAATATTAGTTCCTGTGTGGAGAATTTTGGGACCTTCCTGCAGTGTGAAGTAAAACACAATTGTTGCTTAGCAACTGGTAGCAGGATCAAAAAGATGCTTTGAAGAGAGGTTGCGAAGAGGCATGAAATCAAACGCAGATCATTTTCAACCAATCAGGCTGTGGTGTCTGAATGAACTGGCAACATGTAGCCGTTCACTCCTGAATCACTCCATTGTTATTCACTCTTTATTCACTCTATTGCTGTTCAGTCTTGTATTATAAACTCTTGTGTTATTCACCCTTATTTCTCTGTTATTTACCCTCCTTTTACACACTCTTGTTATTCACCCTCATGTTATTCACTCTCGTTTCGTTAACACTGCTGTTATTCATGGTCATGATACACTCTTGTGTTGTTCACTCTTGTGTTATTCACTTTTGTGTTATAAACTCTTGTCTTTTTCACTCTTGTGTTTTAAACTTTTGTGCTATTCACTCTTGTGTTTTCCAGTCTTTTGTTGTTCACTCTTGTTATAAACTCGTCTTTCACTCTTCTGTTGTTCACTTTTGTCATTCACTCTTGTATTATTCACTCTTGTTATAAACTCATCTTTTTCACTTTTGTGTTGTTCACTCTTGCTTTATAAACTCGTGTGTTGTTCCTGCTTGTATTATTCACTCTTGTGTTGTTCACTCTTGTGTTGTTCACTCTTGTTATAAACTCATCTTTCACTCTTCTGTTGTTCACTTTTGTAATTCACTCTTATTATTCGCTTTTGTTATAAACTCGTCTTTTTCACTCGTCTGCTGTTTTGTATTATTCACCCTTGTGTTGTTCACTCTTGTTTTATAAACTCGTGTGTTGTTCCTACTTGTATTATTCACTCTTGTGTTGTTCAGGCCTGTGTTGGTCAATTTTCTGTTATACACTTTATTCACCCTTCAGTTGCTCTTCTTTTTCACTCTAGTATCAATCACCCTGCTGTTAATCACTCTAATGTTACTCACTCTGGTTTCACTCACTCTTGTGTTATTCATTAAGTCTGCTCAATAAAACAGCTCCCTGCCCACCCTCATAATGAACCTGAGAACAATGCTGAAGTGCTATAAAAGTGTAATATATCCCACATTTAATATCAGCGTATGTGTGTTTCTATTCCAATTTCCTGATCATCCGGAGCATTCACGAATAAATCGAAGTTTATAGATTCGTATTACAATAAACAGGCTGTTGATCATAAACGTTCCAATCTTACCCGTCCTCCTCTTTAATCTCCTTTAATAGTGCGCAATCCAAAAAAGCCCTTAGGTGAGATGACTTATACTTATAAAGAGCAAAAAAGAGAGAAATATCACACAGTATGACATTGTTCTTCTGTTGATCAGACCCACATGGGACCTGCTGGTCTCTTTACCTTCACAAAAGACGAGAATGATTAACTCACCAGCACTGATGCCCGCGAGCCTCTTAAAGCTCCTTCACGGTTCACCTTCCCACTATCAGACATAACACACCCCTGGCACCTGTACTTCTCCTTCGAAGGTAGAAAACAACAGTGCCGCTCAACAGTTAGCTAGAACACTGAGGTGTGAGCTCACTCGAGTAAAGGATCTTCCTCTATGTCTCCTTATTAAGCACACACTAACTTTTCAGTGGTGCAGTATGTGGTGCCTTCGCCCCACAGGGAGATGGTCCTGGGTTTGATTCCCAGTTGGGACAGTCTGGGTCCCTTCAGTGTGGAGTGGACATGTTCTCCATGTGTTAGTGGTGCCCTAGCAGTTAGGTTCCGATCCTAGGTTCAAATCGCAGACCAGTAGGTTGCCCTGAGTTATCCTTGAGGAAGGTACCGTTCCCATCACTGCTCCCCAGGTACTTTCAATAGCTGCCCCCTGCTGCATGTGTGTGTATGGGTGAAAAGCAGAGATTGAATTTGGTTGTGTCTCACTGTGTGCTGTGTTTCATAATGACAAGAAAAGTCACTTTCACTTTCACCTTTCACTGTTTGTTTCCTCCTGGAGCTCCAGTTTCCTCCCGCCATCCAAAGACCTGCAAGTGGACTGGAGATGCCAAATTGTCTCCTAGGTGTGTGTGAGTGTGTGTTTGTGTGTCTGCCCTGTGATGGACTGACAACCGGTCCAGGGTGTCCTCGCTCTTCACCCTGTGTGAGACAGCACTAATCAGGTCAAGTAGCTCAGAAAATGAGTGTAACCATTAGGGCTCAGTCTTTTATGAATACAGTGTCCCATCTGCCTGGATTTGATTAAAAACAGACTGATTTTAGAAAAGTGCTGCCAAGAACTGCAGCTTCCCCCTGAATGAACTTCACAACCTCTTCAGCTCCTTCTTGGACTCCAGCCTGTCTGTTTGTGAGCCACCAGTCTTTCAGATTTACACACCACTGTTTTAGTCCTGAGAATGATCCACCACCCAAATCAAATGCAGAGTCACGGGTTCGAATCCCAAACCAGTAGGTTGCTCAGAGGTACCCTTGAGAAAGGTACCATCTCCATTACTGCTCCCCGGGCAAAACAGCAGTCAGTGGTGAGTGGGGTAGAGGTGGTCTGATTTACAGCAGCCAGTGGGCTACAGTCTGTATCTGCAGGGTGGAACTATTAGGTGTTTCTAATAATGTGGCCATTGAGTGGAAGTACAAAAAGGTGTTTCAAATAAAGTGAGCACTTAATAGAAGCACAATGTTCTATAGAGTTTAGTTATATAGACTTTTTTGCATGAAGTCAGTGCAGTTTAGTGTAATCGATCACTGCTGAAGACTAGATCACCTTCTGGCTGGAAACCCTGGGGTGAATGGGATGGAGTCACTGTGGAGCTACAGGCTGTTCTTGGGGAACAGGGCCATGGAGAGCTTTGCTACAGCCTGCCAAGACATGCTCAGCATTAAGCTTCAGAATCCCATTGATCTCAGCACGATTTCGGATGGGGGAGTCTGGACTAGCAGAGGAACAGACGATAAAGGCATTAGATGTTCCCTTTCTGAGACACCATGAAGAATCTGCTCAGGGACGTTTCTCAAAGATGTTGGAAAGGCTCCTGGAAGCTGGCCTTCCTTTTGGTCTCTGGCTCTGTGAGTGAGTCTAAGTGAGAGTAGATTTCAGAGCTTCACTGGAATGAAGTCTTCACCTCTTTAAAGTCATTCAAGTGCACTACTTCTTCTTTCTGCTGCTCCCATTTAAGGGTCACCATGGGAGAACATCTGTTTCCATTTCTTCCTGTCCTCTGCATATTCCTCGTTTAAACCAACCACCTGTATGTCCTCTCTCACCACATCCATAAACCTCCTCTTTGTCCTTTCTCTTCACCTCTTTCCTAACAGCTCCATTTTCTACCTCGTTCTCCTGATGTACTCCTCAACTCTTCTCTGGTCCAAACCAATGCAGTCTTGCTTCTTTAACTTTGTCTCCAAATCATCCAGCCTGAGTAGTCCCTCTAATATATTCATTTTTAATCTTGTCCATCTCTGTCCCCCCAAAAGCAAATCTCAGCATCTTCAACTTGGACACCTTCACCTGAAATGGCTGGTTTTAGTAACGAAGCCTAAACGTCCATGTGATATTCAGAATAAAAGCTATTATATAAAGTGAAGCAAGTAACAACAGAACCCAGGTTCTAGAGTAATGCACAAACATAATCAGCATCCTTCTGAAAATCCTTAGATAACTCTCTTAGGTTTCCTTTAAGGAGATCAGATCTCCATGGCTGTTAATGATCACTTTTAGATGTTTCTGAGAGGTTTTAAAGGTTATATGACATAATTTATGTGATTCAGAGCATCCTTTGGGTTGGGAAGACAAGTCTTTCTATTTCTATTATTTTATTTAACTTTTATTTAACCAGGTAAGACTCTAAGAACAAAATGTCTTATTTGCAGTGGCAGCCAGGCAAGAGGCTAAAAACAGAAAGCTCTTGAGGAGGAGGGAGTTGGGTTATAAAATAAAAAAGCACACAAATGAGATCAGGAAAACATACAAAAATACATAAGACCAGACAGAAACACATGAATATTCCATATTCCATATCCGTCATCCTTGAAAGCAGTTGCATCTGTCCATTAGCTTGTGTGTAATGAGTCTTGAAGGCTGACATGGAGATACATTTGTCCAGTTCTCATTTTTCTGAAGATTGTTCCAGTCTTTGGCAGCAGTAACCCAGAAAGATGACTGACCAAACGCAGTGTTTGTTTTTTAGGCTCTAAAGCTGCATAAGATGAGTGTGGGTGTTGTAGACAGTAGACCAAGTTTGCAAATGTCAGTCAGATAAGACGGGGACAGTCCTTGGAGGGTTCTGTGACAAGTAGATAAGTGAATTTCTCAGCATGTGGGCCAGTTTACAGCAGAATAAAGAGTGAAGTGATGTTCTCTGAAATTGCAAAATAAAATGGGGCAGCGGTGGTCAAGTGTTTAGGGACGAGGCCCCAGGATTAGAAGGTTGTGGGTGTGAATCCTGGACCAGTAGGTTGCCCTGAGGTACCCTTGAGCAAGGTACCATCCCCATCACTGCTCCCTGGGTGATGGATAGGTCTGCCCCCTGCTGGACGGCGTGTGGGGGTTAAATACAGAGGATGTGTTTGCTTGTGGTTCACTGTGTGCTGAATTTCATTGCCATAGTCACTTTCACTTTCACTCTAAAGAGAGTCAATTTGGACTGTGCTTTGCATAATTCTGGGTTTAACTTTTGCCTGCTAATGTGATGCGAGAAGGAAGAAGAGCTATCCAACCAGAAGCCCAGATATTTATAAATTCAGACTATATAGGTTGGAGATAGTGGATAGTTCAGGTAAGACATTTTGGAGACAAAGTCAGTGAATCAAGGTTGTGTTGGTTTGGACATGTCCAGAGGAGAGACGAGGATTATATCGGGAGGAGGAGGTTGAAGATGGAGCTTCCAGGAAAGAGGAGAAGAGGAAGACCAAAGAGGTGCTTTATAGAAGTGGTGAGAGAGGACATGCAGGTGGTTGGTTTAAAGGATGATGAAGGGGACTGGAAGAAATGGAGACGGTTGATCCGGTGTGTTATCCCCTAAATGGGAGCAGCTGAAAGAAAAAGAAGACCTGGTCTAAAGTGGTGGCAAAGCCTTGGTTTGGGGCAGTTCATTCCCAACCAGACCAAGTAATCTTTGTCTTGGTGGTATTTAAGAAGAGGTGCTGGGAAGAAAGAGCCTGTTGGATTAAAAAAAAAATGTCCTGAAGGAATGTCTGCACTGCATCAGGGGAGGAGCCAGAAGTGTACCATGAGCATAGAGGTCCTTAATGAGTTTTCATCATGATTATCAATGTCAATATCAGTGAATAATGTGGGACCCAGAATTGAACCTTGAGGAACTCCTTTGTGGACAGAGAGGGGTTGAGAGAGTTTGCTCTTCCTTGTTTTGCTGGTTCCTGTTTTCGAGGTAGTCTGTGAACCATTTCAATGGATGGCTGGAAACTCCAGCAAAACTCAGTCTATCAAGTAAAATGGTCAATAGAGTCAAACGTTTTAGCCAATAAAGACTGAAACACAGTATTGTTGATTTGGATCTGTTGGATGGACAGACATGCTCTATTTGAAGCATCTTTTGAGAAAGTAGGGAAAAACTGTCCCCCTCTGATTTTTCTGGATGGCAAGATCTACCTTAATTAAAGGATCTTCTGGAATATATGGAAAAAAGGCTTTTTTTATTGGATTGGATTTGATTTGACCTCTTTTACACTATAATTTCTAGAAAAAAAAAACGCACAATCCACTTTTACATTCACACTAATATTTATATCCTGCTATGAGGCAGTGGTGATCTAGTGGTTAGGGATTAGGCCTCACAATCAGAAGGTCATGGGTTCGAACCTCAGACTAGTAGGTTGCCCTGAGTTACCCTTGATCAAGTTACCATCCTCATCACTGCTGCCAGGGCTCTCCAGGGCAGCGGTGCTCTAGTGTTTAGGGAGTCGGCAACAGGATTGGAAGATTGTGGGTTCAAACCCCTCACCAGTAGGTTGCCCTGAGGTACCCTTGAGCAAGGTACTGTCACCATCACTGCTCCCCGGGCACTTTCATAGCTGCTACACTCCACTACAGAGACAATCTTCTGGTTTAGACGATGGGGAACATTCTCTATTCAGAGAATCTCCTTTCAGGGGCAAGAGAGAATGTTGGATGTAGGGTCTTCTGGTTTAGATGGCCTCCTCTGTTCTTGGGTTGTTCTGGGCTAAAAAAAGAAGAAAAGAACTTATGCTGAGATTTCTGAGATTCTGAGATTTTTGGGCTTCGATGGGAGGCAGATTCACCTTGCAGGGAATCATTTGGGTTACATTGTTGGGCAAACGTCACTCCAGTTTGGATTGTTCTTTATTATTGATTCTTATGCCCAAATTTTGTGTATGAACAATGCCTTCAGCTCCAGTTCCTCAGCTGCAGCTCAGGGCTAATCTTACAGTGGAATTTGCTCAGGATGAAATGCTTGTGTTTTAAACACTGAGGGGTTTGGGGGGCTTGCTACAGACCATAAAGTCCCCACGGAGTGATTTGTGAGTACAACTATAAACAGTGTCCTTCTTAAAACTCATATAACTCCCATGGAATGAGGCCCAGAAAGCAAGCGTAATGTTTTTCCTCTCGCAAATTCTATTAAAGCTTCGTAGTGGAACAGGAAGCAGTAGCGCCTGGTCCTTCTAACCCCCAGGTCTTCATATATTATTGGTGAGTGGTCATTGGTATGCAGCATCAGCCTGCCAGAAACTTTTAAGCGTATGTGTCCCGTTTCCTTTGTAAGCCTCTACCATTTTGAAATATGAGGTGAGAATCTCAAGCAGGTTCACATAATTAGGTTAGCATGCAGACCTTCATGCAGAGAAAGATAAAGAGAGCGGGAGGGAAAAAGGAAAGACGGGAAGAAACAAAAGATGGACTCTGGCAGAGTGTTTCCTCTGCTTTAACATGCCTGATGGAACTCATTAACTAATTACCCAGCCCATAATGAGGTGAAGCTGGTATCTTACACTGCCAGTGAGGTTCTTCATCTACAAACTGAAGTCATTTCAACATGAAATGCATTAATTGTGTCTTTCTAATGATGTGATCATGAATGCTGCCATTACCTGAGCTGAAAGAGGGCAGTAGTCATAGCTCATCATTTCTAAGAGGAACTTTGCTAGGACGGCAACTCCCTGGCAGAGTTTCTGCTGTTCCATGTTTTCTTCATTTGGAGATGATGGTTCACAGTGTGGTTGCAGAGATTTATTAGCAATGACTTCCTTAACCTGATATTTCAATATTATATCTTTCTCAGCTCTTTGGGGATTTCTTTTGGCGTATCTCACTGTTTATTAGATTTGTCATTTGCATGATTGTTTGTATTTAAGTGGCATCCAGATTCAACAGAGTGGCGATCTGTAATTGGTGTGGCTAGTCTAATGAAACTCTAATCAGTTCTTCAATAAATTACAAGATTGTTTGTAAACTGGGATGCATTTACTCAGGTCTTATTCTTCACTTTTCAAAATCAGAAACAATTTAAGTGTTTGGGGGCAAGAACTTTTTCACAGCTCTGCATTACGCTGACTCTACTCTGTATAACGGAGTGAAATATGGTGGCAGGACTGCAAGTTCAAACAAAACCTTGAGTGCACAGGATTCTGGCACTTCAGGACAGAACTGGGGTAATGTTGTGTCCCACAAGAACACAAAGCTACCCACCAACAATTCTTAAAATAGTATCATTTGAGCTACCGTCCTGTATTGTTGTCATGGAGATCTACTTTTAAGCAAAGTTCACTGCCAACCCACACCTAGCATACTAGTTCTGGGTGTTCAAGGGCTTGTGGAGACAGATTAGCTGGGATGGAGGGTGGATTGAACTTGGGAGGAAATTTTTTTATAGGATTTTTTTTGGTTGTAAGTAAATAGATAGTGTCTACAGCTGGCGTAGCGTAGTGGATAACACTTCCACAAAGCACATTTTTTCATTTCCACAACTGGGTGAACCCTTCTCCACCAATGAGCCTCTTAGGGGCAGCGGTGGCCTAGTGGTTAGGAAGTTGACCCAGATTGGAAGATTGTGGGTTCAATTCCCTCACCAGTAGGTTGCCCTGAGGTACCCTTGAGCAAGGTACCGTCCCTGTCACTGCTCCCCATGTGCTTTCAATAGCTGGCCCCTGCTGCAGTGTTTGTGGGTGAAACGCCGAGGTTGAATTCCGTTGTGTTGTGCTGTGCTGCGTTTCACAATGACAAGGGTTTTCACTTCACTTTCACTTTTGCAATACTTTTGTAGAAGAGATGAACTGGTTCTCAAGTTTATCTTCTTGTTCTTGTAGGCCAGTTTTAGGGAATATCCTTCCCGTATCTAGCCATTCAAGTCTATTTCCCTAATGTGAACACTGATGGTGACGTGAAATTCCAAGTTTTTCTGAGAAGAAACAACAAGGTTTGGACTAGGAAGGTAGATCATTGCCCTAAAAACCTACTTTGATGACCTTACCTGAGATGGTTTCATAGAGAATCATTTTTATGAAACTGACATGAGTGTTCTAAGAAGACCATTTTCATTCATATCATTAAGCAGATTCTCTTATCTGGAGTGACTTCCATTACCAAAATACAAAGACAGTCTCCCTGGAGCAACTTGGGGTTATGGGTCTTGCTCAGGAGTTGGACATGACCCACTGACCTCTTGATCCTTAAGCAAGCATGGCCAAGTTTAAGGGTTTAAGAGTTTTACTGCTTTAAAATCCATGTGGTTTACTCACAAAGGCCTTTTCTGACTTATAGGGCTCACCAGATCTCCTGAGGAGTCCAAAAATCAAATAATTAGTTGGATACACTGCTGGTGTCACATCTCGTTTTTGTTGTAGGCGGAAAATCCAGAAGCAGAAGTGTGAGTCATTCAGGTGACGCAGGGAATGTGTTTCAGACTGTTCTGCCTCAAATACGAGAACATTTCTATCATCTCCCTTCCTGAAAGATGGAGCCAATGTCACTTGTGGGATTTCAAACCATAAGGAACTGATCCATATGACCTGCCTTTCTGTTAGGCCTGATACTGTTGGTGAATCAGAATGAAAAAGTTCAGGTATGATGTCGGTGATGGAAAGTAGGAAAATTTGAACCTCTGCTGCCAGTTTGCAGAAGCAATGCCAAATGGCAGATGTTTTTGTGACCACTTACAGTAATTGGGCTGAGCACCCTCAAGTGGAGGAATCAGGCAGAACAAACTTTAAGAAATGAGGGTGTTTGGCATGCAGTCTGATGTTTCGGAACTGGAAATGGGTTTGGATCCATTTAGAGATTCGTTTTTTACTTCAAAAGAGTGTCATATTCTTCTCAGTGCTCAAATGCATGGCCTCATGATTCCAGGATGTTTCTTCCAGGACGTTCCAGGAATTTCTTTCTTGGAGTACATCCCTGGGTCCAGCTTGGAGCTCTGGAGCTCAAGCATGTTCTGTTTGTAGCTCCTTGTGCATTGGTGAGTTTAACTTGAGTGAGTCATCCTTCTACCTGCAGATCAGACTTTGTCGAGTTGAAGTTTGCTTTTCTTCAAGCAGGATGCCTGGCTTGGCACACAGCCCTCAGGAGAATCCTCTGCTAAAGCCTCTCTGCTGAGAACAGAACGCGAACGGCAGATTAAAGGACAGCCTGGAGAGCGAGTGAGAGTCTCCCTTGTCTAGTCATCCACTTTTTCACTGTGTCAGTGGTTTATGGTGTGAGCCGGACGGTGCTCCAGGACAAATATGGGCCACTAATGACCCCGAATGGTGATTCTTGGATTCAAAGTCAAGGTTAAATGACCTTTTTTATGGGGCCGTTCCCCGGTCACGGCTGCTCACTAATTGATTCCATGGGGACTGCTGGATTTAAAGTTCCTCCACACTCGCCGTCATGTCAGGCTTGTTTTTTTCTCTTTTTATCTCAGCAAGTCGACAGAAGGATAGAGGAGAGGTTCAGGAATTGAAACTCACTCCTTCGTTGAGGCTTCTATTATGGCAGCATTTTAGGAGCAGCACTAACTTTGTGAAAGTCAAAATGGAAATGAACATTTTTTTCCGAAAGGAAACAAAAGGGCATGTTCTGTGCTGCAACATCATGTACTGCTTGTGGAGCTACTGCTGGTTCTTCTGCAGAGTTTCATAGCAGTTTTAATCAGATCCAGGGGAGCGCAGTCAGGAGGAGAAAACCAGGCAAATGTTTGGGGCCCGCCAAAGAAAAACACTTGGGACAGGGTTCCAAGATGGACTCCCATCTTGAAACATTTTGCAATCAATGAAAATTATAAATGCCTTGTAGCTCTATCTGTCTGTCTGTCGGTCTGTCTGTCTGTCCGTCCATCTGGCCATCCATTTGTCCATTCAACTATCTATTTTTCTGTCTGTTTAGCCTATAAAATTGTCCACTTACGTGTGTGTGATGTTGGTCCTCATTCCCTGGAAAAAAATGATTCTGTCCCCCTCGTTGCTTCTGTCTCTCTGGCTATGGGGTGAAATTCCTGCCCTTACATTTGGTGAACCTTCAGCCTGGGAAGCACAGTGTCATGCAGATGGCTATTTGGACCATGTCTCACATCCGTTTCCCACACTGGCTTCCCAAACACCCGCAGAGCCTGGCTGGAGGTCGTCCACTCAAGTCCCTGTGGAGTGTGGCACTGCTGCAACTTGACCCACACATCCATCCAACCCGGGACATGGGACGTTCTTCTCGGATAAAATGTGCATTTCAGGATACGAAGGCTGTGGGGAACCACCAAGCATAGCATCTTTGCTCAAAAAGCGAGAAGCTCGAAATCTGAACCTGTTTTGAAAAACTAAGACGTCCGGAAGTCAAATATTGGCCCAACGCTGCCAGAAGTTTCACAGTGGTCAGTGATGTGTGACTGAGGGCACCACGGAGGTGCAATGACCCGCTGGGGAATGAACTCCTGCCCCAGAGCAGTTGCCATGGAAACCACAGGGCTGCTGAGGCTGCTAGTCTAGCCAAGTTCAGCACCGTCTTTCATACAGTCATGATAGAGAACCTGCAGCACGCACACTGCGAAATCATCTTCTTTTGTCTCGTTTAAGGTCATCTGAGGTCTCGGCTGGTTCCCTGTGGTACGTTGCTCTTTTGTGGCGTTTAGTCTCAGTTTGGAGTCTAATCCTCTGAATTTTGGAGTTTTCATCAACAACGAATAAACTCTTTCCTCGAAAGGTCAAAGAGTTGCACTGAAAGTGTTTGAGGAACTCAAAAAACAGCCCTAGAACATCCTTTTGAAGAACCTTTCACCACTTTTGTACTTTTGTCCAGTCTAAAGACAAAATGCAGAGACTTTATGCTGAACGTGAATGAAATAACCTTCATTATACTTTTTCAGCCAATAATATTGAAACATTACAGTGAAATGACTCTAATTTATTTTATCTAGAACATATTGTTGGAAATGAAGGGATACTTTTCAGTCGTCCAAATGTAGCTTCAAAGTACAACATGGTTTTTGAGGTACCTTAGATGTTTGTCGTTTAGTTTTTTAAGTTAACTTTACAGACTGTAAAACATTATAGATTTTTATTTATTAATAACATTTAATAATCTTGTCCCAGAAGAAAGGGGACAAGTTTGTTCCTTTTCATGACCTCATGTTTTAAAGTAGGACCAGTAAAGGAGTCGGGACGTTTGATCCCTGCCCCGCCCCCGTCCTGCCACTGCACACCTGTTGTGAATCCATGTGAATTTTCCAGTTGTCCCTTTTTCTAACCCAGTCTCAGATTGTGCCTCAGTGCCTTGTCCAGTCTCCTGTTTAGGCCCTGTCTCTTGTGACTCAGTAGCTTGTCTCCTGTTTGGCCCTGTCTCCTGTTACATCTCAGTGCCTGGTCTGGTGTCTTGTTGTGTCTCCGTAGCTTGTCCGGTCTCCTGTTTTGCCCATCGTTATGCATCTCATGTCCAGACTTCTGTCTATGTCCTAGTTTTTAGCAAGTCCAATGTCCTGTCCCTACTTGTGCCTTAGTGTCCTGTGACCTCTTGGTCTATCGGCAGGTATTAGTTTAGGTTGGTTTAGTTTTGATGAATGAATTTGTGCCATGAACGCTACATGTGTGAATCTCCATGGTAATGAAAAACATCACCTTATATGGAAGTTCTCGTGTGTCTTATGGGGGTGAAGGCTTCAGCTTCTTAATGTTGAGTTTAAAATGGTGTCCCCCCCCAAAAAAGTGAAAGTGACTATTTGCCATTGTGAAACATGACACAGCAAACAGTGAGACGAAATACACCCTCTGCCTTTCACCCACACACACCATGGGGGCAGCTATTTAGAGTGTCCGGGGAGCAGTGACAGGGCAGTACCTTACTCAAGGATACCTTAGGGCAACCTGCTGGTTTGGGATTCAAACCCATGAACTTCGGATCCAGGGACCAACCCCCCTAACCAACCTAACAAAGAGGTGGTGGTTCACTGTGTGCTGTTCACAATGACAGGAAGTCACTTTCGCTTTCACTCTTAAAATTCAGACATGGACAATGAAGCTAACATTGTCAGACTCACGGCCTCGACTCTAGCTGCCTCTGCACCACTTGCCTGCAGTGACAATGACTTTAAATGAAAGGCTTCTGTCGCGTCTTCTCTGTTACGATGGATCCAGTAACCCACATCAAACAGACCATTTATGAGCTCCATTAATGAGCTTCACATGAGCGGAAGGTGGAGTTGGTCTGACCTCAGGTGATTTGGTTCAACAGGAAAGCAGCTCTCAGACCTCGTAAACGTTTGTGGAGAGTCGCCACATGCTGAGGGAACAGGAGCCGAGGGCAGCGGGTGATGCTGGTCATGTGCTCCTTCTGTTTAACAAGGAAAATGTAGATCTGATCTTTCGTGCTGTGCTTTAGGAGGTTAATATTACCCAACACATCCATCTCCCAAAGCCTGCTGGGACAAAATTACAAACCTAATGCGACAAGATTCAGTTTGTTTACTTTAAAGTGGACAGGAAGCAAAGGCAGCGTGTAATTCATATTGAGAAAATGAAAAATATTAAAATGAATGTTAGAACTTTAAAGACCAGTTAGTTTGTCCAAACAAGATTTTTACAAAAAAAAAGATTACATAAATTCATATATATATAAAAGGATACAAAATGATATAGTGTGTGGTTTAGTGTGTGCAGCACTGTGCAAAACATTTAGGCAGGTGTGAAAAAATGCTGTAAACAGAACGCTTTCAGAAATATCAATAATGATTGTTTATTTTGATCAATTTACAAAATGCAAAGTGAGCGAACAAAAGAAAAATCTAAATCAGATCAATATCTGGTGTTTCTACCTTTTACCTTCAGAGCAGCATCAGTTCTTCTAGGAACACTCACACAGTCGGGGATTCTGTAGGATTATAGTCGGTGTCTGATCAACCAGTTTTACCAGACAGGTACTGGTGATCATCAACGTCACACGGAGGTTGAAACAGCCATGTTTAGAACGACCGTCCGGCCGAGTTCCTTCAGTGCGCGAGTGTACCTAGAAGAACTGATGCTGTTTTGAAGGCGAAGGGTGGTCACACCAAATATTGATCTGATTTAGATTCTCTTTTGTTCATTCACTGCATTTTGTTGATTGATGAAAATAAATGATGAACACTTCCATTTCTGAAAGCGTTCTGTTTACAGCGTTTTACACACCTTTTCACACACATTTTTCACATTTTCAAACTTTTGCAAACTACTGTAGTGTATTGTGTGGTTCGGTGTGTAGTGTGTGGTTCGGTGCGTAGAGTGTGGTTCGGTGTGTAGAGTGTGGTTCGGTGTGTAGAGTGTGGTTCGGTGTGTAGAGTGTGGTTCGGTGTGTAGTGTGTGGTTCGGTGTGTAGAGTGTGGTTCGGTGTGTAGAGTGTGGTTCGGTGTGTAGAGTGTGGTTCGGTGTGTAGAGTGTGGTTCGGTGTGTAGAGTGTGGTTCGGTGTGTAGAGTGTGGTTCGGTGTGTAGAGTGTGGTTCGGTGTGTAGAGTGTGGTTCGGTGTGTAGAGTGTGGTTCGGTGTGTAGAGTGTGGTTCGGTGTGTAGAGTGTGGTTCGGTGTGTAGAGTGTGGTTCGGTGTGTAGAGTGTGGTTCGGTGTGTAGAGTGTGGTTCGGTGTGTAGAGTGTGGTTCGGTGTGTAGAGTGTGGTTCGGTGTGTAGAGTGTGGTTCGGTGTGTAGAGTGTGGTTCGGTGTGTAGAGTGTGGTTCGGTGTGTAGAGTGTGGTTCGGTGTGTAGAGTGTGGTTCGGTGTGTAGAGTGTGGTTCGGTGTGTAGAGTGTGGTTCGGTGTGTAGAGTGTGGTTCGGTGTGTAGAGTGTGGTTCGGTGTGTAGAGTGTGGTTCGGTGTGTAGAGTGTGGTTCGGTGTGTAGAGTGTGGTTCGGTGTGTAGAGTGTGGTTCGGTGTGTAGAGTGTGGTTCGGTGTGTAGAGTGTGGTTCGGTGTGTAGAGTGTGGTTCGGTGTGTAGAGTGTGGTTCGGTGTGTAGAGTGTGGTTCGGTGTGTAAAGTGTGGTTCGGTGTGTAAAGTGTGGTACGGTGTGTAAAGTGTGGTACGGTGTGTAGAGTGTGGTACGGTGTGTAGAGTGTGGTTCGGTGTGTAGAGTGTGGTTCGGTGTGTAGAGTGTGGTTCGGTGTGTAGAGTGTGGTTCGGTGTGTAGTGTGGTACGGTGTGTAGTGTGGTACGGTGTGTAGAGTGTGGTTCGGTGTGTAGAGTGTGGTTCGGTGTGTAGAGTGTGGTTCGGTGTGTAAAGTGTGGTTCGGTGTGTAAAGTGTGGTACGGTGTGTAAAGTGTGGTACGGTGTGTAGAGTGTGGTACGGTGTGTAGAGTGTGGTTCGGTGTGTAGAGTGTGCAGTGTTGCTGTAAGAGAGATTAATGTGGAAATCCGGCTCCAGCAGACGCTGCATTAATCACGAACGCTCTGCTGGTCGGACAGTCGGAGCTCATGGTTCGAACACTGGGCCCAGTTTAATCCTCCAGCTTTCATTTATACCCAATTTAATCCAGTTAATCCAACACTGCAGACAGTAGATAGATAGATAGATAGATAGTGAAAGAAAGAAGAAAGAAAGAAAGAATGAAATGTAAAGAAAAATAAGATCAAGAGAGAGAGAAAAAGAATAGATAAATAGATATGGGAAGTGAGAGAAGATAAAGGGAGAGGGAGAGAAAGAGAATCAGGCAGGATCGGTGTTGACACATCAATAAAAATATAAATTTAAAGGACGGACAGACGGATAGATGGACAGACAGAAAAAAGAAAGAAAGAGTTTCTCTCCTTTTCATGAAGACTCAGATCTGAAAGTGAAGGAACCTTCAGCTCAGAGACACTTTACCTTCCACAGAACGTGAACATTAGTTCTTCGCAAATGAGCCGATGCCTAATTGAACTAATTACTGCCTTCTTTAATTATGCTAATTATGCAAATGAGCCTGTCTCCTACGGCCCAGGACCAGCAACATCAGTCATCAGGAGAAAGTCTCAGTGTGTGATGTTCCAGCTTCTGTTTCCATAAAATCGTACAGTCAAATTTATGCATCTTCCCTTCATTTCCAATTCTTCTCGTCTCCTCTAGGGGGCCATTTTCCTGCCTGGCAACAATGTCGTGGAGCACCCCAGCAACGGGGAGGAGGCGGGGAAGTTCCTGTTCGAGGTCATCCCAGGTAGGAACAACTCTGCACTTTCCTCAGCTCGCACTCCATCTCGCTCAGGAGGGAGGAAACCTTCTCCCAGCAGATGTAATGAAGACGAAACGGCAGAACTGGATGTTTTTCTTTCGCTTTGAAAGCCTCAGTGGAGGCAGAGTAATGCATGTGATGACAGGAAGTAAAAAAAAGATTGAGTTATTGTTAATACTGGAAACTAATTTAAACTGGAGGGAGATGTAGCTCCTCAGATCTGCCCATACTTGCTTCTAAAGCTGATGGTTTTCTGGACTTCCATCCAAGTCTGCAAAGGGCCTTATTTTCCAGATGTTCTGCCCAGTTTCTCATCTCAGTAGGTTTTCTTCACACTGTTGGAGAGTTTCTCCTATTGAGGGTAGGTTCCTTTTTAGTGGTTCATGGTACTTCTCAATGGTTCTTGCCTTTTCTCAGTAGTTCTTGCTATGTCTCAATGATTCCTGGTTCCTCTCAGTGGTTCTTTGTCTTTCTCTTTGCTTCTTGTATTCATTTAGTAGTTCTTGGTTCCTCTGATTTTTCATCAAAAAATTTACAGACAAAAAAACAAATGCAACGACAAACGAAGAGCAGTATCTTCAGACACCAGGCAGGAGGGCCAAAGTAGAGAATTCCAGAAATTGGGGGCATGTTCCACCACCTACAGGAACCTGAATTGAGGAACTGTCAATAAGCCGGTACCAGAGGAGAGGTGGAGGAGTAGGAGTGTGTGAATGGAGTAATTCAGTGAGGTGTGGAGGTGCAGGTCCACCAAGAGCTTTAAATGTGATGAGAAGCAGATTGTATTAAACGCGGTCTGATCTGGGCAGCGACGTTTGTGGAGAACAGGAGTGATGTTTTCAGATTTTTAGGAACGGTACCTTGATCAATGTTCAGCTGAATCCATGCTTTCTAAAAACATGACAAAGTGGGAGAATGAAAGTTGTGAATAAAGGTTCTGAAGGGCTTCATGGTGCCTTTCGGTGACTCTTGGTTCCTCTTCTTGGTTCTTCCACTTCCAAGGGTTGTTTTTTCCGACACTGTCTCCAGGCTCATTCAAGAAAAGAAGGAACAGTTTGAATGATATTTTATTTAAGGCACAGTAAACTGGAGGAACTCTTACCTAGAAATCTTCCATCCGAGGAAAGTAAATGTTAAAAATTCCTCCTGGGCAACAAAGAACGGCATCACTGCCAGATCAGGAATTTGACCCATTCTTCTGCATACCAGGCTTGAACTTTCCTACTGTGCTAACAGCCTAAAACTACTGAGTCATTGGTTTCTTTAAAAGCTCCACAGAGCCCTAATCCCTGTTATTGCTCCTCTAGAAACCTGGTGACGTTTGGTTGTTAGGGTCCCTCTTTACTGACTGTTTGGTTGTTGTTCAGAAAAACTCCATTATGGAAAGGTTTCAATGAAGAGATATTATCTATATTGCTTTGCTCCATGCAAGATCAAGCTTGTGGAACCGAAGCAGAACCACTCGAGGCAGTACCCGAAATGGATCTTCATCAATGACAGTACAAAGCATGTTTGTCACCATGTCCACCAAAAGGCCTTTGGCCTGTCGATGGACAGGGTGGCACTACACAAACCCAAATGAATGGATTGAACTGGGGTGATGTGGTGGCTTGTTGCTGTGCAGCCCTTTTCCACTAACAACGAACCGGTTCTTGAACCAGTTCTGTTCAGGATTCTTTGCGCCTTGGAACCAGACAGGGTTTCCAACAGTTTGGAGCAGAACCACGGTAATAAAGAATAACCAATAGGAGGGTGAGGGGCTGCACAACAGGAGTAAACAAGTCAAATCAACTTTGCTTCTGGAGCAGAAAACAAAACATCACAAAAATACTGAAGAATAAAATCTAATGTGCCATAATAATAAAATACAATATAGATAAAAATTAAATATAGTATAATATACTAATATATATATGAATTTTGAACTATGAGATGATGAATATTGAACTATGCTTGAGCTTGAGCTATGAGATAATGGATGCTGAACTATAAGATAACGAATCTTGAATTAAGAGATGATGAATCTTGAACTATGAGATATTGGATGCTGAACTATGAGATAATAGACTGTGAACTGTGAGGTTATGAATCTTGAACTATGAGATAACATGTTGAACTGTGAAATAATGGATGTTGAACTATGAGATCATGCAAATAGGACTTGGACTGACAGACCAAACACCTAACTAACAAATTAACCAACACTGAAGTGTTTCTCATTTTGTCTCCTGCTGTTATCTGGCTGTGTCTCCACAACCTCTTCTCCAGGCGGTGACGGAGATGTTTTAACGTCACTGCTGCCTTTGCACGTCTGCAGTTGATGTTTCTGTTGGTTTGTGTTGGATCATGTGTAAAAGAAGGAGGCAGCAGAGTTAGTTCCTAGGCTGGCAGAAGTGTGTGTGTGTGGGAGTGTGAGGACAGAAACCGGGGAGGACACTGGACAGGAACTCCACAGCTGGAACTGAAGGTCAATGTAGCTTTTGCTCAGAGGGAGGACAAAGGAGTGTCTTACAGTACAAAGCACACATAACCTCTCTCTCTCTTTCCTTATTTTTTCTGCCTCCTCTTTCCCTCTTTCCTTTCATATGTTTGTCTTTTTTCGTTCTCTCTCGTTCACTGATGCTCTTCTTCAAATATTGAGTATCTTCTCATTTTCATTCATCCACGCTGGTCGATAAAGAGACAGGATGTTTGTCTGTCCTTCGAGTCAATTGATACACTGTATATGTGTGTGAGGGAAATTAAAAACTGTGTGTGTGTGTGTGTGTGTGTGTGTGTGTGTGTGTGTGTGTGTGTGTGTGTGTGTGTATTTCAGCCTTGAAGTTCAGATTACCTGATGAACTAGAGGACACTGTGGTCTCTGTGCTGGAAAAGTCAAACAGGATGCTCCACTGTTCTCTTGTGAATTAAACTGTTGTGCAGTTTAATTCAGGCTGATATCAGACTTTCTTGTATCTGTAATGTCCTCTTGAGGAGCAGTTCTCCAGATCTTTCTGAAGGACAGTGCTGTTGTCTCTCATGTTCAGTCCAGTCTCTGTACCTGAGCAGTTCTCCAGATCTTCCTGAAGGACAGTGCTGTTGTCTCTCATTTTCAGTCCAGTCTCTGTACCTGAGCAGTTCTCCAGATCTTCCTGAAGGACAGTGTTGTTGTCTCTCATGTTCAGTCCAGTCTCTGTACCTGAGCAGTTTGATAGTTCTGTGTTGGTTAATCCACACAGTGATCTACGTCTGAACCTTCAAGCAGAACAAAGCGTCTCACTTAAGACATGAAGCAGTGAAGAACCAGGTGTAGATTATTCCAGATGAGCAGGTGATTTGTTTACTGCTGATGCTGAACACTAAGTGGGTGAAACCCCTCTATCTAGAACCTTGTATCTTTAGACACTTTGTAGCTTGAAGCACTAAAAAAGTGGTTCCGGTTTCCTTCATTTCATTGATTCAATATGACAATTATAAGAAGTTTGAACAAAATAAAAGAGTATTTTTGCACCAACAAGGTGAATCACTGACAAAACATAAAGTAATGAGGGGAAAGACCCACAAGACCTTCTGTGTTGGAGATGCTCTGACCTAGTTGTCACAGTTTGGTTCTCTTCAAAGTGGTTCAGATACTCACACATCCATCAATATATTCAGTTCCAAAACGTGTGCCAAGGACCATAAACGTGGAAATATTTTCTTCTTAGCTGGATGGAGACCTTACACTCTGCTGGTAATTTAGCATGAGTTCTCCTGCACTTTGCCAAAGAGTGAGGGAATCTGTATCGCCTCCCAAGGACTTTGCAAGTGTGTATGTGTGTGTTTGTGAGACTCTTTCTTTATCAACACTCCACCAGACCTGAGACTGTGTCCCAGAATGCAGAGGACAAAGCATTCTGGCCTTCTGGAAACACTGAAAGCCTCCCACTGTCCTTTCAGGAGGCCATGAAGAACTGCAGCCATTGTTTTCCGGTTCAGGGGAGAGTAGGAGCATTGTGGAATAAATGTGTCTTCGTCTGTTTTTTTAGTCCGTTTGGCACTGAGACGGGGACACATATGGGAAAAATTCTAAAACAAGAAGAGGTATAACATTTTACAGGGCTTGGCTATATAACTGTGAATGTTCTCTGTTTAAAGCAGAGAAGTTTTTCAAACAGAACAATGTTTTTTCATGTCATTTCATTTGCCTACTCTGAACAGTGGAAAACCAATTTCACATCACATCATTTTTATTTGATGGCAAGGAAAGGAAAAGGAAGAACATCATCATTCTAATATCATTCTCTATCATACAGCTTCATTCCTACTTTAAACACCATCATTCTCCACCAAAAGACCAGAATTATCCACCAAAACACCACCATTCACCATCAAACACCACCATTCTCCACCAAAAGTCAAGTCAAGTAAGTTTTTATTGTTTTTGTTTTCATTTCAACCATATACACAGTATACACAGTACATAGTGAAATGAAATAACCACCATTCTCCACCCAAACATCAGAATTATCTATCAAAACACCACCATTCTCCACCCAAACACCAGAATTATCTATCAAAACACCACCATTCTCCACCAAATCACCATCAAACCATCATTCTCCACCCAAACACCAGAATTTTCTATCAAAACACCACCATTCTCCACCAAATCACCAGACATATCTATCAAAACACCACCATTCTCCACCAAATCACCATCAAACCACCATTCTCCACCCAAACACCAGACATATCTATCAAAACACCACCATTCTCCATCAAATCACCATCAAACCATCATTCTCCACCCAAACACCAGAATTATCCACCAAAACGCCATCATTCTCCACCCAAACTCCATCATTCTCCACTATAAACACCATCATTCTCCACCAAACCACAGAAGTATCAACCAAAACACCACCATTCACCATCAAACCATCAGAATTATCCACCAAAACACCACCATTCTCCACCCAAACACTATCATTGACCATCAAACCATCTTTCTCCACCCAAAAACCATCATTCTCCACCCAAACATTATTTATCTAGGATGTTGGATTTTTTTACATTTTGCACCCTGTTGAACTAAAGTCTTTGCTCCCATTTCATTCATTTAATCCACTCAAACAAAAGACCGTTTCTAAAGCAGGAAACAGTATTTTTGCACCAACAAGGTGATATAAAGAAACAAGTGACTCAAGGCTTTTGCACTTCTGAGTAATTTATCTCACTGTAAATCTTTCTCATTTATGAGTATATTTTTAATCATGTTCCACTTTGCTTGTTTTCCTGGTTGCTGTTTTTGCCCTCTTTCTCTTCCAGCCTGTTTCTATTATGGATTCTCCTCTGACCTGGTACCTGTCCAGACCCAGGCACTGGAAAACCCCTCATAAACACCAACAGTGCTGCAGCCGCTTCATTCATCTCACATTTTCATAGTCTATTCTCAATTATGTCTTTCCACTCCGCTCAAACAACCGCACAAATCAGGGGTACTGATGAACAGACAGGGGCGCTGAAGAACAGATGGTGGCACTGATGAACAAATGGTGGTGCTGAAGAACAGATGACAGGAGGAACGAGAATGGACAGGGTTAGGAATGAGAATCTTAGAAGGACAGATGATGTTGGACGGTTTGGAAATAAAGGTAGAGAAGCAAGACTGTGTTGGTTTGGATGTGTCCAGAGGAGAGACAAGGAGTATATCGGAAGGAGGATGTTGAGGATGGAGCTGCCAAGAAAGAGGAGAAGAGGAAGACCAAAAAGGAGGTTTATGGACGTGGTGCAAGAGGACATGCAGGGAGATGGTGCGAAAGAGGAAGATGCAGATGACAGGAAGAAATGGAGACAGATGCCACGGTGGCCCCTAAATGGAAACAATTGAAAGAAGAAGGAGAAGATAACTTTCTCCTCCAAACACCATCATTTTTAGATTTTTGATATTTGGTTCAGAATATTTTCAGGCGCACTGAGATGGTGGTGATCTATGGTGGTTATCTATGGACCAAGTGGTTGCAGGTTCAAATCCCATCTCCAGCACCACCACCTTTTGGGTTCCTCAGAAAGACCTAATTAGGAAATGGAAGTCTGTTAATGCCAAAAAATGAACCACTTTGAAAAGGAAAAATGTCAAAATCACACATGCTCATTGAAAACACCTCTCAGAATAGACGAGTGTATCATCTGTTAACGAGGTGCTAATTTCTCACCCATGTCTCAGCAGCCTAGCAAAACTGAGATTGTGAACAGTCTACAGTTCTTCTGCTCATTATGCATGGCTCCATCTGTTGCTCCTGGCAGGTCAGGGAGGCTCGGCATGATGGTTCATTAGAAGTCTGTGAGTCATGAGAGTTTCAGTCCTGCTAAGTGCTGGAGGTCTAATTTGGTTATATCTCAGCATTCGAAGGCTTCATATTTCATGGAGTCTTCATCAGATACATTGTAAGTAGCGCTTCTATTAATGAAATGCTCAAACGGACATCAAAATCATTAAACTATCAATATTTTACTGCTCCGCATTTGCATGCATTTGAGTCAACTCTTTATTTATATTTAATACAGTCATTCTATCTTCTCCCAGCACCTCACGGGGGTTTTTTTCTCTGCATACTTTTTTGTTGGAGACTTCCTTGCTGCACTTCACATTGATTCAGTGTTGGGCTGTCTCGCCGTTGTGTCTCGTTGATGGCCGTGTTTTTAATAATTGATCAGAACGGCATTGGAAACTAGTGCTTCTGAATCTCAGACTGCTTCTTTCTCCTCTGAAGTTCTTATGTTTTTGCCACTTTAAGCTGGTCCATCTGCTCTGCCAGTCTGACAGTTTGCGATTCAGCAGGTCCCCGTCTTGCACAAATCTGCAGTCATGCAGCGAACAGCCATTCAAGTGGGCTACACAGCGTCTAAATTAAACATCAGCTCTGTTTTCGCATTTCCTGACAGCACACTGATAAAATATCGAACGTAATCTCGTATAACCCTGAAACGAAGGATCGCTGACCTGCCTTCACTTGTTCTTCAGAGAGGATGAAGCTCATCCTCAAAAGCAGCGTGTCTCCAAAGCGCCATGCAACACAAGAACAGAGCTTTCTATTACACATGCTCTTCACTCTCCACTGAGAAACACCCATCTTTAAAAAACACTAGCATTTTCTATCAAATACCATCATTTTCAACACCATCATTCTCCATTTACCAATAAATCAATCCACTAAATCGTTCTCCACCAAGCACATTCTCAACCAAACCCCACCATTCACAACTATAAACACCATCATTCTTAATTAAACATTAAATCTATCCATCAAACACTCTCCAACAAATATAATAATTCTCCATCAAACACCATCATTATCATCCAACACCATCATTCTCCATCAAAAACCATCAATGTCCACTATAAACACCATCATTCTCCATCAAACACCATCATTCTCCACTATAAACACCATCATTCTCCATCAAAAACCATCATTCTCCACTATAAACACCATCATTCTCCATCAAAAACCATCATTCTCCACTATAAACACCATCATTCTCCATCAAACACCATCATTCTTCACTATAAACACCATCATTCTCATCCAACACCATCATTCTCCATCAAAAACCATTATTCTTCATCAAAAACCATCATTCTCTACTATAAACACCATCATTCACCATTAAACACCATCATTCTCCATCAAACACCATCATTCTCATCCAACACCATCATTCTCCATCAAAAACCATCATTCTCTACTATAAATACCATCATTCACCATCAAACACCATCATTCTCCAACAAAACGATCATTTTCCACTATAAACACCATCATTCACCACCAAACAGGCTGTTGTCTATCAAATCCCACCATTCCGTTGCTGCTAGTTTGCTTTGCAATTGCAGAACATAAGAACATGTCACTCTCAGATGTTCCACACCACTGTAACTCTGGGATTTGTGGGTGTTCTTGTGTTTTAGGTCAGTGCGTCAGGTTGGGGATGGAAAGGGTGAACTTTCACGCT
>CM029381.1:24408392-24448392 GCA_017165825.1 Hepsetus odoe | reverse complement strand
TTAGCACATGCTACACAATATCAATGAAGACACAGGAGAGAAGGTTCTTTCTGGAGCACCATCACTGCGTCGCTGGAATTCTGCAGAAATGAGAAAATAGGAAAATACACTTGTGTTATTCGTTCTTTAAGGAAGAACGGAGACAACAGCAGTGGAAAAATGTAAAAATCAGTCACTGAAGAGTCTGAAAGTCTGTGTTCCTGTTCAAAAATGTTTTAATTCAGATTCAAAATTACTAGAAAGGAGAACAGTGGAGATACGAGGATTCTGCAGGGATGGTCTGTGGGCGTCCGGCTGGTGGGTCTGCACCCCTTTGTCTTCCGATGTTTTTAAAGAATAGAGAGTGAACTGAGTGCTTAACCTCTGTGTGACCTGAAGATAATGATATGGAAACACAGCCATATGGTGCAACGCTGACGCTGCTGTTTGGTTTTCACACACACACACACACACAGGTCTGCAGGACCCGAGACAGTGGTGCTGTGATCCTCTGATCAGATGGTTTTAGATTGTTTTTAGTTTAAATTCATTTTATTTGCTGTTTTGATTTCGTTACTTCAGTCTTTGATGTTATTTTGTTGAACAGCACTTTGATGTCTTTTAAACGTGCTCTCGAAATAAAGAGGATTTGAATATCAATCCAGAGTTTCTGCCAAAATCAGAGGAATAAACATGTGGGTGAGTCTTTACTGTTGTGGCCCAACTCTTCAGAGAACCTGCATCCTGGAACATTGCTGTGAGGATCTGATTGAACCCTCGAGAGCGTAAGTGAGGTCAGGTACTGATGATGAAGGTGAAACTGCAGGAACAGGATCTTCACACCTGAGCAGTGGAGGTGCATGTTTCCGATAAAGTGGCCACCGAGTGGAAGCCCCAGGTGGGTGTTTCCGATAAAGTGGCCACCGAGTGGAAGCCCCCAAGGTGGGTGTTTCCGATAAAGTGGCCACCGAGTG
This sequence comes from Hepsetus odoe, assembly GCA_017165825.1. Lineage (NCBI taxonomy): Eukaryota > Metazoa > Chordata > Actinopteri > Characiformes > Hepsetidae > Hepsetus > Hepsetus odoe. The sequence continues at coordinate 24,447,439 of CM029381.1, read as the reverse complement.
GAAGCCCCAGGTGGGTGTTTCCAATAAAGTGGCCCATGAATAGGCGCCTGAGGTTTTTGTTTCTGATAAAGTGACCACCGAGTGGAAGGCCGAGGTGGGTGTTTCCGGTAAAGTGGCCAGTCATTGTATAGCTAAGATGAACCCTGCTTTGTACGTGAAGTATTTGAGGATGTCGGACACGTATGTAGTCTGGGATCTATGAGGCGGGACATGTATCCCTGATGACTTCATGTGGATCCTTTAGTCACCATTGCCTCACCTGCACCACGCTGCTCAGACTTTCTCAGCTATGAAACTGAGCCCGGTTAAAGTCTACAAACCCTGGACGCACTTCTAACCACTCTTCACCGGCATATTTTTTTTCAAGTAAAGAAAGAAAGACTTTACACAAACATCCTGTGGCTCGGTGAGAACGACGGGGCTTTATTTGTGCAGGTCTGATAAGCCAGCGTGAGAACATTTAGCTCTTTTCATGCAGGCTTCTCTGAGGAACATGCAAATTTGATAGGGCTGCATATTTGTATGATGTGAAGAACGTGTTCAGATGTGTTTCCAAGGTGCCATAAATGTTCATCTGTGGTGCTTTTAATTGGGAGATGGTTCAGTGGTAAAAGAACCAAAACTATTAGGCCACCAGGGACTTGTAGGGACTTGAATTTGATTGAGGAGCCAGTGAGGTCAGGGACTTTGTCCTTCAGGAAGTCTGAAGAACTTCAACAACACACTGAAAATACAAGAATATGTGGCTTTTTGGAAGCAAAATATGAAGAATTGAGAGAATGAACATACGTTCATAAATCTGTTTTTATTCAAAAGAAATAGAGCATACAAGGTTACATTTCACTGCTTGAGCCTAAATAAGTGTGTGTGGGAAGAAAAGCTTCATCGATCTTGAAGGCCTGTCGCCCACTCTCAGCCCCCAATGCTGAGGTGCTGGTAGTGTGACGGGACGGTATGAGGGCTTCATGCTGGAACATGCCGGTGTGGGGGGCTAAGCTGCTGTAGATTGTACTGAACAATGTGTGTGTATGTTTGGAGGAGGGGCTGTTTCTGTAGCTTGGTTGGGCTCCTGGAGCCTGACTATGTTCTAGGTGGCACGGTGGCTCAGTGGGTGGCGCTGTCCCCTCACAGTGAGAAGATCCTGGTTTGATTAGATTCTGGGTTTGGAGAAACTAAATTGTCTAAAACAGTGAGGCTATGTGTGTGGGTTTGTGATTGTATGTCTGTCCTGGGATGGACTGCCAACCTGTCTGAGGACCTGTTTGGCCCAGTGAGCACTGGGACAGACTCCAGCACTCCTCTTAACCCTAATCAGGGCAAGCGCTTCAGAAAAGGAGTGAGAGAGATTTGTCAGTGGATGGTGAATTACTGAGAGTTGAATAATGTCCCGGCCTTGTGGGACGAAAGAGATCAAACCTTATCTCGTTACTTTTTTCCTTTTTAACCCAAATTTCCTTCCTTTCTCCTATTTTCATTTTTAGAACTCCTTACTTCAGTCTGAACATCTGAGTTGATCCTCCATTATTTTTATTCTCCATCACCTTCCCAACACCCAGACCGTTTCAGACTAAATGTGTGTCCATCTCTGTGTGTCCATCGGTACAGGACAAAGTGAAGGAGACGTAAGAGACAGACTTTATATTCTCATTCCTGTACTTTTTATTTTATACTCTCAGTACATTCCTGTACTTTTTACTTTACACTCTCAGTACATTCCTGTACTTTTTACTTTACACTCAGTACACTCCTGTACTTTTTACTTTACACTCTCAGTACATTCCTGTACTTTTTACTTTACACTCTCAGTACATTCCTGTACTTTTACTTTACACTCTCAGTACACTCCTGTACTTTTACTTTACACTCTCAGTACATTCCTGTACTTTACATGTTTCTAATGCAGGAAAGAATAGGGGGAGGTTTCCCAAATTGGCCTAAAATTTCCAACGTCTCTCTTCAGCAATTGTCCAGTCCTCCCTGATTTTGTCTCCAAACCAGCCAGCTTGAATGGAATGGTCCCTCAATTATTCTCACTCCTAATCATGTTTCTCCCAGTTTAAATGTGCTGATTATTACTGCAGGGAAGACCTGAATCTAAAGTCTTCTGCCTTGTTGACCTTCATCACTGCCTCACAGAAGGAAAGGGCTTAACCTTTAAAAAAAGGGCTTTTTTTTTTTTAATATTTTGCTGACACCAAGTGGAGAGACACAGACCTGCAAGAAGATCGAACACAATCAGAGCAAAACAAAGCAGCTGTTTTTATTCCCATGTCAGAGATGGGAGGACTTCATTAATATTACATTTAAAAATTATATAAAAATTATATTACTAACCATTGCAATTAATTAATTAGAAAATAATTTTAGTAATAGTAACATTATTCTTAATTAAACAAGAGCAAAGACAATGGTGACCATGAAGAACAGGTGGGGACTGAGACAAACACTCATTCTCTGAGCCACAGAGCGAAAGACATGGACACCGTGGACAGGTCGCTAGTCCATCACAGGACAGACACACACACACACCTAGGGGGACATTTTGGCCTTTCCAATCCACCTGACCTGCAGGTCTTGGGACGGTGGGAGGAAGCCTCATGTTGGTAATCCACACAGATATGGGGAGAGCATGTCCACTCCACACAGAAAGGACCCAGACCGTCCCACCTGGGAATCAAACCCAGGACCTTCTCACTGTGAAGTGTCAGCGCTACACACTGTGCCATCCTTGGAACATACTGTCAGGTCCAAGCTATAAAAAAGCCCGTCCTCCGAACATTCATACGTATCGTCTTTTTTGGATGGTGTGAAGAAACCCATATAGACACAGGGAGAACATGTCCACCCCACACAGAAAGAACCTTGTGTTCAGACCCTTCCTTGCACTCTCGTTTACTGGCTTCATTAAAATCTCATCATGCACGTCCACATACTGGCCACTGGCCCGCTGTGTTGGGACGATCTGGCTCTAATTGTTAACCGATTTTTCTTCTCCTGAAAACACAGAGCATCCCTGAAACGTCTGTGTAACTCATGAAAGCTTGTCCTTTTTTTCCCTCCCCTAAAGTGTTTCTTCCTCTTAAGCTTTCCTGAGATCTAACAGTAATAAAGATGTTCTCTCAGCTCTTTGATGTCAGAACAGTCTGAAACATTGACTATTAACACTGCGAGCTCTGCGGCGCCACCAGCTGTTAAAGAGTCGTGTCCTGATCTCAGTTCCGCCGTTGTCTTACAGATGATGTAAGGACAAGAAACACCGCACTGAGCGTCTTTTCACCTTTTCTGAGATCTGCTCAGAGAGAACTTGGACGGTTCTATGATAATTTATGCAAACAGAAGCAGAAGAACTTGAGAGGCTTGTTTTATGTCCTCAAAGGAGGGAGATGGGAAATTTCCCATCGCTCCAAGAGGCAGTTCAAGGCAAAGTCAAATGGAGTCTTTTAAAGTGTTAAACTACAAACTTCTCAAATTGGCTTCTTGTTTGTGTGTGTGTGTGTGTGTGCGTGTGTGTGTGTGTGTGTGTGTGTGTGTGTGTGTGTGTGTGTGTGTGTGTGTGTGTTATACCTCATTTGAATGCTAGTTACTCTGGCATGCAGGCATTCAAAATAAAATAATGTTCGTTTTTCAAGCACAGCAACCATGGCAACTAATTCAACCAATCAAGCACTTAATCATCCATGTGACATGGCAGCTGCCTCCAGGCTACATTTATCAGACTCGCTGGGGTGTTTAAAACAGCACATCGCCCTCAACCTGCCTCTAAAAAATGAACTCGCACTCCAGAAAACAACCTGCTCAACTTATAAAAGAAAATTTCATGAAGGTAAAGTAGTCCAAATCACTTTTCTTTGGCCCGTCCACCATGAATGTGTTCGGTTTTAGTCCAAAATCTCCTCCAGACTAAAACAATGCCTCGGCACGTGTCTTTCATGCCTGTGAGGGACATTCAGACATCAGGTTCCATTCACCTCCACTGTGAGCAATCCTGACTTGCTCATCTTCTCTAGAACGGAGCACATTGCAGTTTTATTAAACGTTTGTTGAAATCTTCTTTCATTTAATCTATTTGGTTGAATAAGTTGAATCTTGTGTGTCTGATTAGAGCAAAAATATGCAGCGTAACAGAATTTCCAACCTACGGCTTGGAAAAACCAAAGAAAGTGTCCCCGAAAGTGAGAATATCAGCAGGGAGATGTGGCGTTTCCTGGGGGGATTCAGATGAGGTCCAGCACTGATTTTGGACGGGGTCTGGCTCACTAGTTGATCCTAAAGGTGTTCCTTTGGGCTGAGGTCAGGGTCCTGTGCCGACCACTGGAGTTCCTCCACACTAAGCTCAAACTACATCTTTATGGACCTTGCTTTGTGCACGGGGTGCATTCAGACTGGAACAGGAGAGGCTCTTCTCTGAACTTTCGTATAATTGGATTAATTGCCTGCTGTAGTATTATCATCACCATCGACTCTAACTAACTGGTGGGGCAGCGGTGGCCTAGTGGTGAGGGAGCCACAGGATCGGAAGATTGTGGGTTCAAACCCCTTACCAATAGGTTGCCTAAGGTACCCTTGAGCGAGGTACCGTCCCCATCATTGCTCCCCGGGCAGCTTTAATAGCTGCCACCTGCTGCACGGTGTGTGCATGGGTTAAATGCAGAGGTCCAGTTTTGTTGTGGTTCACTGTGTGTTCTCACAATGACAAGAATAGTCATTATTACATTTATATAATACGTCGTTAATTTAAAATTAAATTAAATTAAATTAATGCCACTGGTCCCAGGACACCATGAAAAGATGGTATTCCATTGTAAATAAAGTGATTAGTGTAATGTGGCTCTTAGCAGGTCGAAAGGGGAAATTCTCCACCCACATTTGGACTGTCTGCTACTCTGCCATCTGATTGGTTGAAAAATATGAAAAGGATGAAACTGGAAAGATGCTGTTTTCTGGGTTTTTTATGGTTGGCATGTGCTGTGTGGTTCCTGCTGTTGAAAAAGCCCCACAAACTCATTGACAATATAAAGTCACTTAAAGACTAATCCCAGCTCCCATGATGCACAGCATTAAAAATGAAGCATCCGTCTGTTTGGGTTTATGGAACCTTTGCCTTGCAAAAATGCTGCTACTGGGCCGAACGTAAACAGTTGAATTTAAAAGCAGACTGAAAACCGGCTGGGTACCACAACAGTGCGGCTCAGGTACGACTCATTTCCATAAAAGGCCTAAACCTTAAAAAAACAGCCTCAGCCCTTAACCCTCCTCTTCCAATTTTCAACATTGGTCCATTCTTGTAGGCAAGGTTACTCAAACCCAGACAGGACCGTCAGATAGTGAGATACCAGAGTTATCTCTCCTGACATCTCCAACGCTAATGATTTATGTTCTGAATTCTATCATCAAGCTGCAGCTGGGCTTCAGCCTGAACTTCTCAATGGATCAGATTACAGAAAAAGCTGCATTTAAGCACTGAATGTTCTTTTTTTCATCTGAGCATCATTAACCTTATATTCAGTTTTCATATAGGTCCAGATCTTCTGGGAATCTAAGCAATCCCTCTTTCGTTCCCACCTTCTTACCCAGCAGCGTAGCGGTTTTTACTCGTTTACACTTTCTATAGCACTGCAGGAACATTATGGCTGCTACCTGTAATCTCCACATGTGCCGTTCATTTTCATTTCCAGAGCAGTCTGAGCAATTTCATCTGACGTCAGAACTCTTCCTTCTTAAAAGCCCTGCATGATTATCCATGAACACCCCCACATAAGGGGATTATAAGGAATCAGCACAGAAAAAACACAGCGAGGAGTCTGAGTAAATATCACATACAGTCGTAATTGAGCATTTAGGCTGAAAATGCTTCCTGAACGATCCGCGGGACGCTCTGAATCTCAAATCTGTTTGCACCTGCTGGAAGGTAAATAGCAGTTGTCAGGTCTAACCAAAGATGTGAGCGAAATCCTTGTGTGATAATTATGCAGTGTGTGGGTTTTACACAGATTCTTCAGAGGTTTATGATGTGTGTTAAATATCTTTTTGTGCAAGACTTGAGTGAGATTGATTGGTCAGGCCCAAGCCGGCAGGACTCTGCAGGATGCTGGACTTGCAAGAAGAAAGTGACTCTGATGTGGAGCATCAGGGATCCCTGTATGGCAGCGGTGGTCTAGTGGTTAGGGAGTCGCCCCTGCATCTGAATATTGTGGGTTCGATTCCCTCACCTGTAGGTTGCCCTGAGGTACCCTTGAGCAAGGTACTGTCTCCGTCACTGCTCCCCGGGCACTTTCAATAGCTGCCCACTGCTGCATGGTGTTAAATGCAGAGGTCCAATTTTGTTGAGTGCTGTGCTGTGCTGTGACCTCGCATTGACAAGGGTTGTCACTTTCACTTTCATGTATGGAGTCCAGATTTGGATTATTTAGTTCAGGACTGGAGTCATTTTAACACGAGGGTAAAAAGAGGGTTCTGCCGGAGTCACAGTACAACACTCTATAAATTCATGGTCTGCACCCCGTGATTTAAAAACTCTCTGTTTGAGATGGACGACTGTCCACCATCTCTACGGTGGACAGTTTAGGCATTTCTGGAAAGCAAAGGCCTCCCAGCCAAGTCCATCAATTTTCTAAACTCCAGCTTGTCCACTGTCTGAGTCTTTTCTTTCTTTATTATTCCTTTGAGTCTTGGTTCCTCCCAAGGTGTGGTTTAGGACAAGCAGGGCTTACTGCCTATCAACATCTTCAGCTGTTTCAGAAAAAAACAGGGCTGATGTTCACCAGACAGGACCAGATTCTTCAGCATTTATAACTTTCATTCTCTTCTAAAATATTTCACCAGTGGTATTTTTCTAGAATGTAGAACCCCTTTAAAACTGTTTTAGAACTTGTGCCCATTCATACTGTTCTAGAAGTTCCCCCCATTCAAACTGTTCTAACATGTTCTTCCTTTTACACTGTTCTAGAAGGTTTTCCCATCCACGCTGTTCTGTGCTAGCTTTTTCACGTTTTAAATGTGCTAGCTTTTTCACGTTTCACATTGTTCTAGATTATGTAGCTTCTTTCAAACTGTTCAAGGTTACTCCCCCTATTCACACTATTTTAAAATGTATTCATTTCTTAATATTCAAGAATGCCACCCATTATCACTCCTCTAGAATGTCCCCCCTTTCACACCGGTCTAGAATGTTATTCTAAAATTCTCTCCATCCCATCCAAGGTACCGTCCCCAACACTTCTCCCTGGGTGCGGTCATTGCAGCCCACTGCTCCTAGTGTGTGTGTTCACCCTCTGGTGTGTTTGGACGGCCTAAATGAAGAGAACAAACTCACTGGTCACAGTGTGTGAGTGTCAGCACAGGAGTTTCATTTCATTCATTCATTTCTTTAATCTCACTAAAGCTCCCTCAGGTTCATCACACAGTAAATCACAAAGCGATCTGGGGCTCATGTCCTCCTGCCCCACTACTGAGTGTTAGTGTCCCAGTGACAGAGCACTCAATCTAACCCAAATAAATCACCCACAGGGAATGGAAATGAGATACCAGGCTTGGGACCAAGCCTGGTATCTCATTTACATTTACAGCAGAGGCTCTTATCCATAATAACTTCCATTTCGTAATGCAGAGACTCCCTGAAGATGCTTATGGTTTTGTCCAGGAACCCGGTGGTGATAGTACTGGAGGTGAGATTTGAACCTGTGACCTCTTGGTCCATAGACAAGGGTCCCACCACTAGACCTCCACCACCCCATTTGGTCTGTTCTACCTGTTCTGCTGTCTTTTTGGAATAGATCAGGGGTGCTAAGAGTTTTTTTCAGGCTCTGTTATTGTTATATGTCCAGGAGTCTTTTTTTTTTTTTTTTTTTTTTTTTTTTTTAGTATACAGTCTAATAGGATATGTATATGGGCAGTGTGACAGTGGTGAGATCAGCAGTAGAAGTGATGGATGCATTTAAGTAGAGGCTGGATTACATCAAGCGTCAGCGCTGAGCCCATTCTTGTTTGCAATAGTAATGGACAGGTTGACGGACGAGGTTAGACAGGAGTCTCCGTGGACGATGATGTTTGCTGATGATATTGTGATCTGTAGTGAGAGTAGGGAGCAGCTTGAGGAGAACCTGGAGAGATGGAGATCTGCTCTAGAGAGGAGAGGAATGAAAGTGAGAAGGACAAAGACAGAATACATGAGTGTAAATGAAAGGGAGGATAGTGGAGTGGTGAGGATGGAGGGAGTAGAGGTGACAAAGGTGGAGGATTTTAAATACTTGGGATCAACAGTTCAGTGTAACGGCGAGTGTGGAAGAGAGGTGAAGAAGAGAGTGCAGGCAGGTTGGAATGGGTGGAGAAGAGTGACAGGAGTGATCTGTGACAGATGGGAACCAGCAAGAGTGAAAGGGAAAGTTTACAGGACTGTAGTGGGACCAGCTATGTTGTACGGGTTGGAGACGGTGTCACTGACGTAAAGACAGGAGGCGGAGCTGGAGGTGTCAGAGTTAAAGATGCTGAGATGTTCGTTGGGTGTGACGAGGATGGACAGGATTAGAAATGAGTGTATTAGAGGGACAGATCAGGTTGGACATCTTGGAGACAAAGTTAGAGAAGCAAGGCTGCGCTGGTTTGGACATGTCCAGAGGAGAGACAAGGAGTATATCAGGAAGAGGATGTTGAAGATGGAGCTGCCAGGAAAGAGGAAGAAGACCAAAGAGGAGGATTATGGACGTGGTTAGAGAGGACATGCAGATTGACGGTGTGAAAGAGGAAGATGCAGAGGACCATAAGAAGTGGAAACAGATGATCCGCTGTGGCGACCCCTAAATGGGAGCAGCCAAAAGAAAAAGAAGACGAAGAAGTATATAGTGTAACACAAAATACCTCTGAGTTTATATTTTGGATTTTTTCTGTAAAATCTGCCTTTTGCCCCTTAAATGCTACCCAGCTATGGGACTTATGGTTGGCTAGGGCAGTTCTAGCAGGGCAGAAATTCACAGATTAATTCTCCCGTGCAGGTAACGGGAACTCTTCAATGCGACCCTTTCGGCTGAGATGGGAAGGTTCTATTTAATGCGCCTGTTAGCAATAATTGAGGTTGAAACTCCCCAGTGATGAAAAAGGGTGTCCACTTACTTTTGGCCACAGTGTTTAGTGGTTACATCTGTTTGCAGTAACTGAATGTGTATTGCTTGCTTATACAAAGTGTTTAAATAGCTAAAGAAGTTTAAAATAGACATTTAAATAAAAAATAAAACAAGGTTCTCTCCAAAATGTGGCCCGACAAGCTTTTGATGGATGGTTCTTCGCGGGAATTGTGCTGTAAATGTCATTTTTTCAACCCATAAGTGGCCAAAACCTACTAGTGGTTCTTCTCCTTTTCTCAGTTCCTTTCTGGCAGCCTGATGGAGAGGTTAGTTCTTCAGTTATTGTGTTTTCTTTCCTCCCTCTCTGGTGCTGTGAGTCATCTTTGCACAGCGTGACATTTTCAGAAAGGTTGAAGCAAACTACCCAATCACCTGTGCAGGAGAGAGAGTAATGGATGGATGTGTGCGTTCTCCGTTTTTCCATTTGTTTTGATGCCTTATGGCTGAAAATGTCCACCTTAGAAGATGAAAGTGTGAAAGTATCTGTGCCGAGGTGGCTCTTCATGCTTAAAAGCACAGTTTGAAGCTTTATAAAGGGGCGGAGCTTTAGTTCATGTAGGATGAAGAGCCCATATCATGGAAAAAACACATTTGCGTCTCTGACATTGAGTAATGTTGCACATAAACATTATTTCAGAACCTCCAGAGTCCATGCAGTCGATGTATTCATAAATAAAGAAAATGAGAACTGTAGAACTGTGTAAAAGTCAACACTACCCCTCCTTTCTTTATCTTCTCTGAGGAATCATTTCATTGGTGCAAAAATCCTGCTTTGTTCTTGTCAGACTGTCTGATCTTTGTCATGATGAGGATTCAATGAAAGAAACAGGAACAAATGTTTCAGTGCTCCAGGCTGTGAAGTGTCTGAAGATACAAGGTTCTAGATAAAGGGGTTCCACTCACTCAGTGTTCAGCATCAGCAGTAAATGAATCAGCTGATCATCTGGAATCATCTGCTTCTGGTTCTTCACTGCTTCATGTCTTCAGTTAGACGCTTTGTTCTGCTTGAAGGTTCAGACGTAGATCACTGTGTGGATTAACCAACACAGAACTATCAAACTGCTCAGGTACAGAGACTGGACTGAACATGAGAGACAACAACACTGTCCTTCAGGATGATCTGGAGAACTGCTCCTCAATAATACATAAAAAATATGAGCACTGTGTGCTGCTTTGTCATGAATGTCTGATCATTTTTTGAAGCATGATGTCCCTGAACCACATTTTCTTGTGAGGAACCCTTCAGGAGCCTGCTCAGGAGTTGGTTTTTGATCCAGATTAACTGAATCAGACCATCCATAAAATCAGTCCATGAATCAGCCCGTCCATAAAAAGGAAGGACATTTACAGCGCAGACACAGTTACGGTGGAAAGTGTCCAAAAGGAATAAAGATTATGGATGGTGACCTTCAATTAGGTTATTAAAGCATGTCTAATATACGGAGGGACAACGGTTCTTTAGGTGCAGCTGTCCACCTTCTACAAATCACAGTATAAAGAGTGCGCCGTGGCGGACAAATGAGTCCCTCTGTGAGTTCTACAGGGTCCTGAACGCAATAAACACAGCAATCGCTGGAACAGCAGTGGGAGACCAATCTGGAAAAACATCTGATCAGCATCAGACTGCAATCATAGAAGCCTGTGAACACACAATGTCTCAGAAAGCTCTCTTTAAAGGGTTCTGCGTGATATCACAGCTCTGATACACTAAACCTTCAGCTCTGCTTGACGTTTAGGAGGAGAGAAGATTATTGCTTATTATTATTTGGCCCCGCCCACTGGCGCACAGTCATGTTGTTTAAATGACGTGTGAGATTAATGAAAAAAAACTGACATGCAAGCAGTGCTGTGCGAAAGTCTGGATCTCATTTCTTCATATTTTGATTCACTTGTTATTATTTAATGTGTTCTTGAGGAACGCTTCTCCAGATCTTCCTGAAGGACAGTGTTGTTGTCTCTCATTTTCAGTCCAGTCTCTGTACCTGAGCAGTTCTCCAGATCTTCCTGGAGGACAGGAAGGTTCCACTGAGTGGGTGGATCCCATTTATCTGGAACCGAGATCTAGATCCTTTATCTAGAACCTTATATCAGACACGGAGCATCCTGGAGTGCTTAAACATTTCTTTTCCCATTTCTTTCATTTAATCGACTCAGTCTGACGAAGATCAGACAGTCTGACAAGAAACAGTATTTTTGCACCAACAAGGAGAATCATTAAAACAGAGACATTAAGAGAAAGTGAAATGAAAGTAACTATTTGTCATTTTGAACAAAGTGAACTGCAGCCAAACACACACTGTCCAGCAGAGGGAAGATATATTCAGCACCCGGGGAGCAGTGTCGGGGACGGTACCTTGATCAAGGGAACCTCAGGGCAACCTATTGGTCCAGGATCCAACCTTCTGATGCTGGGACCCTAAAAACTAGAACACCACTGCTAGTTACACCATATTAGAATTAATGCAGTCCAGTTCACAAGTTAGTTTTATAGGTTCCTGAAAAGGAAATAAAACACACACACACACACACAAACGTTCGGCTGCAGGAGTTCATGGGACACCCCTTGGTTCTGTTTTTGGCAGAACGATCTTTAATTTTTCTTTACATCTGGATGTCAGGCGTCTCCAGGTTTATGTTTTCCAGATTCTGACCCGAAGTGTCCCTGACCTCAGATACCTCTTTATTAACTGTTACTCTCTGTGGACGTCTGAATAAGACTGGGTTCGTGTCCCCGTCCACCAGAGCATGTTTTCCTGCGTCGCTGTGCTAATATATTGTTCTGCTTTTATTAAAAAAATATTTTAGAAAATGTCAAACAGTCCTAAAGATCTGCCAGAGCATCTCTTCATGCAGTTACAGTGATTTAACACCGATTAATTAACACCGTTAATAACCATTGTCCCAGGAGGAGAGACATCATACAGGGGACATGGTGGGGGGGGGGGGGGTATGTGCAGCATGTTCAGAATGTTCAAAATATTACTCACGACTCATTTCTCACAATTAAACTGATAATAATAATAAGAATAAGAATAATATGATTATTATTATTAATATTGTTGTTGTATTTAGAGAAAATGTCTATTGGCCAAAACCTGTAGAGCTGCAGAAGGCTGGTGTGTGTGTGTGTGCGTGTGTGTGTGTGTGTGTGTGTGTGTTCAGCCATGAGAAGCAAATGTTGCATTTTGATTAATTTTACAACAGCCAGAGCCACCCTGGGACTGGGTTCGAATATTAGGTTCGTTTTTAATGAAACTCTTTTTAAATCTTCTGATTGGTTGATTGCTTTACCTTTTAGTAGCGCCGATGTGATCTGGGGGGGAGCACGTTATTAATAAATACGAGCTCAAATGGAGCGTCTGCTTTGGCCCAAATTTGTCTTTCAGTGAACGTTCAGTCTGCTCAGCCTTGGGGAAAGGCGTTACCATGGTAACGGCAACTGCAATAAAAATCGATGAAGTTGTTTTTTGATGGTAATTTTAATGATGAATGGGAATTAGTTAATGAGCATTCCCAGACTTTACTGCCTTGGAAGTGTTTGACCCAGTTAAAAAAAAAACCCTGACGTGTCTCATCTTAGCTGTTCGGAGACTCGGCCGACTTTGCAGAAGTTCTTGAACTGCAGAGTTAAGGTTCTGCTGAGGTTCTGAAGAATGTTTCAGGAGCTTTTGCAGTTTCAGGCTAAAGAAAAAGTGTAGAAATGGGATGTCCTCAACAACCGGACCCGTTAAATCAGGCGTGTTTTAATTCACGGATAAAACAGTGACATTTGGGGGGACAGCTTCAGCTTGGGGACTGGTCACCAAAAAATGGGGACATCTGGTCACCCTAATACAGCAGTGTTTCTGGCCATTCTGGACAACTATCAGAAATGAATGGTGGAAAATATGGAGACGAACAGAAAACACTGGACTTTAATCTACACTTCAGACGTTAAAATGTCCAATCAGCACCAGTTGGGGACTGTGTTCAGTAGTGAGACTAAGAAACAGCTTGAGGAGGTACAGTAAGGTCCATATATATTTGGACACTGACACAAGTTTTGTTTTTACCTGTTTACTAAATAATATTCCAATTATAGTTCTATAAAGAACATAATGTGTAGACTCTCAGCTTTCATTTGAGGGTTTTCCACATTCAGACTGGATGAAGGCTTTAGGAGTTCTACATGCAGATGAATCAAGCCATCCTTAAGCTGCAAAAACAGAAAAAAAAACATCAGAGAAACCGCTACAATATTAGGAGAGACAAAATCTACAGTTTGGTCCATCCTGAGACTCATAAGCCTCAAGAATAGAAAAGGACAGACTGCTAAAAAAAAAAAAAAAACATCTAAAAAAGCCACACAGTTCTGGAAAAACATTCTTTGGACAGATGGAACCAACATCAACCTCTACCAGAATGATGGCAAGAACAAAGTCTGGAGAACAGCTCATGATCCAAAGCATCACATCATCTGTAAAACATGGCGGAGGCAGTGTGATGGCTTGGGCGTGCATGGCTGCCAGTGGCACTGGGACACTAGTGTTATTTCATTTGTCCAATTACTTTTGAGCCCCTGAAATGAAGGGATTGTGTTAAAATGCTTTAGTTCCTCATCTTTTTGTTCGACCCACTGAATTAAAGCTTAAGGTCTGAACTGCAGCAGCATCTGAGTTGTTAGATTTCAAATTCATTGAGGTAACATTCAGGTACAGAACCAACATTAGAACAAAGTTGTCTCTGTCCAAATATTTTTGGACCTAACTGTATACTCTAGAGAGGAGAGGAATGAAAGTCAATAGGACAAGGACAGAATCCAAGAGTGTGAATGAAAGTGAGGATAGCGGAGTGGTGAGGATGGAGGGAGTAGAGGAGGTGAAGAGGGAGGAGCTTAAATACTTGGGGTGGACATTTCAGAGTAACGGCGAGTGTGGAAGAGAGGAGAAGAAGAGAGTGCCGGCAGGTTGGAATGGGTGGAGAAGAGTGACAGGAGTGATTTGTGACAGATGGAGACCAGCAAGAGTGAAAGAAAAAGAACACAGGGTGGTAGTGATACCAACTATGTTGTATGGGTTGGAGACAGTGATGAAAAGAAAGGTTGGATGCTTTAGAGACAAAGGGGGAGAAGTAAGACTGTGTTGGTGTGGACATGTCCAGAGGAGACGAGGAGTATATTAGAAGAAGGATGCTGAAGATAAAGCTGCCAGGAATGAGGAAAAGAGGAAGGACAAAGAGGAGATTTATGGACATGGTGAGAGGGGACATGCAGGTGGACAGTGTGAAGCAAAACGATGCAGAGGACCGGAAGACATGAAGACAGATAATCTGCTGTGGGGACCATAGATATGCACTGACTAAAGGAAACTGAGCTGTGTGTGTGTGTGTGTGTGTGTGTGTGTGTGTGTGTGTGTGTGTGTGTGTATGACTTCATTACAGACCAGCCACTGAACTCCTGACATTTCAGAGAGAGAGAGAGAACAAGAGAGAGTGATAAAAGATAAAAGGAAACAAAATGCCACCTGATGCCAGAGCAAAATGTTTGATTTTCATCTGTCTGACCTGTTTGTTTCCCTTTTTTAATGTCTCATTGTTAATTTGCTCTCCCATCTGTCTATCTGCCTATCTGTCTATCTATCTATCTATCTATCTACCTATCTATCTATCTATCTATCTATCTATCTATCTATCTATCTATCTATCTATCTCTCTCTGTCTGTCTGTCTGTCTATCTATCTCTATCTCTCTTTCTCTCTCTCTCTCTGTCTGTCTGTCTGTCTATCTATCTCTATCTCTCTTTCTCTCTCTCTCTCTGTCTGTCTGTCTATCTATCTATCTCTATCTCTCTTTCTCTCTCTCTCTCTGTCTGTCTGTCTATCTGCCTATCTGTCTATCTCTCTCTCTCTGTCTGTCTGTCTGTCTGTCTGTATCTCTCTTTCTCTCTCTCTCTCTGTCTGTCTGTCTATCTGCCTATCTGTCTATCTATCTATCTATCTATCTATCTGTCTGTCTGTCTGTCTGTCTGTCTGTCTGTCTCTCTTTCTCTCTCTCTCTGTCTCTCTGTCTGTCTATTGTGAAACCAGCTAAAGTACTTCACCCAAATTCTATCTGGATCTGAAGCTGGATCAGGTATTTTAGGATCAGATCAGAACTCCGTGTGTGCGTGTGTGTGTGTGTGTGTGTGTGTGTGTGTGTGTGTGTGTGTGTGTGTGTGTGTGGAGCAGAAGAGTAAGAAGGCTCTCGTGGGTTCTTTAGCCATGGTAAAGGTCCTGCACTTTTAAAAACAATCCTGCAGGAGAAGAACCCTAAAGAAGAAAGGACCCTTTGAACAGTTAAGAACCTTTATGTTGTGTGAAGGTTCTTCACAATCCAAAAATGAAAAGTTCTTTAGGGAACAGAGGGGTTCTACAGTGCCACCCCCTTTGGTGCCACATTTTTTGTATATATTGAACCCTCAAGAAGAACCAACTAGATCTTCAATAAAACACTGCTGCATGAGGTTCTTTTAGTTCCACTTTTGTTAGAAATCATAGAGCCTTTTTGTTGGTACTGCGCAGAACCGAATGTAAAGTCTAGAGACGGTACCAGAAACATAGATGCTTACATAACACTCCAACCATGACGGAGACTCAAATACACACACACACACACACACACACACACACACACACACGCACACACACACCCCGCTGTAATTTGACTCCATAATTGTTTGTGACGTTAACAGTTTGGGTCAATTTCCGTTGTTTTGAAGTTTATTAGAACTTGTTCTAAATATTAAGAGGAATTTTATTTTTAAGTTGAAAAAACTTTGTTCTAATAATTGTATTCATTATGTCCTTATTCATTTTATGAAATCTTATTGTAGATATTAAATTTATTAGCAATTTATCTTTGATGTGAATTGAATTGGATCTTATGGGCTGAGTTCATTCAAATGTGTTCTAGATAGTTATTTAATAGATTTTATTAAAGGTGTTAGGAATATAAAATGTTATTATTGATGTTTTCATTAGAACTTTACTCTAGAATTACATTTTAATGGATCCAAAAATGTTATTCTAGCTTTATTGCTGATCTTGAGATTATTATTTATTTTATTAGAAATTATTCTAGAACTGAATACAGATATTCATTTTACAAGATCTTACTTTAGATGAATTTAAGATTGAGATAATATAATAAGAACTTTAGATATGTAATATTTGTATTATTTACAGTAGTTTGATTCTGTCTAGACAGTAAAAATCTTTATTTTTATATAAATTATATAAAATTTTATTTTTGATATGTAGATTATTAGAGCTTCATTGTTGATATCAATTTTGCTACAATGTTTTCTAGATCTAGTAAACACTACAGTTAATTCTAGACATTTGTATTAAAATATTTGGTATTTTATTAGAACTTATTTTAGAAATTAAGACTGTTCTAGATCAAATCTCGTTCTATAGATTATTAGCACCTTATTATTGAGAGTAATCTGGTTCAAATTTATTTTAGAAGTTCCATTTTTTTATGTTTTTCCTCTTCTTTTTCATTCCTTTTCTTTCTGTCGAAGTTTTATTGTTCTAGTTTTTCCATATTTATTTACTCCATCTTTAAATCAGTCGAATCAGAGACTGCAGGATAGCACGTCTCTTTTAAAGGCCGGGTGTGAGAGACGTCCATGTCCTCTCGGTAGCTGGCGGTAGCGGGACACTCTGTTTTTATAGAACGCCCTGACGGGGGAGTCATTTGGCAGCCTGCCCGGTTTCTGATAGTCGGATTTCCAGGCCAGGATGAGAGTGTCCAGAGTGTCCAGATTTATGAGATTTCTGTCCTCGCTGCCTCCAAAACCCCCAGCGATACACTCTACACTCGGCTGCTGATGGCTGGGACCGCCCTCTGTCTCTCTCTGTCTCTCTCTGAGTGCTCAGAGAGATCAGGGTCCAGCGGGAGACAAGCAGGAAGGGAGGACAGCATGAACAGGACGGCCGGCAGTGGAGGAACTAGTGCGGACAAAGGAGAGCTGAAGAACAGAGAAAGAAGGGATAAGTGATGAGGCTGAAAAGAAAGGCACAAGATCCCTGAAGAGGGAAATAGAGAAGAGAAGAGAAGAGAAGAGAAGAGAGGAGAAGAGAAGAGAAGAGAAGAGAAGAGAAGAGAAGAGAAGAGAGGAGAAGAGATAGGAAACCAGAAGAGAAGAGAAGAGAAGAAAATAGTGAGGAAACTTGAAAAGAAGAGAAAATAAGAGAAGAGAACAAATCAGAGAAAAACTAGAAAAGAAGTGAAGTATGTACAGATGAGTGTCTCCGTCTCCTGCATCTCCTGGTTTCTCAGATGCTCTCCATGGACCTGAACCGTAACCCAGGTGGGTGGCATGGCAACCTCCTTCAAACTGTCCTGTTAAGACGGGGGGCTGCTTTTTATTGGGTGGAGAGAGAGAGCGGGAGGAGAACAAAGCAGTTCATTTGCATCTGAAGTGTTTCCGAATTCACTCTGCCGTTCCCACCACTTCGCCTTGTTCTCAGCATCGCCACTTTGTGCCACTCGGTTATGATTTGCCGGCGTCCCGTTCTGCACCGCAGTCTTTTGGCGAAAACAAAGTGAATGGGGATAATTAACCCGGCGGGGAAGATTCCTCGCTGCCTCTCTTTCTGCTGCCTCAGTGTTTAAACGCTGTTCTCTTGGAGGCCGTTCAAACCAATTCAGTAAGAGATGCTTTTAAAGAGTTTCCTCCTGGCACTCGCCCTTCTTACCTTCCTGCATTCTGCTCTGTCTCGCCTCCGAATCCATCTTGGTTCTCTGATCTTCATGGTTTACTTCATTTTTTATGCATATTTCTAGTTTTAGGATATTGATGGTAATAATACATAGTGTGTTTTTTCTGATCTGAAATTGAGTAAATATGAAAATACGTTCAAATGTCTTTAGAACAGGTTTGGAATGTTGCTTTCTTAACGAATTGTTTCTTTTCTGTATCGTCTGTTTATAGAGTCAGGTCGTATTGTGGCTGGTTACTGGTTGAATGCAAAGAAACTCTTTTTGTAGTTAAGATAATTAAGTGAGATTTTTATCAGGTTATTGGTTGTCAGATTGCGATTAGATGTTGTGTCTCATGTTGAGCTTCTAGTGAGCAATGAGGGGAGAACATGTTGAGCAGATAGTGAGCGATAAAGGGTAGACATCTTGAGCTGCTAGTGAGCAATGAGGAATGAACGTTTTGAGCATCTAGTGAGCAATGGGTGGTAAAGTATAACCGTTAGTGAGCTATTGGGGAGAACATGTTGAGCTGTTGGTGAGCAATGAGAGGTGAACATGTTGAGCTGTTGGTGAGCATTGAGAGGTGAACATGTTGAGCTGTTGGTGAGCAATGAGAGGTGAACATGTTGAGCTGCTGGTGAGCATTGAGAGGTGAACATGTTGAGCTGCTGGTGAGCAATGAGAGGTGAACATGTTGAGCTGCTGGTGAGCAATGAGAGGTGAACATGTTGAGCTGCTGGTGGTTAATAAGGGGAGAACAAGGGCACCTCAGGGCAACCTAATGGTCTGGGAATCAAACCCACAACCTTCTGATCCTGGATCCAACTCCATTACTACTAGGCCACCGCTGCTATGTTGAGCAGATAGTGAGCGATAAAGGGTAGACATCTTGAGCTGCTAGTGAGCAATGAGGAATGAATATTTTGAACATCTAGCGAGCAATGAGAGGTGAACATGTCGAGCTGTTAGCAATCAGTGAGGGGTTAGCATGTTAAGCTGCTAGCAAGCAATGCGAGTTGAACATTTGCACATTTAATGAGCAATTAGATGCAGCGGTGGTCCAGTGGTTGGAGAGTTAGCCCCGGATTGGTAGGTTGCCTTGAGGTATCCTTGAGCAAGGTACCGTCCCCATCACTGCTCCCCAGGTGCTTTCAATAGCTGCCCCCTGCTGCACGTGTGTGTGTATGGGTGAAACGCAGAGGTTGAATTTCGTTGTGTTGTGCTGTGCTGCGTTTCACAATGACAAGGGTAGTCACTTTCACTTTTTTCACTTTCAATGTGGAGCAAACTTGTTGAGCTGCTAGTGAGCAACGAGGAGCAAGATCTGTTCAGACTTTTTGAAAACACACCCATTGTGAGCAGTATTACTTTGAAGCTCAGTTTTCACGCTTCAGCCGTAACTTCAAATGATGCTGATATATTTTTAATTCATAAAAATAAAAGACACGCCTACTCACAAGCTGGGAAGTTTCATGTTGTGTTAAAACTACAAACTGAATTTTTATCCTAAAATGTATCATTAATCTGAGTTGTGACTAATTTTACACGTTCCACTTTCACATGTGCTTTTATTGAGTAGAAATAACAGGTGACAATGAACCTGCACAGATCTGGTACAAAAGCTCTGGGGTGAATTTTTGAGGGCACTCTGTGTTGTAAAATCAACAGTGCTGTCACGCTCGGGGAAAAAATAAATCTTAAAGCAAAAAGACAAAATAAAATCAACATATTTCATATTTAAATGCATGTGGAGAAGTAGATTTCTAGAAAAATACAAAATAGTTCATTTTACCCATTTTAGTCAAAAAGATGAGTCTGAGGAAGAATTACTGATTGGAATCCTGACTTGAATGGAGAACCGCTTCAAGAGAATGAGGAAGAGAACCAGAGAAGAACAAAAGAGGAACCTCAATAGAGGAACCTTCTTAAGAGCATGAGGAGGAACCACTGACTGAAACTGAGACTGCAAAGGAAAAACCTCCTGTCAGTATCAGGGAGAAAAGTATCAGGAAGAATCATTCTGAGGAATCAGGAAATACTAGAAGAACCCACATCAGGTCCTAGATGGAATGTAATTACCAAGGGAATAAAATAATGATGCTGGTAGAGATCTGGAGGATCAACAGGATGGCAGTTGCAGAACAGGCTAGAACACTTAATGAGAGATATTGGTGGAACATAACAAGATGGTAGACTGTTGACACCCTCAAAAATAAATGTGCCAAAATTGTTCTTTGGAGTTCCTGAAATTTTCAGGCTTCTATTTGGAGCTTAGGAGATCCCATCCTATCCCATGTATCCAATTTCCAGGAAAATGCAAATCAGGCAATAACGTTGACATCTAGTGCGCAAAAAAAGCAAAACCTTCATGAACACCTGGTCTTGCGTTTTATGAAATTTCACGAGAATCAACAGGAAAAGTGGCCCACGAGGGAGGACGGTTATACGTTAACCAGGAGAGGCATCTGGATATCCCACCATTCCCAGCCCTTGTAATGGAAGTCATCCAGAACTCTGAAGGTGGCTGAGGGAAGCTTGCTGAGAAGGAAAGAGAAGAAAAGTGGATTTAATTTTTTTTTTTGGATTGTTTTCCAGAAGCTGAGTCCTGGAAGCAGAATAATATCTCCTGGCCTCCAGGCTAAGCACTGTAGCTCCTCCCGGGATGGAGGGGTTGAAAGACATTCCTAGTTGCTGCCTGCAGGGTTGTGTAAGATTGCAGATGGATCACAAAGGGCCAGTGTCTCTGAGGTTCCCATGGTTTAAGAGGATGTTATAGAGTCCTATAGGGGCAAAGAGGGGACTCTGTATATGCATTGCTCTCTCCTGAGTCTACATCAGATAAGCAGATGTCATGAACCTGATCCTTCAGCGAGCCCGTCCTGCACTCTCAGAGGCTCATGTTGTCCCAGTGCCGCCTTAAAAGCACACATACAAACACTCAGCTGTCATAGTCTAATTCAGAGAGCGACTCCCTTCAGGTTCAGTCGGGTTTTCCCGTACATCCACATGGGACAGGACTTGGGTTTGATCTTCTGAGGAAATTGCACAAAGGTGGAATAAAATCACTCCTAGAACATTCTCAGATTTGCAAAGCACTTTTTACAGCTGACGGGACAAAGAACAACTGTGGAAAAATCTTGAACGTTGCCACGCCTTGTTGGTGCAAAAAAGCTATTTTACTCCTGTCATATCTTTGGCATTGAGTCGATTCAATGAAAGAAGTGGGGACAAATGTTGTAGACAGGCTGTGAAGTGTCTGAAGATATAAGGTCCTTGATAAAGGGGTTCCACACACTCTGTGTACAGCATCAGCAGTAAATGAATCACCTGATCATCTGGAATCATCTTCTCCTGGTTCTTCACTGCTTCATGTCTTAAGTTAGACACTTTGTTCTGCTTGAAGGTTCAGACGTAGATCACTGTGTGGATTAACCAACACAGAACTATCAAACTGCTTAGGTACAGAGACTGGACTGAACATGAGAGACACCAACACTGTCCTTCAGGAAGATCTGGAGAACTGCTCAGGTACAGAGACTGGACTGAACATGAGAGACAACAACACTGTCCTTCAGGAAGATCTGGAGAACTGCTCAGGTACAGAGACTGGACTGAACATGAGAGATGACAACACTGTCCTTCAGGAAGATCTGGAGAACTGCTCAGGTACAGAGACTGGACTGAACATGAGAGACAACAACACTGTCCTTCAGGAGGTCTACTAATACTTTTTTCTATAGTGAGACGAATGAGTCTGAGGAAGAACTGCTGACAGGAATCATGACAAATGGAGAACCGCATGAAGAGCATGAGGAAGATCTCAATGGAAGAACCTTCCTAAGAGAATATGGAGGAACCACTGACTGCAACTGAGGCTCCAAAGGAAAAACCTCCTATCAGTATCAAGGAGAAAAAGTATCATGGAGAACCACTCATAGGAATCAGGAAATAATAGGAGAACCCTTGTTAGGTCCTAGATGGAATGTAATGACCAAAGGAACAAAATAATGATGCTGCTAAAGATCTGGAGGATCAACAGGATGGCAGTTACAGAACAGGCTAGAACACATAATGAGAGATTTCGGTGGAACACAACAAGATGGTAGACTTAGTAAACTACTGACACCCTCAAAAATAAATGTGCCAAAATTGTTCTTTGGAGTTCCTGAAGAACAGCTTTCCAGCTTTTCTTTAGAGCTTTGGAGATCCTATACCATATATCCAGTTTATTCTATTTGGGAGCTGGCGTTGCTTAGAGAAGGATGGGTTCCTCATCTTGGTTCCTCTCTTGGTTTTTTGACATGAAATGACTTTAAAACAAGTCCAGAAACAAATATTTTCCCTGTAATAAAGTTTCTCATAATGAGAATTGATTTTGAGTAGATTATAGAGTAGAGTAGAGTAGAGTATTTTAGAGTATTTCACTTGCAGAACCTCAGCCTTGTCTCATGTTTGTCCTCGTATTAGATGGTCTGAATGTTTTCTTTGTGAATCAGAGGAAACTGGACGGGCGGTTTTCTCACAGACTGATGCGTTTTGCTTCCTGTTGTGTAAGATGTGGCATCTGGATGGTCCAGAGTTTATCACAATGAGAACTTGGTTCTGATTCACTTTTTATAACCAAGCCCTTGTCAAACCGATGCACTTTTCCTGAAATGGGACAAATTCCTGCACTTACATTCTCCAGCTTATCCCTCAGTAGAACTGTCCTCTCTCTCTCTGGGTGTGTAGGGTGGTCCTCCCTCTCCCCCATCACTCAGTAGAACTGTCCTCTCACTCTCTCAGAATTGTTTAGGTTATTTTTGTGATTCATTTGGAAGACCAAAGAGGAGGTTAATGGACGTGGTGAGAGAGGACATGCAGGTGGTGGTTGGTTTGAAGCAGGAAGATGCAGAGGACCAGAAGAAATGGAGATGGTTGTGGCGACCCCTAAACGGGAGCTGCCGAAAGAAAAAGAAGAAGATTAAATATGCTCAGAATGATGGTTTCTAAGCCGAATTTTACAAAATACTGAACATTTGTGTTAAAATTGAGGCGCATGTTTATGTTTTTGCCTTCTATTTTTCCGGTAAATGTCCCGGGTGTTCCTCCGCCCCTCACACTGGGATAGGCACGGATATTAGAGGCTACTGGGGCGAATCGGTGTTGGTGTGAGGCGTGAGTGTGTGTGTGTTTACGTTTGCGGGGGTCTTGCTGAGATGGGATGAGGTAATGCCACCAGGGCTTCATTCCCTATAGCCTGTTCTTCTTCGTCAGCGCTTTCCCATCATCTCCACAATCCTCCACGTGCTCTGTGTGATCCAGGGCGCTGGAGCCGACAGCTTTGCCTGAGAAAACAAGTCCTATGAGGGACTGGCAGGACAGGCAGAGCAGTTCGGGTTCACCTCACAAACAGCCTTATCTCTGCTGTCTGAGCAAAACAATCCAGACACGGCATGGGGGCTGTTAGAATAAGCTGTGTGTGTGTGTGTGTGTGTGTGTGTGTGTGTGTGTGTGTGTGTGTGTGTGTGTGTGTGTGTGTGTGTGTGTGTGTGAGAGAGCAGAACTGACTGAATCAGGGTGAGCTGGACAGGGCATTAGACAGAAATATGTCTTAATAGTTGAGAATGTGGACAGCACTCTACTTGTCCTCTCGGGACAGAAATCCCTCTTTTAAAGCTCTGAGTTTGGCTTCGCTCGTTATCTGATAAACTGGAGTGTTTAATGAGGCAGAAAGCCCAACTCCAAAGACCTGCCTGGAAGGAAAATTCCAGCACTTTCTGCACAATTCAGTGAACAAAGTCGGTTCGAGTGAGCCTGGTGTGGAGTCAGAACAGTTTGCATTGGTAGTGAATGGAACCGAACGTCTGAACGTCCCTCACAGATGGGACGGTGGTGAAGTCTGATGTTGGAGACGTTTTAGTTTGGAGAAGATTTTGGACTGCAACTAAAAAGACCATTGAGGGATCAAAGACAGGGGATTTATTTCACTACTTTAGCATCGCCATCCCATATTTTGGGCAAGACTGGGAAGAGAACTAAAGCGTTTCTCTAAAATGGTCAACAGGTTGTAGAGGTTCATCCAGGATGCAGTTAAATATATCGGTGCTGGGTAATTATCTAAAATATTCATTGGGGTAAACTTACAGACTCACTCTGTCACACTGTAATGTCCGTTTCTGCAGGAAAGTAGTGCATACATATAAAAACACCAGTTCAGCCAGTTAGAATTATTGAATGGACCCAGACGTCTGAATCTCCCTCACATGAAATGAGGACATGAAGACATGAATTATGGTGAAGACACATGACTGACGTCAGAGACGTTGCTTGTGGAGCAGTGGTGGCCTAGCGTTTAGGGACTCTGCCCCAGGACTGGAAGGTTTTGGGTTCGAATCCCAGGCCATTAAGTTGCCCTGAGGTACCCTTGAGCAAGGTATTGTCCCCTTCATTGCTCCCAGGTGCTTTAAATAGATGCCCTCTTAACTGTGCAGTGCCCTAGTGTCGGCCACAGGATCGAAATTTTTAAGATTCAGACCCCTCACCAGCAGGCTGCCCTGAGGTACCCTTGAGCAAGGTACCGTCCCCGTCACTGCTCCCCGGGCGCTTTCATAGCTGCCCACTGCTGCACGGTGTTTGCATGGGTGAAATGCGGAGGTCCAATTTCGTTGTGGTTCACTGTGTGCTGTGCTGTGACCTCGCAATGACAAGAATAGTCACTTTCACTTGGATAGTGCAACCTTCTTCTCTGTCGCCTTCCATCTGTCCTGCACTGATGGACATACAGAGGGACCATCTTTTCTGTGTGTTTTTGTCCATTTAGGCTTCTTGATGTTGGAAAGATCTAGTCTGAGTCTTTCTAGGTGAAGTGGACATGTCCCCGTGTCTGTGTCTGTCTGTGTCTCTGCCCTTTAATGGACGTGCGACCTGTCCTGTGAGTGTAGTCCATTTCTCCCTGTGAGAGCTGGGAAAGACTGCAGCCCTAATCAGGACAAGCTGCTCCGAGAACGAGTGAGTAAAAGACTTCACGTAACAAACAGCTGAGACGATGCGTCCATGGAAACATGCGAAGAACATCTGAGACGCTTGGGTTGTTTGTACCTCGCGTTGATATGCCTTGTCATTCGGAAGCGTGTCCTGGGACACGGTCTCCTGAATTTATGTGAGCTGTCCCGGTGGCAGAGGAGCCTGGAATGTTGTTACATGGACTTTCTCTCGGCCTCCTCGTGTTTATGTCTACGCTCCTATTTTTAGAGGGAAGAAACCTTATATGCAGGATGTCCTCCTCACTGTGGCCCTCACCTCTCGTTTCGGGTGGTCTCTAACTCTCATCTTTTAGGACGTGTTTATTGTTTTGGGAATTTCTCAGATTCCAGTGTTCCCTTTTTTGACAGCACTCCTTAGATCTGTATATTAACCAGGTGAGTGTGATGGTCCAAAGTACCAGGTGATCCTCTTGTGGGGATGTCCTCCAAAATATTACTTTAAAATTCTCAACAATTCTCATTTCTCCTGAAAGCTCAAGAGGTTGTTGGGGCTCGACTAATACAGGATATTAAAAAATATATCAGTGCTGCATAATTATCTGAATATTTGTTGGTGTTCTGATTCAGTTCTATTTATTTTATTTTATTTTATTTTATTATGGTTAATTTGCTTTTATAATACTTTGTTGACACATGCTGTTGTTTAAACATGCTCGAGAAAATAAGCTGACTTGACATCCAGTTAATATCTAGAACCTTTTAGAGTAATTGAGCACCTTTCCCTCTGTTGGGACGTGACGGTACTGAAACCGTAAGCGGGAAGCTTCAATCACAGGTTTTCCCAGAAATAAAAGTGTTGACAGTGGAGTTTGTACTGATTTCAAAATGATTACTCCAGTCTGAACACAAAGAGAGTTTCATTCTAACCAGCTTTAAAGTCAATATTCACCACCACCACCTTTATTCCTCAGCACAGCCTCAACTCTCTTAGACCAGCTCCTTTCTTTAAGTCAGGAACACTTCTCCAGGCTTCTTGAAGGACGTCCCAGAGATCTTCTTTGAACTTCTGCCTCTGTGGAGATGATCCCACACTGCTCCTGATACTGCTCAGGTACAGAGACTGTACTGAAAATGAGAGACAAATCTTCATCCTTCAGGAAGATCTGGAGAACTGCTCTTCAACATTTCTTTAAAAATACAAGAACGTCTGAAAGCAAAAGGTGAATAAACGAGGCCTGAAGACCTTTATGACATTTTGTGGAACATCACATCCTGGGTCTGTCATCAGCCGTAGCGATGTGTCCCGCGAAGCCGCCTCCGGTGCAGCCGAGCGAGGCGGTGGGAGAGTTATGATTGGCATTGCTGGTGCTCTAACAGGTGTTTGGCCAAATTAGCTTCCTGTAGAAAACCTCGTGTTATTTTGGATTTATGGCACATTATTCTGCAGCTTTCACAGGATCTGTGGGGAGTGCCAGCCTGTGCACCTCTCCTACACAGCAGCGTGACACAAGAAATGAATGCTAATCACAGCACAATAGCGCTTAGCATGGATCAGGCGGACAGGTGGCATCCGGATGATGGAGCTTGTTATTGCTTTTTCACTTGGCAAGGACTCCATCAGCTCCAGCAGTGTTTTTGATTTGTGTTCACCTTCCGAAGGCATATCGCCTGATTTCTCATAAGCTACTCTGCTTCCCCACCCGGAATAACATCCGATCTTGCTCTCCGCCTTAGATTCGAGATCGCGGCTGATGGCCGGGCGATGAGGACTTGATTGGAAGTCCACTTCTGCTGCAAATTGCCTCCATAGAAACGAGGCTTCCAGGTGCAGATTTTTCCCTAACTCACTGTGTCACAATCAGACAGGCCCAATAAAGAGGAATCCTTGGTTGGGCTCGTGAATCCTTCAATTATCTGCTTGGAAAACTCACAGGAAAGTCTCTGACTCTGTTTGGCTTCATCATAGTGCGATATCAGCCAGAACCGGGGAGCTGTTTGTTTGAAATTCTCCAAATGAGGCTTAAAAACCGAGGCAGTCAGGTAGAAACAGAAATCCATGGAGATATAAAATCCAGTGCCAGGAAAGTCCTGAATGGTTCCCAGGTGTGTGAGCTGGATTTCAGTTCCAAATGACTCAGGTAAGGTGTTTGCCAACAGCCATCAACTTCGTATGGACCTGCAGCACCTTCTGAGAAACGACCTGTTGAAAAATGTTCTCGTTTTAGCTCACAATAGAACCCACTTATGCTGCGTTCCACCTCCCAGACTAACCTTCACTTAAATTTGTTTAATATTTAAGATTAGGAACTGGGTTACATTTCTCTTCTTTAGCATCTAATTTGGTCCAATACGCTGTCTTTCAAATGTCCTCTAGAAATAAAGATGACCTGATGAGATATTTTACCTTACACTCACTTAATATCTAGAACCTTTTAGAGCAGGTTTTTGTACTGATATTAAAATAAGCTTTTGGATTCTCAGGGAAGCAACTGGCTTCCTGGGTGGCATTTAAATTTACATTTACAGCATTTATCAGATGCTCTTATCCAGAGTGTCTTCCATGTCCTGATTACAGGGACAGTCCCCCTGGAGACACTCAGGGTTCAGGGTCTTGCTCAGGGACCCAGTGGTGGTAGTGCTGGAGGTAGGATTCGAACCTGGGACCTCTTGAGCCACAGGCAAGTCTATAGGCAAGTATCCACCACTAGACCACCACCACCATGGCATGGTGGCCACACAGTGAGAAGGTCATGGGTTCAGTTCCCAGGTGGGACGGCCCAGGTTCTTTCTGTGTGGAGGGGACATGTTGTCCCCGTGTCTGTGTGGGTTTCCTCCAGGAGCTCCGGTTTCCTCCCACCGTCCAGAGACCTGCCTTTCAGGTGGACTGGAGAAGATAAATTGTCCCACTAGGTGTGTGTGCCCTGTGAAGGACTGTCCAGGGTGCCTTTGGCCCAATGAGCTGGGATAGACTCCACCACCTGAACCCTAATCAGGATAAGCGAGAAATAACTGGTTTCATATCATCCATAGTGTCCAACTATAAATGAAAATTTGAAATGTAATTGCTTTTTATTACATGGACATGAGTAGGAACTAATCTGTTCCATCACAAAAGAAGTCATTTTATTGCATTCTAATCTGATTACTTTTGGATTACTTCAAGAGCAGACAGGGAAAATGTTGTACCTACTTAAAAAGGCTGAAAAAAGCTCCAATCTCAAAACATTTTCAATGCAAAGAATTGGCCTTTATCCATAAACTATCCTTAAAAACTAACAAATATTTTAAAAAGTGACCAATAATTAAACGGTCAACCTGCAAAACCTGATGAAAACATGATGGCGTGATCGTCTACAGACACAAGTGTATTTTTCAGGGTCTTCCTAATATAAACTAGGATTATAAACTAGATATTATTGCGATATAATTGTGCAGCTCTAGTTTAACCCCGAGCGGTTCTAGTGGTCAGCAGGGTAAACGGGTAACTAAGCAGGTTTATCTGTTAGAACTGAGTCAGAAAATCCTTCGGTTTATTCATAAACGTCAAAAGTTGGTAACGAAACACGAACAAAAGCCTTGAGCTATTTTCTGTGACTGGGGCTTTGTGAGTGTCAGGTCTAGGCTTCACATCGACATTGTTTTGTCCTTCAAGTTGAATCCATCCATTAAATTTCAATCAGATCCATTTAGTGAGAAAAGTGCAATTCGGCTGCCTTTTGCTTAAGTTTTAATTAGCGCTCGAGGGATTTCGTTCGCTTTTTGTTTCAGACTTCCATGCTGTTTGAGGCGGCGCTTTGAATGTTAATTTGTTTTTCCACTATTAAACATTATCAACTCCACAAAAAGCTGGTTAATTTATTTCTGAACTGGACCTCTGAGTGTACTGGGAGTGCAATTTGTGGTGGCTTTCAACGCTGGAGTGGCACTTATGTGCAGTGGGTCCTTGTAATAATTAATTAAGCTCCCGTGCGCCTCAACCTGACGCTTTATGGGCTTCATGAAGTGAATGGTAATGAAAGTCCATGAAGTCCTCCACTGGTCCAGCTCTAAAAGTGACTTAGTGACTTGAAGCTACACTGCCTGAGCTCCGTCTGTTTTTTTTTACTATAAGGCACGTGTGGATTTGGCTCACCATCAGAGTGACCTCTTATAAACCTGACAGCACTGACCTCACAGTGGACGTCACTGCTTGGGCCACTTTTCTGAACCTTCACTGCAAACGGGCTAAAAATAACAGGAAACAAGTTCAAAATGAGATCTTAATGAATTTGTGAATATGAATATGTGAGACGGATGAGACTTGATGAGATGAGATGTTCTAATCTATCCTCACATTACAGCAATGCGGTCCAAGAGAAGAAGAATTCTATAATAAAAGTCATGAATTGGATGTTTGAGTAGAAACACTATATATATTAAATCTGCCTTTAAATTGGTTTATAAGGTTCAGCTCTGGTTTATGAGGTCAGATTTCGAAGCGTTTTAATTTAAGGACCAGCATTGATAACCAGATTTTCTGGTGAAAGAGGAGACTTCTTGTTCTCCATGTAAAATGTATTAAAACGTGGAAAATCCTCAAAATGTTCCACTTTATCCTCATGTTACAGGCCGAGAGACACAATTCTGTAATAAAAGTCACTGAATCTGATTATTGAGGATCTTATCTAGTCTTCGTTTCTCTTTACACTGGCTTCTAAGCTTCAGAACTGGTCTACAAGGTCAGATTTCTAAGCGTTTTGATGAAGTTACTGGTATCGGTGGCCCAGTTTGGGGCAGTTTTCGATGTTCTAGCACGTCTCCTTGTATTTTTAGTGACGGCAGCCTTTCGTCACAGTGCAATGCGTCTCCATTAGAACTCCAGGCCGAAAAGCTGGCGAAGGCTGGAGTAACTGTGCACCGTGTAGCCTCAGGAGTGCACTGGGGTGTGTTAAGTGTCATGTTCTTCTGTCAGGCCCTTGAAGTCGTATAACACAGCTGTAATAATCAGCGCCATTGTTCCAATGAGCCCAACGGCTCCGGTTTCTCTGAATCCTCCGAGCCAGCGGGGATAAACCAACCGGTGCAGCCTCTCGCCCCTGACCTGACCCGACCTGACCCGACCTGACCTGACCTGACCTGACCTGGGTGTTTGAGTGGATATCGGGCTTCACTGAGCTTTATGGGCCTCTTCATTACTCCAGTAGAGCCCTGTGTGTACAGTGCATGATGGGAAAGAACAATTCTTCTTCACTTAAATGTCTTAAAACTGGTAGAAAATCCTAAAAATCGACTTGATCCACAGATTCTCAGAATACAGAGGTGAAGATCTGGGTGTTCAGGCTAATTTGAGCTGACACTATAGATTTTCTTCTACTTTATAGAACTCATTTCATCTGGTTGGATGATTTTTCTCCAGTTTGTATGAAGTTCTTTATTTGTAGAGTGCAGTGAAACTGTTTGACATCCTGAAATGCCCCAGAGCTAGTAGAAAAACGAGCAAAAAGCTTTACTGACCCAACTACAGACCCAACGATCAGAACCTGATCACCATATTTAAAATCTGTCCCTTCAGATGAACATTTAACCCTGGTCTTTCAAATTCATGAGCAGTGACAAAATCAGCCAAAGACCTGCTACAGACCCTTTCACTGAATATTCATGAGTTTGGTGATGTGATCTGTTTTTAGTTTTAAGCTCTGTGTAAATGCAAATGCTGTATAAACTGCTAGGAAGGTTCATTAAAAAAATATGGAAATGAGCTCTGTTTTGATTGGCTGTCCTCTTTTTACTTTTCTACTGTGAGTACATTAATCTCATTTTTACTTTACACTCTCAGTATATTCCTGTACTTTTTACTTTATACTTTCAGTACATTCCTGTACTTTTTTGCTTTATACTCTGATTACATTCCTGTACTTTTTACTTTATACTCTCAGTACATTCCTGTACTTTTTACTTTATACTCTCGGTACATTCCTGTACTTTACACTCTCAGTACATTCCTGTACTTTTTACTTTATACTCTCGGTACATTCCTGTACTTTACACTCTCAGTACATTCCTGCACTTTTTACTGTATACTCTGATTACATTCCTGTACTTTTTACTTTATACTCTCAGTACATTCCTGTACTTTTTACTTTACACTCTCAGTACATTCCTGTACTTTTTACTTTATACTTTCAGTACATTCCTGTACTTTTTTGCTTTATATTCTGATTACATTCCTGTACTTTTTACTTTATACTCTCGGTACATTCCTGTACTTTACAATCTCAGTACATCCCTGTACTTTTTACTTTATACTCTCAGTACATTCTTGTACTTTTTACTTTATACTCTCAGTACATCCCTGTACTTTTTACTTTATACTCTCGGTACATTCCTGTACTTTTTACTTTATACTTTCAGTACATTCCTGTACTTTTTTGCTTTACATTCTGATTACATTCCTGTACTTTTTACTTTATACTCTCGGTACATTCCTGTACTTTACAATCTCAGTACATTCCTGTACTTTTTACTTTACACTCTCGGTACATTCCTGTACTTTTTACTTTATACTCTGATTACATTCCTGTACTTTTACTTTACATTCTCAGTACATTCCTGCACTTTTTACTTTATACTCTGATTACATTCCTGTACTTTTTACTTTATACTCTCAGTACATTCCGGTACTTTTTACTTTATACTCTTTCACTCAATAAAAGCAGTAAAATCAATACTTTTACTCAAGTATATTTACTTATGTTGGAGGAAAGTTTGAATTGATTTAAGATTTAGACTTAGTTAGAATGATGGTAATCTACTTCAAGGCCTTGTTACTAAAGAAACAGTCATACAACAAAAAAAAGAAATGGAAATATCTTTATTTCTGCCTAAACTTTCCATTTAAGCTCTCGGGAGGTTGGTGTAACATGATATTCCAGATGTAGGTGTTGCTGAAGATGCGAACATGAGAAACAAAGGAGAATTGTCCTCCTCTCAGTGGTGTGAGCTCAGTGCTTCACTGTAGGACTCCGGCGCTTGGCTCGTCAGATTAGCTTATCTCTAAAGCAAACAGCCAGAATAAAGGGATCTCAGCAGATGTGCTGGCGAACGAGAGGTTATCACAACGCAGCCTGTGTCGCCATATTCATTTGTTCATTGACTGAGTGGAATTGCTCAAGCGGAGCCTTGGGGTCAGGAGGACGGCTCAGAAGGCCACAACCCGATTTCATGGTTATAAAAAGTTATTTTTAAAGCACAATTTGGCAAAAAGACACCAAAAATGTCTTCACACTGGTTGGAAATGGAACCAGACATCCTTTGTCCATCCCCAGTGAAGCTGGACATGTCTTTTAGGATGCATGATGGTAAAATATTGCAAAGTCGCTTTCTTTTCTCTCCAGTGGTATCCCTCCATGAATAGGTTCATTTTTAGTCCAAAATCTGCTGGTAAAACAAGATCTCAAGCATCAGTCAGTGTCTTCATGGCCATTGCCACGCGGGAACTTTCTGAGAATTTCACTCTGAATGGCTCTCTAACAGTTTTTAAGAACATTTTGGAAAGCTGCTGAAGTTGCACTCTCGAGTTGCACTCATTTCAAACCGGACCCTCGTTAGAATATCTTTTCTCGGGTTAATGATGAGAGTTTGGTTGCTGTTACAGGTATTTGCCTGTCAGCCTGCTACAGGGACGTCCCTTCTGGAGTCCAGCCTCCTCTATAGTGAGCTTAGGGACTGCTGGGATACCCTATTGTTCCCTGTGCAAGGCTATTGAGAGGAGTGGGTGTAGCCCTCCCTCTCACTTTCTTTCATTCTCTCTCGTCCTCTGTCCTTCAAACCTTCTCTGTCTGAGCCATGTGAGCCTGAGCTGGAGCTCCAGGCCTGTAACCCGCTGCTCTTTCCTCGATCAGGAGGCCTCGTTTCTGGCAGGAGCCTCCTGCAGCATGGCTGTGGTGCAGCACTTCTCTCAGTTTGGACTGTCAGGATTTGCAGCAGGTAAAGTCAAAATCTCTGTTCCTCTTAGCTCAGGAGACTTGCCTGAGAATTTGCCTCATTACACACTGGTGGTGTTGATTCGGAATCTTTAATGACCTGTGGAACTCAGATTTCTCCACGCTGTGCAGCACTTTTAACACTGAAGTTACAATAATCTGATAATGAATGCTTTTTGTATTGTTTTCCATTTAAAGGGTCTGTCTGTCTCAACCATTGGCAGATTTTTATCCCCCTTTTGCCCCAAAGCTCAGTCTGCACAGTTTAAATGGTAACCAAACACATACGCATATGTGCCCACTAATCAGAAGGCCATTTTAAAGGGTCCGTGTGACATGTTTCCATGCATGGTACCAAAAATTGGCCTCTTTTCTCTTAAACAGGCCGCTGGTGATGCTGCTTTATGTAAATGAGCGCTGTTATAATTGTCTTAAGAGCATCAGCATGAGTGGGTGGGGTTATCCTGCTGTAGGGTGAAGTAGTATATGTAAATGTGTTGGCTTTTGTGACATCACAAATATAATTAACTGGAAACATGCTGAATCAAAAAAAGTGTTATAAATGTACATTTAAAAATGGTATTTATTTGGTTTAGGTGGGCTTGCTGAGTGTGTGCGTGTGTGTGTGTGTGTGTGTGTGTGTGTGTGTGTGTGTGTGTGTGTGTGTGTGTTAAAGTTCATGCCCCCATGAACAGATAAACACACACACATTGCTTCCCACAGATGATTAAATCTGCTGCAATATTGAACCTCTCACTATTGATCGTGTGTGTGCAGTGTGTGTTCTCAGAGTGTGTCGCTGATGGTAAGGATTTCTGGGTGTTTACAGCACAACACACTGAAACTATGCAGCCGTGGCGCTCGGAGACGGCGGGCAGGAAGCGGCCGTGTGTTTGGACTATTCCAGGCCAACAATGCTGATCTCTGTCGTTTTTTTTTACGGTGTCTGTTCCTTCCTCAGCGTCCGGCCTCGCGTTCCTGCAGCTGAAGAGCGTAGGGAGTGCTTTAGATGTATGGAGTATGTAAGGAGTGATTAAGGTGTAGGGAATAATTAAAGTTTAAGGAGTGTGTAGGGAGTGATATAGGTGTAGAGAATGTGAAGAGAGTGTTTAATTGTAGAGATTGTATAGGGAGTGATACAGGCTTAGAGAGTGTGTAGGAAGTGTTTAATTGTAGAGAATGTGCAGGGAGTGAATTAGGTGTAGGGGTTATATAGGTATAGAGAGTGTGTAGGGGGTGATATAGGTGTAGGTAGTGTGTAGGGAGTGAATTAGGTGTAGGGAGTGTTTAGGGGGTGTTTTATTGTAAGGAGTGTGTATGGAGTGAATTAGGTGTTAGTTTTATTTTTAAGACTTTTTTACACCTGAGGCTGCGCCACAGAATCCAAGTCAGCCAAAAGAGGTGCCATTTCTGTCTGATCAACACCTGAAAGCAGGAGAGAATGAAAGAGTATCACCATGGCGACGACTCAGAGTGTGTAAGAGGCTGTAATTACAGGCTTTGGTTAGAGGCGAGGCAGCACACAGGTGACTCTGCAGAACAGGTGATGACTGATGAAGGTTAATGGCTGAAAGCTGCTAATTAAGGCGCAGTCCCTGAGCAAAAGGGCCTCTCCATTTGAGTGTGTGTGTGTGTGTGTGTGTGAGAGAGAGAGAGTGTGTGTGTGTGTTTGTGTGGGTGTGTGTGTGTGTGTGAGTCGCCCTTTGCACTTGACTGAACTGTAGCAAATCAGTTGAACCACGGCTGTTGCCTTGGCGACGGCTTCCACGGCGATGGCACTTGTCTCTTGTCTCCGCGGAGACGAGTGTGTGGGAGGAAAGAGTGGACAGCAGGTGACAGAGTGACACGGAGACGATGTCCAGCGTGGGTCAGGACGGCCTTCTCGCTGCGGCTCGGGAAAAAAACAACACTGAGCTCATTCACGGAGGGATTAGAGAGAGGAGAGGAAATAATCCTGTTTATCAGACAAGCTGGACAAGCATGACTCTCTCTCCCCTCCTTTTCCCTCTCTCTCTCTCTCTCTCTCTCTCTCTCTCTTTTTCTCCCTCTCCCTATTACTAGCATGCGCTTTTCTATACCAGGTCTCTGTAAAAATTTCTATCTCTCCTATCTCTTCTTCTATCTCTTGCTCACTCTTTTTCTCTCTCTCCTTTTTCTGTATTATACATGTTTATATCTGTGTCTGTGTGTGTGTGTGTGTGTGTGTGTGTGTGTGTTTGCATCTCTTTCACTGTCTTTTTGTGTGTCAGTTCATTCATTCATTCTTTCTTTCTTTCTTTTTTGAGCCTAATTTGTTCTAAATGATGCTGAGATGAACTCAACTTTATACTCTCTCTCCTTCCAGCTCTGTCTCTCTCTCTGTCCTTCCATCTCTCTCTCTCTCTGTCTCTCTCTCTGTCCTTTCATCTCTCTCTCTCTGTCCTTCCATCTCTCTCTCTCTCTGTCTCTCTCTCTGTCCTTTCATCTCTCTCTCTCTGTCCTTCTATCTCTCTCTCTCTCTCTCTGTCCTTCCATCTCTCTCTCTCTCTGTCCTTCCATCTCTCTCTCTCTCTCTCTCTCTCTCTCTCTCTCTCTCTCTCTCTCTGTCCTTCCATCTCTCTCTCTCTCTCTCTCTCTCTCTCTGTCCTTCCATCTCTCTCCATGTCTCTCTCTCTCTCTCTCTCTCTGTCTGTTGTTTATTTGGTGTATCTAATAAATTGGCCAGTGATTGAAAGCAGGTGAGTGTTTCTGATAAAGTGGCCAGTACGTGGAAGCAGATTGTAGGTGTTTCTAATAAATTGGCCACCCTGGAAGCAGCTGCTCTGGATGTGATTCTGCTGCGCCTGCTGGACAGACGTTTAACAATCTGACATTTTTGCCAAAACTTCCAGTCCACAAAGTTTCAGATTCCACTCTCAGTTATTACTGAATTAAATGACTTTTATTATTAATTTTATAATTCATTTCCATCCTTGGCATGCTGCATCCCTCTCTCTCTCTCTCTTTTTCTTCCTCTCACTCACACACACTTCCTTGGCTCCACTTTTCAGATATTCCATCATCGCCTACAGGCAGCGTCTGCACATCTGTCCACTGACAGAGACGTATTTATCTATTACAGTGTCCACTCAGGCAGTCTGCGCTGACAGACGAGCTGTTGATTGGATTTAGTCATGAGGACAGTGGGCAGCCTTATCTAAGCAGCTCAGGGAAAGCTGGAGGGACTGAGGGAGGTGTGTGACTGTGTGTGTGTGTGTGTGTGTGTGTGTGTGTGTGTGTGTGTGTGTGTGTGTGTGTGTTGTGGAGGGAGGGAACAACAGGGGGCAAATGGTGCAGTTATCCCCTGACTGTCTAAACTGCCCCTTCCCCCCTGCAGCTCTTCAAAAAGTTGAGTGCACCATTAACACCTGGGAACACTCTTATTATTAAAGGTTCCTCAAAGGTTCCGTGTAGTAAAGAGACACCATTTATTTATACTGGAGGTTCTACACAAAAAGTCACTAACAAAGTGTTCCTAATAAAGTGGTCAGGTAGCGAACAGAAGAGGCATTTCTTTGAAAGTGGCCAAATAGTGGACTGAATGAAAGTGAAAGTGACAACCCTGGTCATTGCGAGGTCACGGCACAGCACACATGAACCACAATGAAATTGGACCTCTGCATTTAACCCATGCACACTCAAACCCGTGCAGCAGTGGGCAGCTATTGAAAGCGCCCGGGGAGCAGTGATGGGGACGGTACCTTGCTCAAGGGTACCTCAGGGCAACCTATTAGGAAGGGGTTCGAACCCCCGATCCTCCGATCATGTGGCTAACGGTGTTTCCAATAAAGTGGCCACTTATGGGACACAGGGTATAGGTGTTTCTAGTAAAGTGGCCACTTAGTGAAAGCAGGAAGTGGGCGTTTCTAATAAAGTGGCCAGGGAGTGAAAAGAAAGTCTGTGTTTTTGATCAAGTGGCCATTACTGAAGCATAAGGTCAGTGTTTCTAACAAAGTGGCCACTGAGCGGAAGCAGTGTCGTTGTTTCTAATAAATTGTCCAGTGAGGCCATAGCACTGCTGTCTTTTTATTCGTTTATTTATTCTTTTTTGATCTAATTCTGGAAGGGCTCCTAATGTGCTACTTGTGTTTCTTAAGATGCAACTTCTTCTGACAGCTGCAGGCAGTAAATCCATCACGTTCCAGCCAATTTTATTACGTGATGCATATTTATCACGGCTCTCTGGCCGCGATTCGTCACGTCGCTGCGTCTTCGGAGGAGGCCCGTTCTCGTCCACCGCCGGCCTGGGGACGCTGTCTCGCTGGGCATGTTAATGTAGTTAGGAGAGCGTGTTCTCATGCTCTTGTGATCCATCAGTGCAGAAGCTGCTGCTGGCTTGGTGTCCAGGGCATCGATCAGCCACTGGCCACAGTCTCCTGTTTCTCTATACAAACCACTTCAGTGGGTTCTTATGATCCACATCTGAGACACGTCCCAACACGGTGAAGACCAGCCCCTGCTGAGCGTCAGGCTGGATGTGAAACGTTGGATTTGTGAGCTTTAACTGGTTGCAAGACCACAAGCAAAAATACCGTCCCCTCCAAGAATAAAAAAGGGCTGGTGTCCAAACAATCACACATGCAATGTGCAGTCTCAGACCAGTAGGTTGCCCTGAAGAACCCTTTAGCAAGGTACCGTCCCTGTCACTGCTCCCAGTGGTGCAGTAGGTGGCACTGTCTTCTCACAGCGTGAAGGTCCTGGATTCGATTCCCAGACTGGACGGTCCGTGTCCTTTCTCTGTTGAGTTTGCATGTTCTCTCCGTGTCCACAGGGTCCCCTGTGAGAGCTGGGATAAACCTCAGCACCCCCCGTGACCCTAATTAGAAGAAGCGGCTCAGAAAATGAGTGCGAGAGTGAGTGAGAGATTTTTAGCTTCTGATCACTGGAATTCACTGGTATCTGTGGAGCAGCGGTGGCCTAGTGGTTTGGGAGCCACAAGATCAGAAGATTGTGGGTTCAAACCCCTCACCAGTAGGCTGTCCTGAGGCACCCTTGAGCAAAGTACCGTCCCCATCACTGCTCCCCGGGCGCTTTCATAGCTGCCCCCTGCTGCACGGTGTGTGTTTGTGGGTTAAATGCAGAGGTCCGATTCAAATGTGGTTCTCCGTGTGCCGTGTTCTCACAATGACAATAATAGTCACTTTCACTTTTTAACGTTTGTATCTAACCAGCCAGTTTGTGAACTAAAGGATTGGAACATTTTTGGGTCATGAGCAAATCCTTTCTTTCTCCATACTCTCCATCACTGTGGTGGAGGTTCCTCTTTGTCTAATCTCTTTACAGATTAAATCTGTAGATTAAATAAAAGAAACAGGAACAAGTGTTTTAGTGCTCCAGGCTGCAGAGTGTCTGAAGATACAAGGTTCTAGATAAAAGGTATCCACCTATTCAGCGTTCAGCATCATCAGTAAACTAATCCCTTGATCATCTAGAACCATCTGCCCGTTTCTTCACTGCTTCATGTCTTAAGTGAGACGCTTTGTTCTGCTTGAAGGTTCAGACGTAGATCACTGTGTGGATTAACCAACACAGAACTATCAAACTGCTCAGGTACAGAGACTGGACTGAACATGAGAGACAACAACACTGTCCTTCAGGAAGATCTGGAGAACTGCTCAGGTACAGAGACTGGACTGAACATGAGAGACAACAACACTGTCCTTCAGGAAGATCTGAGAATCAAAGTCAGTACAGACTGGATCGAAAAATGAGAGACAACGACACTGTCTCTGCAGCGATCTGGAGCACCTTCAGGTACAGAGAGACTGGATCGAAAATGAGAGAGACACCACACTGTCTTCAGGAAGATCTGAGCACTCTCAGGTACAGAGACTGGACTGGAACATGAGAGACAACAACACTGTCTCACAGCATCTGGAGACTTGCCTGTAAGTACAGAGACTGGATTGAACATGAGAGCATAACAACACTGTCCTTCAGGAAGATCTGAGACCTGCTCAGGTACAGAGACTGATTGAAATATGAGAGACAACAACTGTCCTTCAGGAAGATCTGAGAACTGTTTGTGTACAGAGACTGGACTGAAAATGAGAGACAACAACACTGTCCTTCAGGAAGATCTGGAGAACTGTTCCTCAACAAAAGACATTAAATATACTTGAAACTATGTAAGAGAAAGATCAAGAAATGGAGGGATCAAGAGTTTTGCACAGGGCTGTAGATTAAACTGAGCACTTGCTGTACCTGCAGCAAATCTGATGCTCCTCTCTGTCTCTCTCTCTCTCTCTCTCTCTCTCTCTCTC
>CM029381.1:24103392-24403392 GCA_017165825.1 Hepsetus odoe | reverse complement strand
TCTGCATCCATTCCACTATCAGAGGAGCCTAATGGTCTGAGGGAGATTGATATGTAGCTCAGCTGAGTTCATGCAGGGGCACTGAAGGAACATCAGGCTGGTCTTTTTGTTCAGATACAGACATTGTTTAAGTGTTCTGTCCATTGTTGTGACTTGGGAGCAGGTCTTGGCCTAGAATGTTTGTTGGACCTAGTGGTTCCAAAACGGACTCTAGACCTGCAGAATGTGTGGGCCTTGGAACTGTGTCATGTAATAACGTAATATGATGTTCAGGTTGGATTGAGCGGAGAAGAGCGTGAGGAGTGATCTGTGACAGATGGGGACCAGCAAGAGTGAAAGGGAAGGTTTACAGGACAGTAGTGAGACCAGTTATGTTGTACGGGTTGGAGATGATAGTGAGACCAGTTACGTTACACAGGTTGAAGATGGCGATGAAAGGACAGGTGGTGGAACTGGAGGTGGCAGAGTTAAAGATGCTGAGATTTGCCAAAAAAAGTTAACCAGTGTTAATCAAGAGTGTTCCTCTGGGCTGTTCCTCTGGGCGCTTCCCAGAGCTTCCCCTCTGGGCTGTTCCATGGAGCTGTTCCTCTGGAGTCTTTCTTTACGGCTGTTTCTCAGGGCTGTTCGTCTGTCCTTTTATAAACGTCACTGCAGCTCAAGAAGGAACGGATGAAAACCGAGGACACCGCAGAAAAAATAAAAGTATAATACGCTGTAAAAAACTGTTCTTGGATACAAGAACGGGCTCTCATCACATTACTCGATACAGATCTGAGTTACGGGACATTGTAAGAAGACTCGTCAAATTTTAGTGCCGCTGAGAAATCAGGGTAAACACGGAGGACGAGAGGAGGTTAAAGAGGAAGGCGAAGGCTAAGGTTGTTAAAACTCATCTATAAAGCAGATCAATCTGTTTGAGCAACCAGATGGTGCACTAAGAGCAGAGTCAATAAGTCCTTAAGGGAAGTGGGTTCGAGTGGAGCGCCGGGTTATGGAGATCATGAAAGCAAAGTAAGTGGGGCTTAGTGCGCAGGGAGGAGGACTACTGCTTAGCGGGGATTAGCTGAAGACTTCTGCTAGAAGCTGGTTTTAACTGGATTGTTCTACTCATTTAACAGCTGCTGATCTTCAGCTGTTGGCGCATCTTATTTGAAACCACTTCACCAGGAGGAACTTGGCCTGGACGGATCTGGGGATGGCTAAAGCAACTCCACTTTTGGAAAAAGTTACTAAAAAGGAGTTTATCCTTGTTCACGATTCAGTCTTAAAATATGGATATTTAACTAGAATAGTTGGCAAATATCTACCCTTATTTTCCTCAGATAACTGAGTAAAACAGACTCTGGTAAAGTATAAGTACTGATTGAATTACTTTAACTGAAAAAAACTGAAAAAGTAAAAAGTGAGAGTGTAAAGTACTGAGAGTGTAAAGTAAAAAGTACAGGAATGTACTGAGAGTAAAAAGTACAGGAATGTACTGAGAGTGTAAAGTAAAAAGTACAGGAATGTACTGAGAGTGTAAAGTAAAAAGTACAGGAATGTACTGAGAGTGTAAAGTAAAAGTACAGGAATGTACTGAGAGTATAAAGTAAAACTACAGGAATGTACTGAGAGTGTAAAGTAAAAAGTACAGGAATGTACTGAGAGTAAAAAGTACAGGAATGTACTGAGAGTAAAAAGTACAGGAATGTACTGAGAGTGCAAAGTGAGACGTGTCTCCTCTGAAGGACGTCTGGAGCGTCTGTCTGTGTGAAAGTGAACTGAATCTCACTCCATATTAATAGAATTAAAGACTATTAAAGCCTCGAACTTCAACTCCAATAAAAACAATCTACTGAAAATAATCCACATGAACTTCACCGCTTCACTTTCATCACCGTCTCTACTAGTTCTCCATCACGGACACACACTCCACACACCCTGAACTCCACCGTCCACTCTCCCTGTCCTCTCTCTCACTCTCCTTCACTCTGTCCTGCACCGATGGACACACAGAGGGACGTCTCTTCTGTGTTCGTGTCCATTTAGTCTGAGACGGTCTGGATGTTGGGACGGTGATGGAGGATAAAGATAATGGAGGATCAGCTCAGATGTTCAGACTAAAGGAAGGAGTTCTGGAAATGGAAGGAGGAGATTTGGGTTCAAATGCAGAGGAACATCTAGAGATTGAGAGAACATTTTTTGCCATTATATTCTACCTGATGAAATATAATGAACGTTGATTTTACAGCACGTTTACTGCTGATCACTGTGAGAAGTCAGTGAGAAGTTCCTCAGAGTCCGTGGGATTCTGGGATTTGTTGAGTTGGATTTGGATGTTTGCAGTGCGGCATTAACCGTTAACCCGCTGGCTGGTTATTGTGCAGCTAAGGTCAAAGACCAAAGTGGAAAAACCTGCTCCACACAGATCAGGTTCAGAGCTGCATGACCGAGAGAGACGATGCTCTGGGAGGTCTACCTGGGGGGCTTATCTACTGCTGTTTGGGGGACAGCGAGGGGGAGGGCGAGGGCCAGCAGGCGCTGCAGTCAAAATATTGTCTAGACGTCTGATCTTTTGGACCTTTTAGACTGATCTTGTTCAGAAGCTCAACTTTCAGACCATCTGAGGAACTTTCAGACCATCTACTCATCCGAAACTGTAATGCATTTACTTTCTCTCTTCTCTTAGTGCTGTGCAAAAGTTTTGAGCCCCTCAGTCTTATCTTTGGCATATTGAGTGGAAATGAAGGAAGGGGGATCATCATGTGGAAGAGCATAGTTTGAAGCCTTAAACAAAGGGGCGGAGCCTTTCCTTTAGGCTAAAGAGCCCATATCATCATGTATTTCTGACACAGAGTGTTCCTCATTTACACACAAATCCTGTTTCCTGCCTGTGAAACTTTCTTGT
Organism: Hepsetus odoe; assembly: GCA_017165825.1. NCBI lineage: Eukaryota > Metazoa > Chordata > Actinopteri > Characiformes > Hepsetidae > Hepsetus > Hepsetus odoe. The sequence continues at coordinate 24,400,505 of CM029381.1, read as the reverse complement.
CTTTGTCACACTGGGGATTAAAGACAGAACAAATGTTTTAGTGCTCCAGGATGCAAAGTGTCCTAAAGATGCCTGGTTCTAGATAAAGGGATTCCAACCACTCAGCAGTTTGCTCTGCTTGAAGGTTCAGACGTAGATCACTGCATGGATGAGTCTACAAGGTGTTGGCCTCTGCGTTTTGGCGTTGGGCTGAGGTTATTTTTTATGTTTAATGTATGAATAATTGAACACAAACACTCTGAGCAACCCCAGTACCTGCTCCTGAACCCTTAGAGTGGCTTTCACAAAAGGTGATTTTAGGCTGTATAGTTTAGATATCTTGGTTTCTGTACAGACACTCACAGGCTGAAAACACAACGCATGTTTATTTACCAAATATTTATTTACAGCTTGTTTCTAAAAGTCCTCAAATGGGGTTTGACATCCTGCCTGGTGTTCATCTGATCTCGGCTCGTTAACGGTGATGGAAATTCAGGTTTATAGGCAGCAAAACTCCAGGAAAACTACATGAATTTGAAATATGAGTTCATCCATTCTTCCGTCCATAGGTTTATTTGCCTATCCATCCATCCATCCATCCATTCATTCCATCCATTTCTCAATCTGTTTTCCCATCCACCCATCCATCCATCAATCTGATCTCTCTAACTCTTTTTCTATCCATCCATCGGTCTGTTTGCCTATGGATGGATGCCTATCCGTCCATCCATCCATCTATTTCTCTGTATTTTTGGCTATCCATCTATCAATCCATCCATGCATAAAACCATCCATCCATCCATCCATCCTTCCATTCATCCATCCAATCTCTCTGTCTGTTTTCCCATCCATCCATCGGTCTCTTTGCCTATCCATCCATCCATCTCTCAGTCTTTTTGCCTACCCATCTATCAATCCATCCATCCATCCATCCATTCATCTCTGTCTGTTTTCCTATCCTCAATCCATCATCCATCCATCTCTGTCTGTTTTCCTATCCATCAATCGATCTATCTATCCATCCATCCATGTATCTGTTTCTCAATCTTTTTGCCTATCCATCTATCAATCCATCCATCCATCCATCTCTGTCTGTTTTCCTGTCCATCAATCCATCTATCCATCCATCATCCATGTATCTATTTCTCAGTCTTTTTGCCTATCCATCTATCAATCCATCCATCCATGCATCTCTGTCTGTTTTCCATCCATCCATCCATTTTCTGCCGCTTGTCCCAAACGGGGTCACGGGGGAGTGCTGGTGTCCAACCCAGCTCACACAGGGCGAGGACGGGGGACACACCCTGGACAGGTCGCCAGCTCATCGCAGGGAGGAGCGGGACGGGGACGGTACGTTGCTCAAGGGAACCTCAGGGCAACCCATTGCGAAGGGGTTCGAACCCCCGATCATGTGGCCGACACCCTACCCACTAGGACGCCGCTGCCCCTCGGTCTGTTTTCCTATCCATCAATCCATCTATCCATCCATCCATCCATCCATCCAGGACAGTTTCATTGGTGGACTATCTGCACCAGTGCAGTTTTAGCCAGTCGGTGTCTAGTTTTAGAAGTTGTTATTGTAGTTGTGAATTAGACCAAAACCGTGTCTTGACCTCAGAATCAACTTCGTACTGAATCAGTGTTTGGAAGAAGAAGTTTATTGGCAGTAATTCAGTCATTTCAACACAAAGACCGTCATCTTAATCACATATCAGTAGATGAATAGGTCTCCATTGAACTTTTTCACATAAGAACACTTTCAGAAAGAGATCTTGGAGCAGTTTGTAGTGTCCGTCTTGTTGTGGATGTGGAAGCACTAATTCTTCATTTATATTTATTATTTTCTTATTGTTTGGTACTTTGCAAATTTTGTCCTTCATGTTAAGTTGAAGATGTTTGTCGTGTCCATTAGACGTTTCAGTCTGAGAATCCATGCAAGTCTGAATTACATTGTCCATGTCCCGGTACTCATGACAATAAATCTTGAATTGTCCATTTATTGCGTAGCGCTGTGTTCCTGACCTCACATTCTCACACCCTAAACCTCTTATCTCCACCCTGTTCTTCAGTCCTGTATCTCTTCATCAAGGAGGAGTCCAGAATTCCGGTTCTCTCCTCTCCTTCAGCTTCTCACATCACCTCCGTATCTCAGTTTGGTCTGAATGAGTTATGCGGTGTGTCGTCATGGTGATTCTTATCTCCAGTGACTGACTGTGGCTTTCAGCCGTGAAAAACAAGGAAATAATAAACTACAAAAATGATCATTTCAGCAAGGTCTCCTCTCAGATCAGAGCGTGGAGCTGAGGATGAGACACATTAGACCTTCTATCAGTTTTACAATCACTTTTAGAATAAAAAACAATTCTCCACGGACAAACAGATCTAACATTGGTGCTTTATCTAGAACTGCGTGAAACCTGTCTAGCCTATAGTAGGTGCTGTATCTAGAACTGACTGAAAGCTGCCTAGCATGCAGTAGGTGTTGTATCTAGAACTGAGTGAAACCTGCCTAGCCTACAGTAGGTGTTGTATCTAGAACTGAGTGAAACCTGCCTAGCCTACAGTAGGTGCTGTATCTAGAACTGAGTGAAACCTGCATAGCCTAAAATAGGTGCTGTATCTAGAACTGAGTGAAACCTGCCTAGCCAACAGTAGGTGCTGTATCTAGAACTGAGTGAAACCTGCCTAGCCAACAGTAGGTGCTGTATCTAGAACTGAGTGAAACCTGCCTAGCCTACAGTAGGTGCTGTATCTAGAACTAAGTGAAACCTGCTTACACTACAAATCTATAGTCAGTTGTTTGTCTAGAACTAGGTATCACTTACTTTGGCTTTAAGTCAGCGTCATATCTAGAACTTCCAGGTCTAGAGTGACATATTTCTCCCTTCCGTTTCTTTTCCACATTATGTTGGTGTTAATCTAATATCAGAGCTTCAGTCCAGCTGCTGAAGGACTGACCAATGGGAGAGCTCCTTGATTGGACTCCTCCTGATTGGACGATTTTAAGAATGTAACCCTCGTGTTTCTGCTGAAATCAGCTCCCTGATGTTTTCTCGCTGCTCGTGTTTTGTTTCGTGTTTAATCTGATGATGTAATCAGTGATGCAATAGCAACATGGCAGCGACTCGGAGACCAAGCTTTTATTCAATTCTGAAATAAATGTTGAGCGTAATTGTTTTATGTGACGTTTCGTTGCAACACAGTTGTTTCATGTCCGCTTCAGTCTTTGATCCTCTGCCTTCAACGAGGGACAGCGTTACAATCACAGCGTTGCTAAAGAGTGTGTCATGCGTTCATTCGTGTGTGTGTGTGTGTGTGTGTGTGTGTGTGGGTCCCCGGGGTCTGAATATTATGTAGGTTTGTTTGTGTTGAGGAGCCTGGTCGATATTTGAAATGTCACATTAACATTTGATTCTTTCAGCTGCATTATTCTCTCTCTCCCCCCCCACCTTCCTCCCTCTCTCTCTCTCTCTATCTTCTTCCTCTGTCTCTCTCCATCTCCTTCCTCTCTCTCTTTCTCTCTCACTCTGACTCTCTGTATCTCCTTCCTCTCTCTCTTTCTCTGTCTCTCTTTCTCTCTGTCTCTCTCCATCTCCTTCCTCTCTCTCTCTCTCTCTCTCTCTCTCTCTCTCTCGCTCTCGCTCTCGCTCTCTCTCTTCTGCAGGAAAAACCAAATAGTGACAGTTCCTTCTTGGGGGAACATGAGGCAAAATACAGTGTCCAAAAGTTTATAGACACCAGCCTTGCTTCTGGAACTGATGAATTTTTGCTACTGATGGCTTTACTTTTTGAGATGTTTGAACATGGCAGCCTCAATTACATTAGTGAGGTTAGGTGCTCATGTCTGATCACTCCAGTTCTCAAAGCTGCTCCATCACTCTCAATAATGTGCAGCACACAGTGCAATATCAGACACACTGAGCTGAACACTTCAAGCAGGACTTCCTAACACACAGAAGGAAGACGAGTTCTGACGGCTCCCCCTTGTGATCCATTTTCAACCTGCTTAATGCAAGCATCGTTATGCTTTGAATAATCAAATTTTCAATAACAAGCAAAAATATATAAACTGCAAAAGTCTAAACACTCAAATATTTTACTTCTAATTTTATTTACATAATTTACATCTTGTTGAGGAACAGTTCTCCAGATCTTCCAGAAGGACAGTGTTGTTGTCTCTCATGTTCAGTCCAGTCTCTGTACCTGAGCAGTTCTCCAGATCTTCCTGAAGGACATTGTTGTTGTCTCTCATGTTCAGTCCAGTCTCTGTACCTGAGCAGTTTGATAGTTCTGTGTTGGTTAATCCACACAGTGATCTACGTCTGAACCTTCAAGCAGAACAAAGCGTCTCACTTAAGACAGGAAGCAGTGAAGAACCAGGTGTAGATGATTCCAGATGATTTGTTTACTGCTGAACACTGAGTAGGTGGAACCCCTTTATCTAGAACGTTGTATCTTCAGACACTTTGCAGCCTGTCCTAAAACATCTATTCCCCTTTCTTTCATTTCATCCTTTCTTTCATTTAATCTGATAAGATTATTCCTAAAATTTGACAGGAATAAAATAGTATTTTTGCACCAGGTGGTTCCCTAAAATATAAAGAAATGATTGGCTCATTGCTGTGCAAAGGAATCCATCAAGGCACTCTCTGAGATCCACAGGAGATTAAATGCAGAGCTGTTTTCTCAGAGAGGACACTAAAACTGTTCTCCACCTGGTTCCTCCAGCTCCTCCATCGGTTCTATAAATGCACCTTTAATGGCCGCGAGTCAGATCGAGATCGATGAGGAAGGCCGAGTCTGAGCAGGCTGAATGAACGGCATTAATAATTCAGCTTTCACCCCAATCATTTTCCCATTAAACATCCCATGGCAATCGGTCTTCACTGAATTAAGGCAGCACTCTCCGCCTAATCTCCATCGGCCACGTCTAGAGCTCAGTACATCACAATTTCATCATATCGCAATTACTTCCCTCAACAGAAAATTCATTCAAAAACAGCTACAGTAGCAGCCAATGGGACGCTGTTTAGCGCCTGTCTGTTGGTTTTCCATCATAGTTGTGTTTTGAGTCAACACCACTACTGTGAATATTTCAGAATGAGAAAATAATCATTCTAGAAAAGGTTCAGAGTAACTGCAAGTGTGGAAGAGAGGAGAAGAAGAGAGTGCAGGCAGGTTGTAATGGGTGGAGAAGAGTGACAGGAGTGATCTGGGAAAGATGGGCACCAGCAAGAGTGAAAGGGAAGGTTTACAGAATGGTAGTGAGAACTGCTATGTTATATGGATTAGAGATGGTAGTGAGACCAGCTATTATATGGGTTGGAGACACTGATGAAAAGACGTGGTGGAGCTGGAGGTGTGGGGAACCCTAGCTGCCATTGAAGATCCTCCAAAAAATGTTTTGTTTTTTTTTCAAAAGAAATATGAGCACGAGGAACCTTTGTAAAGTATAAGGAGCTTTGGGACATAATGATTTTTGAAGGTCTTCCAAGGATCTTTAGATCATGTGGAGGTTCTTCACCCACATTTATAGATGGAGCATCTTTGGAAAGGTTCTTTAAAGAAGAACGATGTTCTGGAGCACTTTGTTTTATTAAGAGGGTGATTATGAATCTATGATATAAAGAAATTCATCCAACAGTGATGAGAGGTCCTTCAGCGACAGAACAACAAGAATGAAGTTCTCCACAAGTCATCGTCACTGAAATCTGGTGATCAGATCTTGAGGTTTTAAACAGATAATTACAGCTTTCACCAAATAATAACTCAAATAAAAAAATGAAAGAAAACACCTTTCTGTGGCCAATAAATGGGAATGTTCCGTTCACATCAGATTTAAAGTTGAGATGAAGTACAATATTTAAATGAAAATGTAATTAGTCAGGACCTCTTGTCTGATAGGGCCACTATTAAGGTAAATTAACAGATTTGTATCACTTTATATTCTTCTGTACTTGAAAAATACAAAGTATCGGCGCTCTTTGGATCATTTTTTCAGCTCCACTCCTCGTCTTAAGCTCAGAGCTCCTCTTAATCCTGCGCTTCAGCCAAACTGACGCAATGTGGATTAGAGGGGGTACCGGTCTGGAGACAGGCCCACTGCTCATCAGGGGGTGGGGTTCAAGTCTGAACGCTCCTCCTGTCTCCATCCTCGAATCTTCCCTGGCTTGAGAATGTAAATTACCACCATGGGTCCTGCTGTAATGAAAGGTCTACGACGCACTGCAGGGGTTTACGAGCTGAAGGCATTTATTACCATCACCTTTAGTTACAGGAGTCTAATTGGTCGTCGACGAGCGGTTTGGCAAGGTGTCTCTAATGCTGGGAGAATAGCTGTGCTCGCTCTTGATGGGGGGTGTCCTCTGTGAAGATGGACCAGTTTAGTTTTGGGCTCCTTCCAGGACCAGCTGATCCTTATTTCAGTACAACAGGGCCTTACAGGAACGCACAGATGCCGGATGATACTGTTCATCAGGAACAGCAGCAGAACCTCTCACTTGTCTTGGTTTTCCAAGTTGGATGTGTGCCCACCACATATGTGGTTTTTAGTTTCTTTTCCTGAACTCCAGATCAGATTGTCCACTTTCTGTGTTGACCATCAGACTCAGACAGTAGCAGTTCTGCAAAATAACCCCCTAAAAAACTAAACTAATAAAACCCCCAAAAGAAGAGCAGTGTAGTCTGTTAGATGAACAGATAAATGGTGTTGCTGGAGAGAAACCTAAGTCCAGTCTCTTCTCTTCAATGAGCTGCTGTGGTCCAGCATGCGCTGACCGTATAGAACCTTTAACAGCAGGGGTGGACATCTCTTGAGTCCAGCTGAGTCTGGATTTCCTCAAATACACCTGGTTCAGCTCACCTGTTAATTGCCAGGTTCAGTGGGTGTGTCTGATGGGGGGAGTCTCCAGACTCCAGCCCACCAGGACTGGAGACAGGGAACTCAGGGATCTCTTTAGAGGCATAAATAACCTTAACATTATGTGCAGAACATCAGTTCCTCGCTGTGATGCACCGTATGGCCACTTAAATCCAACAAAAAGTGGAGTCCGTTAAATTTATAGATGCATTTCCTTTCCTTTTCCACAGGGGGCGACAGGGAGCGGATGACAGCCAACCATGAGACTTACCTGCTCATGGCCAGCACACAGAATGATATGGAGGATTGGGTGAAGACCATCCGCAGGGTCATATGGGCTCCGTTTGGAGGAGGTGAGTCACTTAGTCAATTCCACTTTCATTTTAGCTGTTCTACAGAAGTCTGAGTTTCATTCTAACCAGCTTTAAAGTCAGTCTTCACCACCATCACCGTTATTCTTCAGCACAGCTCAACTCTCTTTGACCAGCTCCTTTCTTAAAGTCAGGAACACTTCTCCAGGCTTCCTGAAGGACGTCCAAAAGCTCGTCTTTGGACGTCGGCTGCCTTTTGTTTTCTGTTCTCTGTGGAGATGATCCCACACTGCTTCTGAAACCGCTTTGGGAGGCCAGTCCTTACTGATTACCTGTTCCATTCCTGTGTGTCATGTCAGCACAACACGGTTATAAACCTGTGATCATGGATTTTGTGAACTTTCTGGTTCCTCAGAGCCTGTGCTGGGTTTGGCTACTCGTAGGGGTCCAAATGGGCCAGAGTGTTCAGATGAAGCTCTTATGACTCTTAGATGAAGGGGCAGCGGTGGCCTAGTGGTTGGGCGTTAGCCGCATGATCGGAGGATCGGGGGTTCAAACCCCTTCCCAATAGGTTGCCCTGAGGTACTCTTGAGCAAGGTACCGTCCCCGTCACTGCTCCCCGGGCGCTTTCAATAGCTGCCCACTGCTGCACAGGTTTGAGTGTGCATGGGTTAAATGCAGAGGTCCAATTTCGTTGTGGTTCATGTGTGCTGTGCCGTGACCTCGCAATGACAAGGGTTGTCACTTTCACTTTTATGAATTTAAACCTTCAAATCATCTTCAAAACATGCTGCTGTTTGTGTTCGCTGGTGTGTTGATGTTCTCACAAGTGTGAGAAGTCATGTGACCAGGCCACCTACACACGTCTGTTGAAGAAGCAGTTATTTGACCCGGGTTCTGGGTTTGGATTAGTGACCACACAGTTCGGTACCACCATGCTCTGTGAGATAACATCCGTGTGTGTGTGTGTGTATGTGTGTGTGTAGACTGGAGGCCTTTTGTGTGCATGTGGTCCTGAAAGTGAAGTCGTCTACCCACGGCCAGCCACCAGGTCAGAGGTCACTGAGTCAAGTCTAAAAGGGTTTAGGGTTTCCATTGTGTTTAGAACCCATTCTCAGTGCACCTGCGTTCCCTTTTGTTTCAGCTCTGACTTTGCAGCCGAGGCTCTTGTAGCTCCAGGAGCTGGAGTCCTCCTTCATAGTTTAGGGTGGAACAAAACTAAAGAAATTGTAGTTTATTGGACGAAGTGAGTTTGATTATTAAAATCAGCAAATTTGTACATTTTCCTTTCATTCCGGAATTGAAAAATAAGATATGATTTCAGTTTGAGGGCCCTTTTGATAACACAGGAGCTCTCTGGATGAAGGGCATGTCCAGTCGCAGTGGTGGTCTAGTGTTCTGGAACTAGACACCTGCATCAGAAGGTCATGGATTCAAATCCCAGGCCTTTTGGTTGCCCTGAGGTTCCCTTGATCAAGGTACCATCTCCATCACCGCTCGCCGGGTGCTGGATATGTCTGCCCCCTGCTGGATGGTGTGTGTTAAAGAGGGTACAAAGGATGTGGTTGTGGTTCACTGTGTTCACGATGACAAATAGTCACTTTCACTTTAAAAACATGCTGAGAGAACAAAGCACGTGTCGCTGATCCGGCCTCCTTGTTTTCTAACAACCCACAGCTTTCGTGCCTAAAATTGGAGAATTGACATCAGTTATGAGTTCATTAGTCCAAAATAAGCTCAATCGAAGCAAGGTGGCTTTGGATCATCACTGAAGTTCAAGGTGTATATCAAGGTTCACCTTCTCCAACTGTTTTAATTTGGCATCAAAGAACAAAGTATTGACCAAAGCTCACAGTCAGCATTACTAATGAGATGGACCAAACTAAATCTTCCCCAAACTGGGCCGTCAGCAGTGAGCCAGATCAACTGAGAAGATCAGGAGCAGTGAGTGTGATATACCAGAAGAACTGATACAAGAACTGAAAATGGCAGGAGGAGCAACTAATCAGATCTTAGCCTGAACAAAAGTATCCGAATTCCACAATAAATCAAAAGCAGGAGAATGAGGAGTTTGATGGCTCAATAGGCCTCAGAATTGGAAGGTCATGGGTTCGAATCTCAGACCAGTAGGTTGCCCAGAGGTTCCCTTGAGCAAGGTACCATCCACATCACTGCTGGATATGGTGCCCCCTGCTGGACAGTGTGTGTGTGTGTGTTAAATACAGAGGATGTGTTTAGTTGTGGTTCTTGTGGTGTGTGTTCACCATGACTAATAGTCACTTTCACTTATTAATTGTATATACATTTATGCATGCAGCAAATCAGTGTTTTTGCTGCATGTTGTGGCCAATCACAGCTTCAGATGAGTCAACGTGGTCAAAATCTTTGAAGCAGGAGAATGTATTGCTTATTATTGGTTTTTGATACATAATTATTTTCCAAGATTTTGAATCGGGGGGGAGTGTTCATGGGAAAAATGCAATCTCAGTACGTAAGAGCCATAAAGGATAGAAATACAGTATTTTCAAACTGCACAACACGGGGGTCTTTACACCCAACATGGTGACCTTTAGGCTCATGTCCATGGTTTTATGGGTAGATTGTACACGTGGTGCATAACTGAACATCTGTGTCAGCACCAGTACTGTGGGGTTTTGTCTGCACTGGGTATCCCCCAGTGCAGTGTGTGTGTGTGTGTGTGTGTGTGTGTGTGTGTGTGTGTGTGTGTGCGTTCTCAGTCTGAAATATTTGCAGCTGTTGACACGGCTAATCTGGCTCAGCCGGTGGGGAAGTGCTTTTGTTTCCCTCGTGAGGCAGGACGAGAAACGTCCCCCCGTTTAACTTTCAGCTGCCTGATCAGATCTCTACACGTACAGAAGAACAGATCCACTTCAGTTACAACTTCTTACAGAGCAGCTACAGACGAGCCTCCTCCTCACGCGGTAAAGACATTAAGAGTCTTTCAGAGCAGCTCACAGTGGAGGTGCACGGAACCAGACGTCTGACGTCCCTCGTCCCATCGTCGCCGTCCCATAGAGACACTCACGGGGAGATGAAGTGCACAGATTTGTTTAGATGTCTGGTTTCAGCTGGAAAGAGTGCCTCAAACTAAAAACATCATTCTGATGATCGTGATGGTGTGATGGTGGTTCCTGAGAGCTGTTAAAGTGAAAGAGTAGTTCAGTATGAATTAATACACACACACACACACACACACACACACACACACACACACACACACTGAGAAGACAGCGGGAGGCTTAGGAGCTACAATAACACCATGCCGAGAGAGAGAGAGAGAGAGAGAGAGAGAGAGAGAGAGAGAGAGAGAGAGACGGGGCTAGAAAAAGTGTAAATACAAGAGAGAAGAAAAGTTTAAGAGGAAAGAAAGAGGGAGGAATTAAATGTGAATGAAAGAAAAACACACAGAACAGAAAGATGCATTATGGCAAAAGAAATGGTGGAGTGAGAGAAAAAATGAGATTAACAGTGGAAAAGAAAAAGAGAGTGGGGAAAAGGAGAAAAAGATCAAATGAGAAATATGTGGAGAAAGGGGAAGAGAAAAAAAAGATAAAGCAGAAAAAGAGAAATACTAAGACAAAGGGAGGACAAATAGTTTAGAAAGGAAAAGGAGAGACTGTTGAAAGAGAGAAAGAGAGGCGGAGGAAAAGGAGTAAATAAAAAGATAAGAGTGGGAGGAAGGAGAGTAAAGTAAAGAAGGAGCTACATAAAAAAAGATGAGATTACAGAAAGAGATCAGCAGAGTGGGAGAGATACACCGAGAGAAATAAACGAGTAGCAGAAAAGAAGAAGTGATAGAGAGAGAAAAAAGGAATGAGAATGAAGAGGGGGGGGAGGGGGGGAGTGTTAATTCCAGATCAGTCTGTCCAGCTGATCCTTAGTGAGCCGTTCGGTTCTACAGCTGGAGCTAAGGACCAGAGAAGAACCTCAGACTGAACCAGAACCTCAGAAAGCTTCACACGGATAGAACCCACACTTCTGTACAGCCAGAACCTGCTGGAGACACCGGAGGGACGGTTGTCCGGGGGTTAGCTGCCTTCTGACCTGCCTAGTGGTCTGGCCCTGAGAGAAGCTGGTGGTGTGTGTGTGTGTGTGTGTGTGTGTGTGTGTGTGTGTGCTGCCTTTATTTGATTTCCTGTGGGATAAGACTGTGTCCAGCAGTCGGACAATGGATGTGTGTGTGTGTGTGTGTGTGTGTGTGTGAATAGACGGCTTGGAAAGCTTCAGGCGGTTGCCAGCACCTGTGTGTGTGTGTGTGTGTGTGTGCGCGCGCTTGTGTGTGTGTGTGTGTGTGTGTGTGTGTGGCCGTTAATTGCCTGCCATTCTGGACTGTGGAAACAAAGCAAAGTCAAAGGAGTCATTCTGCTCGGCGCTCGGCTGAAGCCAGAGGGAAAAACGCCCGGAGAACCTGAAGAACCGGAGAACCCAGCGCACAAAATATCACAAGAGGTGAAAAAAAAGTGCTGCGTTTTTTCCAGCTGTTGAGTAAAGTTCTGCCTCCTTTCTGACCTCTGGGACTTCTTCACTCTCCAGGAAGAAGTTCTTCTGGAGCTTTTGTTCGGAGCGTTTCTGGAAGTTCTCAGACTTTCTCCCTGCACCTGTTCAGAGACACCTGGACCTGCAGGACAGGCGCAGTTAGGGGACATTTCTCATGACAGCTTTCACAGAAACGCAGAAGAAATGAAACTTTCCTGCACTTTCACTGGACAACTACTTAAACGCAGCCTGGCAGATGTTCCCAGATATTGGAGATGATCCTTTCACAGCAGTTCATCTAAAATAATACGTGCTTTTAATGTTCTAGTCTTTTTCATTATTAAAAAATATATATTAGCTATATTTTAGCTGTTAAAATATATTAAGTATATTAGCATTAATTACGTATTACGCTGTATTTGCTCTATTTTATCATTTTTTAAGCTTTAGGAATCTGCAGGATAGTGAGTCCTGCAGCTTCTGTATCTGCACAAGTATATAAATGTATACTTTTAAAATCAAATTTTAAACATTTACAACCTCTGACGGCTTCAAATGTCGATATTTAATTTTTTCCTTTTTTAATCTGACGATTTAAAAAACTCAATAATGGTAAAATGTATATTTTTTAATAGTAACATTAATTCTGCACGGGACAGGAACCAAACAAAGTGAGTGAAGCATCGATCTTTGACACGCCCATCAGGGCTTCCATATAAGGCATTGTTCTTTGTTACGACAGAGATTCTCATTTGTCCCACTTGCAGTCCAGGATCTCCACGGTTTTAGTGTCCTGAAAGCAAAATTTAAGAGACGTTAATAGCCGAGCGGCCGAACGACTTCACTTTTAAAAACCTGTGCGTTTAGCAGTCTGACGATTCTCCAGCAGGGGGCGCTGTAGCGCGATGAGCCCAGTAAAGCTCGAAAGTAGATCTAAAATAGCATTTTAACAGCTTTTTATCCTCGATATTAAATTCAGCTTCTGAGAATTTTTGTTCTAAATTTGGTGTTGAGCTAAAAAAGCCTAAAAACAATCTTGTACAGTGGACCAGATATTTGAAGGGGACAGTTTTTGTTAAATATTTTTCGATATTTTCCCAGGGCTGTAATATAATACTGATCTGTCTTCCAGCATGATGGACAATTTAGACACATTTGCCATTTGATCTTCATTCTGGGGACTTTATTCCATGGTCTTTAACTCCTGATCATTGATTTCCTGATCACTGATCTAATCAATAGTGACAGCCCACGTCCCACCACCGATCAAAAGCCTGGAGTCCTCAGAAGGACAGCTGGAGTGGAAAAGCGTCTTGTTGACCAGACGCCTCGTCCCTAAAACACGCCTGGGCTTTTCAGAGGCAACTCAAAAGAACCAAAGCCGCTCGGAGAGTCTTGTTGAAGGTGGACTGATGGTATAGACTATAGCATGCAGTGGACGGAGGTCTCAACATGCTGGAGCACAGAGAGCAGAGACGCAGTCCTCTGTCCTACCCCCTCTTCATCAACCGGAGGATCTACAGGAAGATTAGGAGCTGTGTCTTTTTCCGCCGGGGTGAGTTAGGGGTGATACGGTGCATCATTATCTGTGGAGCTCTTGCATCTGCGTTGATGCTAAAAGAGAATATACGTTCAGTCGATGCCAATCACATGCAAATGAAGTTACTTTTTAAAATAATAATGTTGTCACCCTTTTAAAACACCATCAATATTTAGATTAAATATATATAGAACTCACTGTTAAGTAGGGCTGAATAATAAGAGCATATTTATTGCTATGGTGATAAATTACATGATTGTTTTTTGTTAGATAAGCTGTGTGTGTGTGTGTGTGTGTGTGTGTGTGCTGATTCGTTCATTTTCAAAAATCGGGAAGGTTATTTCCCTAGAAACGGGTGTGTCTGCAGACGAGGTTTGAAGACAGCAAGGGATTCATCAGTTCTGACCACCAGAGGAAGTTCACTCCACCACTGAGGAGCCAGGAAGTCTCAATGCAGATCTTCCTCTTCTCTTAAGGACGGAGGTTCAAGGCGAGCAGTGCTTGATGTTCTGAGGGGACGAGACGGGACGTATAGTTTGATTAGTGCAGTGAAGTAAGAGGGTGCAGGACCGTGTTTGGCCTTGTTAAAGATCTAAACCTGATGCGAGCAGCCACAGGGAACCACTGCAGTTCCAGTTGCAGAGGTGCATTATGGGGCGGCGGTGGTCTAGTGTTTAGGGAGTCGGCCACAGGATCAAAAGATTGTGGGTTTAAACCCCTTACCGGTAGGTTGCCCTGAGGTACCCTTGAGCAAGGTACCGTCCCAGTCACTGCTCCCCGGGCACTTTCATAGCTGCCCCCTGCTGCACGGTGTTTGCATGGGTTAAAAGCAGAGGTCCAGTTTCGCTGTGGTTCACTGTGTGCTGCGCTGTGACCTCGCAATGACAAGAATAGTCACTTTCACTTTTTCACTTTCATGAGAGAACCTGGGACGCCTGAAGACGAGTCTCCAGCAGCGTCTGAATCAACTGCAGTGCTCTTGTTGCTGGCGAAAATGAGGCACCAGGGTTCAAAAAATCCTGCATGGAACTGGTTCTGGGTAGATAAGTGAGGTCTCCCACTGGCCAGAAGCTGGACTGAAGTCCTACCATGAGGTTAACCACCAGCATCATTAAGAGGGTACTGGGACTGCAGTGAAAATGAAACTATTGAAGCGGACGACTCCAATAAAAACGGTCTACTGAATACACGCCTTTTCTCCACCGTCCACTCTCTCGTTCTTCTTTCTGACATCCTGATGGACACACAGAGGGACCGTCTTTTCTGGGCGTTTGTGTCCGTTTAGACTGAAATGGGTCTCGATGTTGGGGAGATGAGTAGTCATGTTTTGGGTTTGATGGAGGACAGATTTATAGGTGGGAAGTTCTAGATACGTCACTGACTGTGAATACGAGCAGCAGCTCCAGTAAACTTTCATCCTGACGGCCGTTTAAAGGGAGGGATTCTCCACAAGACAGATGCAGACGTCCCCATACTGCAGCTCTGGCAGGGTCTTTGCTGGTTTCAGAAACCGAAATACTGCGGCGGTGCTGGACAGGGATCAAAAGACCAGCAGGTGGCCCTGAGGTACCCTTGAGCAGGGTATCGTCCCTGTCACTGCTCCCTGGGCACGTTCAATAGCTGCCCCCTGCTGCAAGGTGTGCGTGGGTAAAATGCAGAGGTGTAATTTCGTTGTGCCTCACTGCGCTGTGTTTCACAATGACGGGTGTAGTCACTTTCACTTTCGCTTGCTAAGTGCCCAAAAGCTTCAGTTAGTTCAGTGTTTATTTTTTGTTCTGTTGATTGGTGATCTAAATATTTATCTGACTGAAACAGAGGGGAAATGTTCTCACCAGTGCTGAAGGTCTGCGGTTTGTGTCCTCCAGGGTTAAATGTTAGCGTCCTTAGTGACATCACAGAAACAAAATCTACAAAAGAGCTATTTTAAATCGCAATTCCCTTTAGAACGGGTTCATGGGTTCTGTGCGATCGGAGGACATTAGACTCGCCCACCCAACTCACCCTCCTTCGCTGCGTTCTACAATTCCACTTTAGACACGCGGTGCACTCTTGGGCAGCAGTGTTTAAGGACGAGGTATCAGGATCGGAAGGTCAAGGGTTAGAGTTCCAGATCAGTAGGTTGCCCTGTGGTACCCTTGAGCAAGGTACTGTCCCCATCACTGCTCCCCCCAGTGCTGAATATGTCTGCCCCTGGCTGGACAGTGAGTGTGTGTGTGTGTGTGTGTGTGTGTGTGTGTGTGTGTGTGTTAAATACAGTGTGTGTGTTTGGTTGTGATTCACTGTGTTCACAATGACTGGCAGTCACTTTCACTTTCACTTTCATTAAGAATCAGAATAAGCTGTAACTGCGTCCTTTTTTCCATCGTAAAAGCTCTTTAACTGTCCTGGGTGACCTGATTTCCTTCGTCCCTCCAGTCAGCCGTCTCCCCTCCTTACCTTCCTGCCCAGTGGAGTGTGTACCGTCTCGTACCACACGACCGAGAGTGCGTCCGTGTCCCGAGGCTCAGTCGTTTCCCCAGTTTGAACCCTCCAGGAAGCCGCTCTTAATCCCCCTCGTGCACTGACCACATGAGCCCCTTCAAATGGAATTTCTTTTTCTTTTCCTTTTTTTCAGCCGAGTGGCGGAGACAAAAAGGGGACGTGGAGCAGGAAGTCTTTTATTTAATCGTTTTTTTGTTTTTTACTTCCGAAGCCGATTGTGTCAGGGCTTTGTTAGGATTTGTATTCTGCAGCCGAACACTCAAAGCGGGCCAAGGTAGAGCTCAGATTAAGAGCCACAGTTCTCTGCAAAAGTCTTGGACCCTCATGTCTTTCTGTTCTGTGTGAAAGTGAGACAGTAGGTTCAGTGATTGTGTTTAGACTGGATTCACATGTTTGTACACAAAAGAGAGTTTCATTCCAACCAGCTTTAAAACCAATATTCACTACGACCACCGTTATTCTTCAGCACAGCCTCAACGCTCTTAGACCAGCTCCTTTCTTTTATTCAGGAACACTTCTCCAGGCTTCTTGAAGGACGTCCCAAAGCTCTTCTTTGGACATCCGCCTTTTGTTTGATCGTTTGCTGTGGAGATGATCCCACAATGCTTCTGAAAACTGAAGCCTGTACTGAAAGTGAGAAACAAAAACTTTGTCCTTCTGGAGAACGGTTCCTCAGCAACACATTAAACATACAAGAAAGTCTGGAAGAGAAAGATGAAGAAATGATCAACTCCAATAAAAAAATCACCGCTTCACTTTCATCACCGTCTCTACTAGTTCTCCCGTCACGGACACACACTCCACACACCCTGAACTCCACCGTCCACTCTCCCTGTCCTCTCTCTTCTCCTCGTCTCCTGTCTTGTACTTAATTAATTCCCATCTCTGCTTGACAACATGCTGGAGAACATCACAACAGGACACTCGAAATAAAAATCCAGCCGTCAAACTCCAGCCAGTCAGTGCAACACAGGAAATGCCCTGAACAGGACGTCCTCAGATTAACATTTTTAAATAAATGTTGTTTTTATATCAGCATCTAGTCCTCCATCTGTTACCTCTCCAGCCTTATCAGGTGAATTAAAAATTTTAAATGCGCCTCTGACCATCCTGCCCTGCTCTCCATCACCTCCACTCACTTTTTTTAAAATCTTCTTTTAGGAATTTTCGGTCAGAAGCTCGAGGAGACGGTTCGGTACGAGCGTCGCTATGGGAACAAGTTGGCTCCCATGCTGGTGGAGCAGTGTGTGGACTTCATCAGGCAGTGGGGCCTGCAGGAGGAGGGGCTTTTCCGTCTGCCCGGCCAGGCCAACCTGGTCAAGGAGCTGCAGGACGCCTTCGACTGTGGCGAGAAGCCGTCGTTCGACAGGTATTTCCCCAAAACGTTCTTTTGGTTCTAATAAAGTGTCCAGTAAGTGGAAGCACTGGTGGATGTTTCTAATAAAGTGTCCAGTAAGTGGAAGCACTGGTGGATGTTTCTAATAAAGTGACTAGTTAGTGGAAACCCAGAGCAGTGTTTCCAATAAAGTGGCCAGTGGCTGGCAACACAGTGTTTCTAACAGACTGGCCAAAAGGGGGTGTTTCAAATAAAACGGCCAGTAAGTGAAAGCACTGGTAGGTGTTTCTAATAAAGTGGCCAGTTATTAGAAAGCCAGGGTGCTTGTTTCTAATAAAGTGGCCAGTTACTGGAAGCACAAAGGAGGTGTTTCTAATAAAATGGACACGTATACATTCCGAGCCATGCAGGCCTGAATTTGAATCCTTCACGTCGCTGAACTCTCATTCTCGGTTCTCTTTGGGATCAGAATGATTTTAGTGTTCAGTTTAATTCTGTTTCATCACAGCAGGATCCAGCACTTTAATCCTGTCTGAACATCGGAGTCAGAAAAGGCGCTCGGCTTATAGAGCAGAAGCGTTACTTCTTCTATTTGCTACCCATTCAGTTTAAATGGCACAAGGGGGTTCTGTAATCATGTAATTAAAGACTAAATTAAATACTTACCTGGCAGGGAGATACCACGAACAGGAAGGTGGTTCACGTAGGTACCGTCCCCGTCACTGCTCCCCGGGCGCTTTCATAGCTGCCCACTGCTGCACGGTGTTTGCATGGGTTCAATGCAGAGGTCCAATTTTGTTGTGGTTCACTGTGTGCTGTGCTGTGACCTCGCAATGACAAGAATAGTCACTTTCATGTTCACTTCTAATTATGCAGTTATGTAACAAAAACATATGAAGTGGAGGACTGACGTTTTTCCTACTTTTTTGCCAAAAAAATGCAAAAATATGGTAAAGTATGAAAGCACTGTGAGGATTATTTGTTTTATTTACTATTATTAACAACATATTTCTCTTTATTAAAATCAAATGAATTACATGAAGTTTTCTGAAGGTTGTAAAGCTCTTCATGTAAAGTCTCCTTTGAAAGTCTCAGCGGTGGTTTAGTGTTTAGGGATGAAGCTCCAGGATCAGAAGGTTGTGGGTTTGAATCCCAGACCAGTTTGTTGCCCTGGGGTTCCCTTGAGCAAGGGACCGTTGCCAACACTTCTCCCCGGGTACTGGATAGGCCTGGCCCCTGCTGCACGGTGTGTGTGGGTTAAATACAGAGGATGGATTCGGTTGCGGTTCACTGTGTGCTCACAATAGTCGCTTTCGCTTTCGCTTAACAAGTCTGTTCAGAACTTCAAAGGTGTTCGAGATGATGTTCAAGAGATGAGAAGAAACATGTCCGTCTGAGATCAGATTTGCAATGTGACAAAATCTCAGCAGGCCCACATGATTTCTGAGTCTTTGTCTCTGTCCCTGCAGTAATACAGACGTGCACACGGTGGCGTCTCTGCTGAAGCTGTATCTGCGTGAACTTCCTGAGCCTGTGATCCCCTTCTGCAAGTATGAGGAGTTCCTGGCCTGCACCAAGCTCCTCAGCAAGGACCAGGATGCGGTGAGTGTCCTTCCTGAAGCCTTTTACAGCAGGGGTGCTCAGACAGGTCCAGTCTAGTTTGGACATTTGTAAGGTGCAGGGAACTTACCAAACTGTACTGGACACCCACTAGCTCCTGTGCAGCATTATGGACCTGTCCAGATTGAGGACACACACAGCTGTCTGTCCTTCTGTAAAGCTGTCTGTCCTTCTGTCCTTTCCTCCTGACTATAGTGTAAGAGGAGGGATTCTCCATGAGACGGACGTCCCCAAAGTGGAGCTCTGGCAGGGACGTCACTGTTATGTTGTGAAATACTGCGGCGGTGCTGGATAGTCCTCCAGACGTACCATTTGCTCTCATGTCTTTGTTTTTCTTCTGATGAAAGGTGATAAATATGTCTGTGCAGAGGGAAAACTGACTCACCTGCTGGGAA
This sequence comes from Hepsetus odoe, assembly GCA_017165825.1. Lineage (NCBI taxonomy): Eukaryota > Metazoa > Chordata > Actinopteri > Characiformes > Hepsetidae > Hepsetus > Hepsetus odoe. Next base: position 24,381,487 of record CM029381.1, on the reverse strand, counting down.
GTTCTTTGATCTTTGTGAAGATCAGTAAAGCTCATGACAAAACCCTTCCAGATCTCTTCGTCTACACTCTCCAGCTCCTTCTCTCTTGGCTGGTGACCGCATATGACTCAGTACATTTGCCCTGAACTATTTTCCTTATCTCTCATCCCTCCATCCGTCTATCTTTCTGAGGATAAGGCTGCAACCTGCAGAGAGTGAAATAGGGACGTTCAGCTTCAGCTCCTTGCTCTGTGATGTTGCCTGGCCTGCCTGAGGCTCTGCAGCATTAAAGAGAGAGAGAGCAGTGCAGGCGAGGCATTTTTTTTTTTTTTTTTTTTCTGTTTCTGCTATTTTTTTTAGGGTTTTAAGTCAAAAAAGAAAAAATACAAAGTTCCATTTAGCAAAACACTAAATGGAGAGAAGAGGCTGTTTTGAGTGTGGACCTGCAGGATTGAATGTCCTGGTAAAAGATATAAGAACCCAGACAAATGCTGAATTGATTTCCAGGGACTCAATAATCGATCTTTTTCATGATGAAACAAACATGATGAATATTTAAAGGGCCTGTCCCTCTAAATCTAACCCCCTGTTTTTCTTTTCTAGGGAATTAAGGAATTAAGAAGACAAGTAGAAGGTCTACCGCTAGTGAACTACAATCTGCTGAAGTACATCTGCAGGTGCTGAGCATGATGTTTTTCTCATATGTCTGGCCTGCAAGTGTGGTTATCGCATTACTGTTAGTGTTTCCTTTTTATTTTTTCTTCTCTCAGCAAGACTGAATGGAATTATTTCTTCTCTGCAGGTTTTTGGACGAGGTGCAGTCATATTCAGGAGTGAATAAGATGAGTGTGCAGAACTTGGCCACGGTCTTCGGGCCGAATATTCTCAGGCCCAAAGTAGAGGATCCAGTGGCGATAATGGAGGGTGAGGCAATTTTCTAAAGAACATTTTTACGTACTACTTTTCCAGGTTGAGATTCCTTCATTTATAATGTGGAAGAAAAAGGAAAAGAATTAGTTCCAAGGTAAACCAACACCATGAACACCGTTATGGCATTGAAGCCTTTAAGCTCTAGTATTTTTCCTAAAATGAAAGAGTAATCCCATCTGTTTTTTTCCCCATAATTTAATGTTTGAGATGTGAAAAGACTGGGCCTGGACTCTAATCCAAGACCTTCTGAATATGGGGCTTGGTCCCTAAACAGTAGTCAGGAGAAGTTCCACCTCTGAACTGAGACTGAAGAGTCTTGTTGTCTTCTGCCTTTGAGAAGAGGGTGATCGAGTTGGGCTAAGAGGATGAGTTGGGACCCGAGATTTGACCATTGCTGTGAAGCAAAAAAGTAGTGGACCAATGTTTGGCTTAGTGGGCTTTAAGGTTTTAAAATGAATGTGGGAAGCCTGTGAAGGGTCAATAGTGGAAGGTGGTTTAGAAGGTGGTGTATGAGAAGCAGAGGCTAGAAGAACAAAATGGGATGCTCAGAAGGATTAAGAGAGTAGACAGGAGTACAAGGAGATGAACCGCAGGGTGAAGAAAGCAGTGGTGAAGGCCAAAGATAAGGTGTTTGGTGAATTGTATGAGAGGTTGGACAGTAAAGAGGGAGAAAAGGACCTTTACCGATTGGCTAGAGAGAGAGACAGATCTGGGAAAGATGTGCTACAGGTCAGGGCGATTAAAGATAGAAATGGTAACGTACTCACAGGTGAACAGAGCGTGTTGAGCAGATGGAAGGAGAACTTTGAGGAGCTGATGAATGAAGAAAATGAGAGAGAGAGAAGACTGGATGATGTGAGAAGAGTGAACCAGGAAGTGCAGCAAATAAACAAGATGGAAGTAAGGGAAGCGATGAAGAGGATGAAGAATGGAAAGGCTGTTGGACCGGATGACATACCAGTGGAAGCATGGAGATGTTTAGGGGAGATGGCAGTTGAGCTTCTGACCAAATTGTTTAACACAATCTTGGAAAGTGAGAAGATGCCTGAGGAGTGGAGGAGAAGTGTACTGGTACCGATCTTCAAGAATAAGGGTGATGAAAAGAGCTGTAGTAACTATAGAGGGATAAAGTTGATCAGACACACCATGAAGTTCTAGGAAAGAGTCGTGGAAGCTGAGTTATGAAAAGAGGTGATCAGTGAACAGTAGTATGGTTTCCTGCTACAAAAGATCACTACAGATACAAAGTTTGCTCTGAAGGTGTTGATGGAGAAGTACAGAGAAAAATATTTGAGAGTAGCACAGAATATGTATGACGGCAGTGTAACAGCGGTGAGATCTGCAGTAGGAGTGATGGATGCGTTTAAGGTAGAGGTTGGATTACATTAAGGATCAGCGCTGAGCCCATTCTTGTTTGCAATGGTAACGGACAGGTTAATAGACAAGGTTAGACAGGAGTCTCCGTGGACGATTATGTTTCTGATGATATTGTGATCTGCAGTGAGAGTAGGGAGCAGCTTGAGGAGAACCTGGAGAGATGGAGATATGCTCTAGAGAGGAGAGGAATGAAAATGAACAGGACAAAGACAGAATACTTGAATGTGAATAAAAGGTTGCTCAGTGGAGGGGTTAGGATGGAGGGAGTAGAGGAGGTGAAGGAGTTTAAATACGTTCGTTCAACAGTTCACAGTAATGGGAAGGCAGCATCATCACTATCATTTCATGTCTGTGAGGGACATTCAGACATCCGGTTCCATTCACCACCATTGTGAATAATTCAGAACCCTCTAGAGTGATGCGTCTCGAATCTCACTTTGACAAACCACTTATTTAATTTTCACAAACCCCTGAGTTCATCATTTTTGTTTGTCCAGGTGCAGTTCTGGTGCAGCAGCTCATGGCCGTTCTCATTGGCCAGCACAACATTGTCTTCCCCCATGATGAGGACAGCAGTCCCGGTGCTGTGGAGCTGTGCAACAACAACAACAACGATCCCAGCAAACGACCCGCAACTGGCCAACTGCAGAACAAGGAGAATAACAACACTGCCGTAGTCCGCCAGTGCACCTGGGAGACCCCCGAGTCACCCAGTCGAGTCGCCCTGGACAACGGGTCACCCCGTTCAGGAAGCCCACGGAATGGACCCATCATTCCATGGTTCGAGGTAGGACAGTATAATTTGAAAATATAAAAATACTATAAAAATAAACAATACAACAGTGAAAATTTTATTAAATCACCAAAATGCACACATTTATTGTCCAAAAATGTATGTAAATACATTTAATAACACAAAGACAGTTTGTAGAATTCAGACCAGCAGTAAACAAATCACCTGATCATCTGGAATCATCTGCACCTGTTTCTTTACTACTTCATGTCTTGTTGGAAGCTTTGTTCTACTTGATGGTTTAGACGTAGATCACTGAACAACACTGTCCATCAGGGAGATCTGGAGAACTGCTCCTCAATGAACATACAAGAAAGACTGGAAGCAGTATTTGAAGAAATAAGGGGCGGAAAAACACACTGTGTGTGTGAAGACATTAAGGGAATGTACTGAGAGTGTAAAGTAAAAAGTACAGGAATGTACTGAGAGTATAAAGTAAAAAGTACAGGAATGTCCTGAGAGTGTAAAGTAAAAGTACAGGAATGTACTGAGAGTGTAAAGTAAAAGTACAGGAATGTACTGAGAGTATAAAGGTAAAAGTACAGGAATGTACTGAGAGTATAAAGTAAAAAGTACAGGAATGTACTGAGAGTGTAAAGTAAAAGTACAGGAATGTACTGAGAGTGTAGAGTAAAAGTACAGGAGTGTACTGAGAGTGTAAAGTAAAAGTACATGAGTGTACTGAGAGTGTAGAGTGAGACATGTCTCCTCTGAAGGACGTCTGGAGCGTCTGTCTGTGCTGAAAGTGAATCTCACTCCATATTAATAGAATTAAAGACTATTAAAGCCTCGAACTTCAACTCCAATAAAAACAATCTACTGAAAATAATCCACATGAACTTCACCGCTTCACTTTCATCACCGTCTCTACTAGTTCTCCCGTACATCACACTCAAGTAAAGCACATTAATCAAGTGCTTTCCCATCTCTTGCAGCCACAGTTCGAGGGGACTCGCAGTCCTCCTATGATGGTGAAGAAGAACCCGGCGTTCAGCAAAGGCAGCAAAGGCATCGTGACCAATGGCTCCTTCAGCTCCTCTCCATCATCATCTTCTGAGGATAAAGGACAGAACCAGATGCTATCTGGCATGGGCACTTTACATTCCCGCCGCACCAAAATGGGAGTCCAGAATGGGGGCGTGCGGATGGGTGTGTCCAGCACTGATGTCAACGGGACAGCAAATGGGCGCAACAACGGGCTCTGGTCACCCCCTGGTTGTGTCACCCTGCGGGAGGGGAAGGGAAGGGATGGCTGTGAACAGCAGAACCGTCTGTCCACCTATGACAACGTTCACGTCCAGCAGATAGCATCCGGCCAGCCGTGCCTCAGCAGTAGCAGCTGTGAGGACAAGCAGAGCGTGGACAGTGCTACCTGGTCCACTTCGTCTTGCGAGATTTCATTGCCGGAGAACTCTGCCTCTTGCCGCTCTTCCACCACCACCTGCCCAGAGCAGGACTTCTACACTGGGGCCTTTGAGGACCCCCTGCTGGACGGTGCAGGGCAGGAAGAGAGGCGAGATGCTAACGGTGGAGGGGGAGGCAGGGGCAGCAGGGGGACGAGCAGCAGCGAGAACAGTGAGGCGGCATTTCCTCTGAGTAATGGCGCCAACAGCCACAGTGCCCTCCACAGTCTTGTGGGCAGCCTGAAGCAGGAGATGCTTAAGCAGAAGAGTGAATACGAAGCCAGGATTAAAAGGTGAGACCCACCCCACCTACCTTTATAATTAACAAATTAATTTAGATTGTTTAGATTTGGCCATCCATTATCCATTATCTGCCGCTTGTCCCAAACGGGGTCGTGGGGAGTGCTGGCGTCCAACCCAGCGCACACAGGGCAACAATTTAGATTGTTTAGATTTGGCAGATTTTTTTTAACTGTTGATTTAGCATTCATCTCTCAATAATTAGCCCAGATTACATGCTTTTACATGCTATTGGAGGCTTCCTCTCCCCCATCACTCAGTAGAACTGTCCTCTCTCTCTGGGTGTGTAGGGTGGTCCTCCCTCTCCCCCATCACTCAGTAGAACTGTCCTCTCTCTCTCTAGGTGTGTAGGGTGGTCCTCCCTCTCCCCCATCACTCAGTAGAACTGTCCTCTCTCTCTTTGGGTGTGTAGGGTGGTCCTCCCTCTCCCCCATCACTCAGTAGAATTGTCCTCTCTCTCTCTCTCTCTCTCTCTCTCTCTCGAATGTTCTGGAAAATAAAAGTAAGTGGGTACTAAATCCCATTTCCACTTGTGCTATTGTGTTATTTATATTTTGCCTCTCCTTTTCTCTTTCTTTCTCTCCTCTATCTCTCTAGTCTGGAGCACCGTAACCTGGAGCTAGAGGCTGAGATGGTGACGCTGCGGGACGAGTTGGAGCAGGAGAGGAAGAAGTTCACCATGGTGGAGATCAAACTGCGCAATGCAGAACGGGCCAAAGACGACGCTGAGAAACGCAACGAGATGCTGCAAAAAGAGATGGAGCAGTTCTTCTCCACTTTCGGAGACCTGACCTCTGACCCTCGCCGGCCAGACAGAGCCAACACCATCTGGATCCAGTGAGTGGGAGTGTCCGGACAGGACTGTACCATTTCATTCATCAGCAGAGAGAGACACTGTATGGACAACCCTTCAGAGCCAATCCAGGACCAGCCTTCTTATGTTTTATGGGCCGAAACTGGGTGAAACCCAGCGAGACGAAACTGTCAAAAGTGGACCGGTCCATTAAACCAGACAGAAAGGAGGATCAGACTGTACCATGTGGATCAAAGAGATGAAAGTGGGATTTGCAGAAACTTGAGCCATGTAAAAAACAAAACGAGAGAAAGGACCTAAAGGACACCGTGTACTGTTGCTTTGTGGGTAATTGAGTCTTCGAAGAGGCCTTAAAAGATGGAGAATCTCTGAAAACTGAAGAACCAAGAATGTCACGTTTCATCTGTGATCCAACCAAAATATGTCCTGTGTTCTCATGTATTCTGTGTATATAAAGCAAAAACGTGGAAAAACCTTGTATGTATAAAAAGCAAGCTAAGATATTTTAATGTATGTCTGATATTTAAATGGAAAATTATCAATGTGTCACGTTTTTTTGGTTTGGTTTTACACCAGGGCTTTTCCTTGCACTTAGCGTTTTTGTTCTCAAAGCGGTACGCTGGTTTTCACCCCGGACCCTGTTCTAGATTTATCCACTGTTCTAGAAAAGCCACTTAAAGGGAGATTTCACCAGCTTTTTAATTCCACCAGAATCCAGTGTTTGAGCGAAGCCTTCTGGAGTGGATTTGATGTGATCGGGTTCATCATTTCTTTCCAGTGGTGGTGAATGGAACCAGATCGGCGCAAGTGAAGCTTCACATGTCTCTGAGTGTCTCCTCAGGACAGTGATGATGGTAAAATAGTCCTGAATCTCTTTTCTTTGTGTCCCTTCATCAGTTTTAATCCAAAATCTTTTCCAAACTAAAACAACATCTCAGACATCAGACAGCGTCTCCACCACCAGTTCAGGTCTGGAAGGATTTCGGACATCTGGTTCGATTAAACACCACTGTGTCCTCCTTCTCCCTCTTCTGGTTCCATTAACCACCACTGTGTCCTCCCTCTCCCTCTTCTGGTTCCATTAACCACCACTGTGTCCTCCTTCTCCCTCGTTTGATTCCATTAACCACCACTGTGTCCTCCCTCTCCCTCTTCTGGTTCAATTAAACACCACTGTGTCCTCCTTCTCCCTCTTCTGGTTCCTTTAACCACCACTGTGTCCTCCCTCTCCCTCGTTTGATTCCATTAACCACCACTGTGTCCTCCTTCTCCCTCTTCTGGTTCCATTAACCACCACTGTGTCCTCCTTCTCCCTCTTCTGGTTCCATTAACCACCTCTGTGTCCTCCCTCTTTCCCGTTTGGTTCCATTAACCACCACTGTGTCCTCCCTCTCCCTCTTCTGGTTCCATTAACCACCACTGTGTCCCAGAGCTTTTCACACCAAACCCTCTTCTGAATGACTTTGTTTACATCTAAACCACTAAAGAATGCAGAAAAAGGCAGAACCCTCCTCTAACTTGACCAAAAGAAAAGTGACGTGCCTGTACATATTTTATACCACCTGCTAGCTGTCCCTCCATCTCTTTGGCAGGCTGTAAGTATAAAAATCATTGGTTCTTATTAAGTGTACTGGACCTGTCCTTCGCGTGTGTCTGCAGGCATGTGTGCCTTGTCTGAGGTTTGGCTTCTTTCTCAATGTTTTATTGAGTCTCCTGTGGCCACATTCAGTGAAATGCCAATTAAATTATGTGACCTCATTTGAATTCGTTTGTTGAATCATTTTCATGACCAGTGCTTGTATTTATGACTCGGGTTTGAGTGCATGGTGCAGCCCACACAAGAACACTCTGGGTGGCCAGATGGCGACTAAACAAACCAAGAACGACACCCTTGGAAGCATGAAAACTTGTTCTGTCTCAGAGCGACCGCATGCTGCTTATTGTGATGGTCCAAAGGGATTCCAGCAGAAGAAACACACAGGGTGGGAACGGACCACCTAAAAACATTCGATCACATTGCTTTTGGTCTGGATCTGACAGATCTTAGCCTCTGAAATAATCAAGGGCCTGAGTTTAACTGATTCCAATAGGTGGGGGGTGGGCTGGGGACATGTCCAGGGTGGTTTTTGCCTTTCACAAGTGCTGGGATAGACTCTGGAACCCAGTTTAGGATGTCCTGTAGGGAAACACCTTATTGGTGCAGAAATAGTGTTTCAATTCTGTTAAGCTGTCTTTTGAAAGTGGAAAAAAGTGAAAATGACTATCCTTGTCATTGTGAAACGCAGCACAGCCCCACACACACACATATACATACAGCAGGGGGCAGCTATTGCAAGTGCCTGGGGAGCAGTGACAGGGACAGTACCTTGCTCAAGGGTACCTCAGGGCAACCTACTGGTGAGGGGAATCGAACCCACAATCTTCTGATGCTGGGGCAACTCCCTTCACCACTAGACCACCGCTGCCCCATTATCTTTGCACTACTGAGTGATTAAAGAAAGGGGAGCAAATGTAAACAGGTTGCAAAGGTACAAGGTTCTAGATAAAGGGGTTCCAACCACTCAACAGTAAACGAATCACCTGATCATCTGGAATCATCTGCACCTGGTTCTTCACTGCTTCATGTTTTAAGTTAGATGCTTTGTTCTGCTTGAAGGTTCAGACGTAGATCACTGTGTGGATTAACCAACACAGAACTATCAACCTGCTCAGGTACAGAGACTGGACTGAACATGAGAGACAACAACACTGTCCTTCAGGAAGATCTGGAGAACTGCTCAGGTACAGAGACTGCACCTTCCTGGACAGTGTATGTTTTTAAATACAGATTTATTTGGCTGTCTCACAATGACTAATAGGCACTTTTGCTTTCACTTTCTCTGCATTAAAATGGGCATATTTAGGTTTGTCCCATGCAGAGATAGTGTTAACCAAAGGTGCACAAACCTTTGCACATAACTGTATACATATTAACCAAAAAGATTTGACTCCATAACTTCTTTACTCCATTTTGTTCAAATGGCCTAAAAATATTAGTTCTTGGTTTCATGCTAGACGTTGGAACATTGCCGTGAGGACTTGATTGCTGGGGTTCTCCAGACCACCATGACCGTTCCATTGGTCTGTGCTTTTCGACGTAGGTTACACTGGGTGTCCAGACACTTTTGCCAATTTTAAAACGTGTACAGAGCAGTGGGACAGCAGGACGGAGTGAGACAAGCCACATTCCGGCCTCAGAAAATGACAGCCTTTGAAGGCCTCTACAAAATGGGCTTTTCAAACAGGACCCCAGAGGAGGGCCGCCTGTCACAATGCCTGCGTAGTGTCCCTGGAAAGAGCCCGCAGAGCTTTCTGACAGCCAGAACTTCTCACTCTCCACCTCTTCACTGGGAGATAAGAGGCTTAGACCCCGGCCCGAGAGCTCCCTACTGAGGTTCACATTACCGGAGAACCAATCCGGGAATATTTTCACGTTTGATCCAAAGTGCAAATCTCTGTGCACATAATGGCATATATCTCTGAAAGTCTTTTTCTGTTAGTTCTCTAAAAGAAAAGGGATTATTCAAATAAAAGCAGGCCGTGTTCAGGCCACCAGGAGGGACCTTTAGAAAAATAAAACTGGAAAAAAGTATGTTTTCCAGAAAATACTGACACAATAAATCCCACACGCATGACTCTGTGCCTTAATTACAGCATTGCTGTGCTTTAATTATCCGTGTGTGGAAAGAATCAGGGCTTTAGCACTGTATTAAAACTCATTGTCGACAAAGAGCTGGAAAAACTGCACCTTCCTTCAGTAAAAGGACAGATACTTCTGTAAAAACAGAAAGCAGAAATACTGGTAATTTTTTTTTTTACTTAGAGTTGAAAAAGTACAATGTACTGAGAGTGTAAAGTAAAAAGTACAGGAATGTACTGAGAGTGTAAATGAAAGGCCCAGAACCTTTGAGGGTGTAAAGAAGTAAGTACAGGAATGTACTGAGTGTAAAGTAAAAGTACAGGAATGTACTGAGAGTGTAAAGTAAAAGTACAGGAATGTACTGAGAGTGTAGAGTAAGTACAGGAGTGTACTGAGAGTGTAGAGTGAGACGTGTCTCCTCTGAAGGACGTCTGGAGCGTCTGTCTGTGCTGAAAGTGAACTGAATCTCACTCCATATTAATAGAATTAAAGACTATTAAAGCCTCGAACTTCAACTCCAATAAAAACAATCTACTGAAAATAATCCACATGAACTTCACCGCTTCACTTTCATCACCGTCTCTACTAGTTCTCCATCACGGACACACACTCCACACACCCTGAACTCCACCGTCCACTCTCCCTGTCCTCTCTCTCACTCTCCTTCACTCTGTCCTGCACCGATGGACACACAGAGGGACGTCTCTTCTGTGTTCGTGTCCATTTAGTCTGAGACGGTCTGGATGTTGGGACGGTGATGGAGGATAGAAATAATGGAGGATTAATTATGTAAATAATTATTAAACCTGTCCTGTTAAAACATGTAACCATTCCATATATGGAAATCAAACCCATTTTGATTCATTATATTTGTGATGTCACAAAACCTAAAACCTTTGCATATATCACTCTATTCAACCTGCAGAATAAAATCACATCCTGCATAATCTGATGGGTTTTTTTAACTGATGGGTAAAATGGTATTCAAGCAGTAAAGAGCTCATTTGCATATCTCACACTTAAAGGCGCAGTAACAGAAAGAGCCTTTTAATTTTTTTTAGAGAGGCTAAAAAAGGTCATTTCTGGTGGATAAAACCACAGGAATGACAAAAAAAAGCCAGAGATTTATCTCAAAATGGGTTATTTTAACCAAAAAAAACCTTCCCATTTGTTTGTGTGTGTGTGTGTGTGTGTGTGTGTGTGTGTGTGTGTGTGTGTGTGTGTGTGTGTTTGTTAACACAGAGAAAATAGCAGTGAAATGAAGTGAAACATTAGTGGAAGGTAGATGAGGCCGTAAGTGAGGAGATGCCGCTGTAATTATGCTTTTTTGTTTTTTTTGAACGTTACTTTGTGTAGCGCTGATGAGAAACATCTGGCACTGAGTAATTTCTTCCCAACTTATCCCGGGGCAATTTTAGGGGCAATTAAACTCAACAAAACCAGCCTACGAAAAAATATGTAACATCTTGGATGAACTTTCTTGAAGCAAAATGATGAAAAAGCTGCAGATGCATTAGTGCAGATGTAGCGTAACCATGGAAACGGGTGTAACATAAGCTAGCCAATTAACCATGAAAATGGATGTACGTATCCACGGAGATAACTGCAGAATAACCAAAAGGTTAGATGGGGGCTAATCAAGGAAGTGAAGAGAACATCATCGTTAAGATCAGTGCAGTGTATCTGTGGAAACGGAGACAGTGTTACCATAGAAACGGCTAGAAAGCACCACCATGGAAATGGAGGTTGTTTATCCCTGGAAATGAATGTAGCATAACCATGGAAACCATGGAAAGGTCCACTGAGCCATATCTGTGGTGTATTTGATCAATCACCTGAGCTCGGAAGACCTGAAGATTTCTCCCCATCATTTCTGAAAATGGGAAAAATAACTTTTTTAAACCTGTGTCCTTCACCTTCTGTGTCCTTCAGTGCTTGGACCAGCGCTTCTCCTTCCCATCTTGGTTTCAGGTGTGTGTGTGTGTGTGTGTGTGTGTGTGTGTGTGTGTGTGTGTGTGTTAAGATCACCCACACTGTTTAAAATGAACTCTTTTACATCCAACAGCTGAATTTATTATTCAGGAGAATTCCTGAAAAGGGGAATTTTCCTTTTTCTACCTTTATTTAGTTAAGTATTTAAAAACTTGTCCTAAAATACTTTAAGTATTTAGGTATTTATTAGTACTTTTATTTCACGAAGAAATGTTTTTAATTATTTGGATAAAATGAGTGCACATGTTTTACTGAGATGTGACTATTTCTGTTCATTTTAGTGCACAATTTATATTTATTGTTGTATTTTTTTGGTGGGTAAACTTAAAAAAAAAACTTTTGTACAGGAAATATTTTTGTATAGGAAATAAACTTTAAACGACTGTGGTGTACAGAGATGAGCACCTGAACATTTGTCCTTCACGTTCGTGGTTGTTTGGTAACGATGGCAACTACAAATCTAAAGATAAAACCATTTTTAAAAAGTAACCCCCTCATGGCCGTGCGTTGCACCTTTTCTTTCCTGCATTATCCAGTTAAAACGAAACCTTTTAAAATATAAATGTGTATATATAATTAAATCATGCACATTAACTATATTTATAACTATAAAATCTATCATTATTTTCCCATTTGTCACTTCTTGTATACACTTGAGCAGTAAAGTGCTTCAGAAGCTTGAATTTTGAGTTGTGGACTTTGGTATTGTGTTGTAGGGAAAGAAGATTGTTCACTCAGTACTGTGATGGTCTATCATTCCATCATTTTTCTCAGCTGGAAATAAAAAAATGGAACAAATGTTTTATGTCTTGAGTTGGAGGCTCCTGATTGGTTAAATGCATTAGGCTCGTCAGACTAATTTGCATAAAGTTAAGCTTTGCTCTGCATCCCCCAAATGAACACACCCCTCACTGAGCATCCTAAAAATGACCTGGGTTCATTTCTTGACCCCAGTGGGACAGTGGACCAACATCTGGACAAAATGTCATGTGACTTTATCAGTAAATCACAAAGTTTAACACCCCAGTTCCCTGAAGCTTTGGGGATAATTACAGAAGGGTGAGTACTGCAAAGTGAACACCTCATTTGTGCAGCGTCTCATGAGCGTAAACTCCTTCTTATTTCAGAAAAAAGGATTTTTTGAAGGAGAATCTCTTTCATCTCGTCAGGGCTTCGATAAAAACTGTCGTTTTTTAAAACCCAGCAGTAAAGAAATCGCTCACTCGGGTCAAAGGTCTCCTTTATTTTCAACCACATACATTTATATATTCGTATTTATACACAGAGAGTAGCTTTAAAACGTTGAGTGCCAACAGCTTTCCATGGTGCTGTTTTTTATTTTTATTTTTTTTGCTTTAAGTACCTTTTAATCATCGTTTAATTATTTTTAAAGATTAATTTGATCTTAACAAGTGCCGGAGCAGGAGAGATGGATAAATGCCATCATTTTGCAAAGTGACCCAAACAGTGTCCATCTCGTGAGTCCCACAGTCTTGACAGAATGGTGAAAGAGAGAGAGAGAGAGAGAGAGAGAGAGAGAGAGAGAGAGGATGAATGAATCAAAGACACACCATTAAAACCCAGTAAAAGACACATTCAGTTGGTTTCAACCTCAGGTTTACAGTACGTTTAGAAAAATGTCCAGGTCGTTTTATTGCACCGTCATGAAGGTGGAACCGTGGATTAAGTGTTGTCTGTATTGCTGTTTTTGTTTTTGTTCTCCTGTAGACGACGGTGTGTGTGGTCTACAGCGATGTTTCAGAAACAAACTGGAATGAATTGGACAAAATCAAACATAAGCTTCCTAGAACTCCCCATTCATAAGGACCCAGCTTACAATTTGGACGATGAGTTTTGGGACGGAGGAGGTGCCTGAGCCCATTATACCAAGGCCATCCCACCCGGGACCCGTGTGTCTTTAATGTGAGAAATATCAAAATTACAGAAGCCACTTCATTTCCTGCTCACGGACGAGACCCTCACGACCACGACACGAGATCCAAATATTCAGTACAGCACTAACAACTAACACCAGCCTGTCCTCAGACCGCACCCTCTCAAAACTGGGACACCGGGACGGTTCTCAGGACCATGTGTGTTCCACCCTCAGGCTAAAAACAAAACCCTGAATATACTCGACTGGAACGTTTCCACATAAATACCTTCAGTCCCGCTGCTGAAAGCAGCAGGGGAAATCTTCTTCAGTCACGACGCTCATCGAGAGACTGCGGAGAATATTAAAAGATCAGTTTGGTTTCTTCTAGACTTTTATCCTTAGATCTGAGCAGATTACGTTTTATGTGCATAACTCCATTGTCAGATGGAACTCCCTGATTCCGAATCTTATTTCTTATTTCTTGTTTTAATCTCAGCATTAATATTCTGGCCGACAGACCGAAGTCTTGACTGCGTGAAATTGTACAGTAGAGTTTGTCCAGAAAAGTAGTTTGTCTAGAAAAAAGTAAAGCGATCTGAGAACACTCTCAGAGTGAGACATGATGAGCACACCATTAACTTTGATGTCGTTCATGTGGAAATAACAGAGATCGCCTCTCTGATTTCTAACTCCTGGGTTCTGAAAGAGGCCCAGGCTCTAAAATCTGCTTCTCAGGCTGAATGAAGGAATGCATGCTGGTTTCTTTGCCGTTTTTAGTCGATGGCAGAGCAAAAGTTGTGAAATTAGAAAAGAAGAAAGAAACATTCATCGACGCTCCTATTATCTCAGCTCAGGTGGTGCTTTTGAGTGAAGTATCCTGAGATAAAGCAGAAGCTCAACGAAGGGCCCAACATTTCCGATCTAACGGATTATTAATCCCTGTGAGCGGAAGGAGATTATTCTGGAGAATCCCAACTATTAACCCGAGTCCTAACAGCAAGCAACATCAGGACGTCCAGTCTCCACGTCTAGAGACCAGCTAAACTGACTTGTCTGGGGACCAGCAAGAGTGAAGGGAAGGTGTACAGGGTGGTATTGAGACCAGCTATGTTATCCAGGTTGGAGATGGTAGTGAGACCAGCTATGTTACATGGGTTAGAGATGGTAGTGAGACCAGCTATGTTATATGGCTTGGAGATGGTAGTGAGACCAACTATGTTACATGGGTTGGAAACGGTAGCGAGACCAGCTATGTTATATATGTTGGAGATGGTTGTGAGATCAGCTATGTTACATGGGTTGGAGACAGTAGTGGGACAGTCAGTGAAGCTGGAGGTGTCCGAGTTGGAGATGCTGAGATTTGCATCAGGAGGGATGATGATGGACAGGATTAGGAATGAACATATGAGAGGGACAGCTCAGGTTGGACGTTTTTCTTTGGACATGTCCAGAAGAGAGAAGAGGACTATATCAGGAGAAGGACGTTGAAGGTGGAACTGCAAGAGGACAAAGAGGAGGTTTGTGTATGTGGTGAGTGAGGACATGCAGGTGTGAAAGAGGAAGGTGCAGCGGACAGGAAGACATGGAGAAGATCCGCTGGGGCGACCCCTAATAAGAGAAGACGAAGACAGACCAGCTAATATGTCCAGACTTCAACTACAGATTGTCTTATTGTGAATTAAAACCCTTTGGTTACCCAAAGGTTCAGTTAATGGAACATCTCTCTTCTCCAAACCAGGGATGAGCGTTTCCTCCTACACTTTAGGCCAGTTTAGCCACGTTTTGATGATCTTAGCTGCTCGTTTTAGTCTCACTTGAGATGCAGCTTCAACTTGACAATTGATGTGAAGTCACATATCAACTGACCTCGACTTTTCCCTGATTTTTAGACTGAAAAGCTGAACAGACTTACAGTCGGTAAAGAAGAACCAAAAACATGTCACCGGCGGTGGCGATGGTCTAGTGGTGGGATACTATGGACCAAGAGGTCACAGGGTCAAATCCCACCTCCAACACCACCACCATTGGGTTCCAAAACCCTCAACCCCAGGTTGCCAGGGAGACTGTCCCTGGAATTGGAAAAGAGCGTCTTCTAAAGAATAAAACATTTAATGTCAGTGAATGATCTGAAATCACTTTCCTGACAAACCCAATTTTTAATAAGCCTTGAAATCTCATAATAATCCAGATTTACATTTCTAATAGTAGACTGTGTATGAAAACGGGAGATTTGGGGGTTTTGGCGGGTTTCGCCGCTTGCTGTTAGGATTTTGGTCTTAATGGGACGAAATATAACCGTGATGAATGAACTGAGCTTATTTGAAGCACCAGGCATCAGTCAGTACAGAATAACTGGAATTGTGGCACCAATGGAGACCATAAATTGGCAAGATCAACCCTGTTTCTGACCCTGCAGGTATGGATGCAGGAGTCACACTGTTGAAAAATCCAGTATAAAATGCAGGACAGCACATCACGTTCTTCTCTTTCTACTCTAACGAATTTAATTTAGTACACAACAGAGGTTTACAATTAGTTTTCGAATTGTAACAATTGCAATACAAAAGCTACTATATGTCATGTATACGTGTGTGTGTGTGTGTGTGTGTGTGTGTGTCCACCCTGTTGTAAAAGCGCCTATATTGATGGCTTGACCTTGGAGACCTCTGAGAACCCCTCACAGTGTAGTGATGTTCTGGTTCTGGTCCAAATAAAAACAAAAAGTGCAAAAAAATGAAAAATAAAACTGGGCTTCTGGTGTTCATGCAGTGATAAGAAAGCAGATGTTTGAGTACAGAATGGAAAAACAGCAGCTTATGAGGTGCAGTCTTGGTCTTTGAGAGGTTTTTGAACGTCTGATGATGCAACATGATGGAGAGGAGGTCAGTTATAGACTGTCATGACAAGATAGAAGCAGTAACACCTCAAAAAATAGCCTTAAAATATTGAACAGTGCTGGATTTCCAACATGTACAGTACCAGGATAAAATCAGCCAGAAAAAAAACAAAATAAAAGACAGGTTCCGGCACTGAGGTGTGCCTCAGGGTACAGCATTAGGGCCGATGTGGTTTCGTTTCGAAATGCAGTTCTAATGCATGTTTTTGGTGCACGTTAAGAGTAAATATTCCAAATGAATATCCTAAAAATGCAACGTTGTGAAAGCATTAGCGAGCTTTAGGATGGCCCAATTACTGTAGCTTAACAATGGGTATAAACAAACAAAAAAAAGTGCATTTCATTCCTTTATTAAAATGCTTTAGTACACAGATCAAATCAGACAAGTACAGATACAAAACAAAACCATACAACTGAAATATTATATGATCCATTTTTCCTTTTTCTGTACTTCATTACATTTACGGAATGAGGCTTATCGTTAGTCTAGAACGCAAAAACACCAGTCGTGAGATTAAAGTTCGAGGTTTCATTTACATTACATAATTTAGAAATGCGACAAATATGTGTGAGGGGTTTATTCTTTATTTTTTGGGGGATCTGGAGGGGAAGGGGGAGGGTTTCGGTGACTATGTGCATACTAAGACAAAATGTTTGGGGGGGACAGAAGAGACCCGACACACCAGGCACCGCCGACGTACGTGTGGTGATGAAAGGACGACCCAGCCGCCGCCTGGGCAACTTCGCTCCCTTCAGTCACTTCACTGCTATTGTTATTTTTCTGATGAAAGGAGAGGAAACTGCATAATTTCAAAGGCACTACCCGAATTCAGGTTCCGTCTCGGAAAAAATAAACACCTTCGACTGATGAATAAAGAACGCTCAGAACGTCTTCATCCCACAAACTCCTATTTTTAAATCCCTCTAGGTAGTAAAAGTGAATTCCCTTCAGACCAAAGAAAAACAAACAAACTAACCGGGAGGTCGAGAGGATGAGCGACGCTCCCGTCCGAACTCAACGCGGCTTCGGCAACAGGCCGAAGCATTCACACTGACAGAGATGGCCAATCAGAGGAGGGGTCGGGGGACACGGCATGCAAGGCAGCCGGTAAGGCGAGACAAATGGCCGCACTCTTCAGGACCAGCGAACGGAGTTTGCTTGTACCTAAAGGAACAAACCAGCCCAGTCCACCCTCAGCGTTTAGATTTTTAATCAATAAAAGAAAACCGGCTTTCAAACTCACTTATAACCCAATTGGCCAATTTGTAGCCACCATTTAGTGGAGCAGCCTAGTGTTTAGGGACTGGACCCCAGGATCAGAAGGCCGTGGGTTCGAATCCCAGACCAGTAGGTTGCACTGAGGATCCCTTGCGCAAGGTACCTTCCCCATCACTGCTACCCAGGTGCTGGATATGTCTGCCCCCTGCTGGACGGTGCGTGTGTTAAATACAGAGGGTGTATTTTGCTGTGTGCTGTGTGTTTCACTTTCAAATCTGAAACTGTCCCTCGTCTCTGGCCTCCTACCCTCGAGGACAAGATGCAAGAATGCGATTTGGAGGCTTTCCTGGGTTTCTCCGAACGGGACGTCCTTCACCGTGCTTTACGATCAAGAGTCCAATTACTAGTGTCATTTTAACTGCTAACATCTAACGAGCGTTAGGCCAAGATCCAGAGAACCTTTGATGCAAATCGAATGAAAGAATCAAGAAACTGACCGGCGAAGTCTCTCTAAACTTTCAGAAAAAAGGTCAGTGCACCTTTGAGTATTGTCTTAAAGCAGAACAGTCCAACAGAAAGTCTGGATTCGGGACGGGGGGCCGGTACAGCTTTGAAAACGTAATTGCATTGGTTCCCCAAAACGACACTAAACTTTACAAGCTAACTGATCAGAAATGCTGATCTTCCCAGGAGGGCGTATGTCTTCCCCGCCCCGGTTCTCTTCAGTTATAAGTGAGTTTCTGTCCCGTCCTGTTGATATGAGGGCTGAATCGAAGGTGCTGAAACTGCTGGAGTGTCCCTTTAATAAAAGCTGGGAAGGTGCGGCTCAGAAAGGTCCACCAGGCCTGCAGAAACCCCAGACATTCGCTTTTGCAAGCTTCCGGTACATTTGGCTTACATAGTGTACAAACAAAGGTCTTCTATACTGGGTTATGATATAATTCGCTTCGTTTTTTTTTTTATTCATCTGGTCATGCAAGACTACAGGCAAGGGCAACTAAGGTCGAAGCGGTGATGTGGCAAGGTGCGCGAAGAACTCCAATACTGGCCATCAGTCCCACTCGAGAACGCCTCACATCTGTACACAGTTACATATATACAAAAGAAGGGGGCGGACCGCGGTCCCAGGACACACACGGACCACCTTCCGGTCCGGTTCTAGAGGTCCGGAAGGGGCAAAAAAACCATCACGTCAGGGACGGGACGGGACGGGGGTGAGTAGTCGTAAGCGCAGAGGCCCACCTTGCCACATGGACTGAAAAGAGCACAGAAGCTTGCAAGGGGATCATCCAGTTATTATTATCATTACACTTCACAGAGATCTTATTTTTTCACTGTTTTTTTTTTTTTTGAAGGGAGTACAAAGCAGAGCAACTAGTGAGGGTCCCATAAATATACATATCAGTGTATTCGGATCTTTTTTTTTATTTTTATACATATATATATTTTTTAACCTTGTTCGTTCCTTTGAATGACAATGCAGGCTTTTTGCAGGTACCCCGTTATTACATAACAGGAAGTTACAGTCGGATTCGTGAAGCATCTCTTAATTATTATTATTATTATTATTATTATTATTATTATTATTATGGTTTTTCAAACATTACAATATTCACCATTGAGCATTTTTCTCACAGAGCATTGGATCGCAATTTTTTGTTCTCGTTCTTTGGGGTGGGGGTGGTGTGTGTGTGTGTGTGTGTGTGTTGGGGGGGGGGAGGGGGGTATGGGGTCCGATCACCTTCTGAAGAACATGGGGTTGCGCAGGCAGGCGGCTAGTCACCTGCAGCAGCCCAGTGGTCCGGCGGAGGTCTCCAGGCTGCTGTCCGTGTCGGAGGCCAGGGTTTGGTCGGTGGACATGGAGGAGATGTCGTTGACGGAGGAGGACGGAGGGAGGCTCTCGCTGCTGTTCACGGCTGCACCTGTGCTACGGGAAGCAGCAAAAAACGGTTACAACGAAAAAGAGAGATAGACGGACACTCAGCATCAGAGACAGAGAGAGGAGAGAGGGGTGGCACCTGTGGCCTAACCACCGTCCCGGGACGCATTACTCAGATCCATCCGGTTGACTGGAAGGTGCTTCTGAATAAAACACCTGCCTTTGTTGCCTATTTCTAGGATTCTATTAGAAAAACGATTCGAACGTCTGATCTATGAAATAAATAATAGTGAAACAAATACAACTGATAAAAAATAATCACAATAATTTATTTATATCTACATATATTATTGATTACATTGAAAAGGTGACACAAATGTAAAGGCATTTTGTTAACAGGCCGAAGGAAATGGGATACTTTTGTGTCACTTTTTCAATCTAATCTAGAATTTAAAAAGTAAATAAATAAGACGAAGAAGAAAAAGAAGAAGTGTTATTATTAAAATCAAATAATTATACAAATTAAATAAATTTTACTTCTATTATACTTCAATTGTAAAGGCTAAAAAAGACCAAGAAAATGTGATATTTTGTGTCACTTTTTAAATTATAAAAATAATCTCTAAAAAGATTATTGCTCGAACCTCCACCAAACGGCCCATGTTTGCTCTTCCACCTTTGCTCCCAGTTAAGAGCGACTGTTCCAAAGCTTCTGAGACGTAAGATCATCAGGATGATCTCAACACAAAGACATAAACCATCCTCCACGTTCAGGAGAACAGAGAGCAGCAGTGATCTTACGCAGCCCTCCTGCTCTTTACTCTTTAATGCCGAGCCTCCGGATTGCTGGAGACGCCCACTGGGCAGCGCTGCTGAGCACGTATTAATGCTGGGTCCAGGTCTCTAAGCTTCTCAGGGCTTGATGCTCCTGCGTTTCATTGGCTTTGGACCAGAGTCCAGAATTGAAATCAATCCCAATCCCATTTCATCTTCAGACTAATTTAACCTTGAATTTGGTTTGAACTTGTTACTTGGTGTAATTAACCCCTAAGGCTTTTATTTTGAAGGAATTAATGACCTGATGGGGAAGCCAATGACCATCAGACTAGCTCTAACCTTCAGCACCTTGAACCAGAATCTCAGTCCCATCGGCCCAGTCAGGGGCTTCTTCCCTTAATCTGGGCCTTGTTATTTCTACAAACACGTAGTCATGGCAACCAGTTAGGCCTACAAGTTAATTATGAAGTGTCCCACCTAAACCACACCATTTCTACACACTGATCAGCAGGTAAAGGTGTGCTGGGAGCTAAAACATGGACCGCCTGGTGGACGGTGGAGAACTCTCCTGGTCTCAGACTGAACTCAGGGTTCCTCCTGATAGATCTCAGGCACCCGTCCGGCTCTGAACGTGAGAAACGAAACGAGAAGAACCGTAACGGATCGAGGCTGGAAACCATGGGATGCTCCACTCAGTCCTTCATTGCGGAAAAGGATCTACTGGTAAGAGAAAGTCATCCTGTCCGTAAAGGCCTCCGTCACAACCTCGTATCTTTACTGGAATGAACTTCCAGAGTAAAGTAACGGCGCATGGTTTTATTTGGACATTTTGTATCAGTTTTTGGTAGAATTACCACTAAAGCCGGACACAGTGTGAACTCCAGCTTCAAATCAGACTTCATTCTGGAACCAGTAGGAGATCAGAGTCTGGATCTGAACCAGCCTGTGATCATCAGGGCTTTATGTTTACGATCTATACTGGAGTGACTGAACGTTAACTTGTAGAATTCTTCAATACTGGCACTTCAGTTTACTTTGGGATCAATAAAGTATCTGTCTGTCTGTTATTCAACTGTCTGTCTGTCTATATTTATCTATCTATCTGTCTGTCTGTGTGTCTAGCGGGCAGTGGTGGCCTAGTGGTCAGGGAGCCTCAGGATCAGAAGATTGGGGGTTCAAACCCCTCACCAGTAGGTTGCCCTGAGGTACCCTTAAGCAAGGTACCGTTCCCGTCACTGCACACCCTGCTGCACGGTGTGTGCCTGGTTTAAATGCAGAGGTCCAATTTCGCTGTGAGCTGTGCTGTGACCTTGCAATGACAAGAATAGTCACTTTCACTTTTCGTATGTGTCTATTTATCTAGCTGTCTGTCTGTCTGTCATCCATCAGTTTATGTATATATCTGTCTGTCTGTCATTCTTCTGTCAAACTGTGTCTGTCTGTCTGTCCTTCTTTTTGTCTATTTACTTCTATCTATCTGTCTGTCTATCTGTTTGCCTGTCTTTCTTTTTGTCCATGTATCTGTCTGTCTGTCATTCTTTTTGTCTATGTATCTGTCTTCCTGTCTCTTCATTTGTACTTTTTCAACACGTTCATCGCGTTGCAATCTTAATTAATAAATAAATACATAAAAAAATGATTCCATTATTGAACAATAATAAATAAAAAGTCAAATAAAAATAAATAAATAAAGCAAGAAGAGCTTTTGATAAACATTAAATGCCGCTTAAAATGGAAAGAATAAAACAAAACACAGAAAAATGAAAACTTTACAATGTGTCCGACGTGCAGTGTATAAGCTGAGCGGGATAAAGATCATTTGTTTGAACTGTTTGCTCAATTTCCTTTGATGTGATTCATTAATGTTGTTATTTATGGCTTTATTCACCAAAACAGACCTCATTCTCACATAGTAAATCTCTTCGAAATAAACAATGCCAAGACCGGTATGCAGATGAGTTCTGTCCTGATTGGCAGTTCTGGGTCTTGCGGCTCAGCGTGAAGTGGGCGGGGCTAAACGGTCGGTCTGCCTCGGTATTTGTGACATCACAAATACATTCCATTCAAAACAGACTGTTTTAGCAGACGAGGTTTCAGGTGCAGATGGTGAATTTAGAAATATTGACAGGTTTTTATGATTTTACAAGGAGGAGGAAACTTCAGTTTTCCTCTTTTGGAGCTCTAAGTGTATTTGTTTGTTTCTTTGTTTCTTTGTTTGTTTTTTTAAACAAGCAAAATAAAAGTCAGGATTGTGCAGCTATGCTGCTGTGGAGCAGCAGGTGGAGCTAAAGCACTGCGAGAAAACCCAGACCTGCTCTCAGGATGGACTCAGGACTATCGTTACTTCTGATAAACAGAACATCTTTCTTTTCTTTCTTTCTTGTATTAACTTTGAAAGTGTGCTTCTAGTTCGTTCTTGCTTTTATTTCTTTTTTAGACTACATATGACTATACACACTATATATTTATTAATAAATGTCCATATAAATACATTTTCCAGCTTTTTTTAAATATTTGCACTTCCTGTGAGGCACTTTGACCCACATTCAGGTGTATTAAAGACACCATTTCAATAATTATTACTGTATTATCTGCATGGGACGAATGGACAAAGTAATAATTCATCCATCCATCCATCCATCCATTTTCTCCCGCTTATCCGAGGTCGGGTCGCGGGGGCAGCAGCTCCAGCAGGGATGCCCAGACTTCCCTCTCTCCGGCCACTTCTTCCAGCTCCTCCGGGCGGATCCCAAGGCGTTCCCAGGCCAGCCGAGAGACATAGTCTCTCCAGCGTGTCCTGGGTCTTCCCCGGGGTCTCTTTCCGGTGGGACGTGCCCGGAACACCTCACCAGGGAGGCGTCCAGGGGGCATCCTAATCAGATGCCCGAGCCACCTCATCTGGCTCCTCTCGGTGCGGAGGAGCAGCGGCTCTACTTTGAGCCCCTCCCGGATGGCTGAGCTTCTCACCCTATCTCTAAGGGAGAGTCCAGACACCCTGCGGAGGAAACTCATTTCGGCCGCTTGTATTCGCGATCTCGTTCTTTCGGTCACTACCCACAGCTCGTGACCATAGGTGAGGGTGGGAACGTAGATCGACTGGTAAATTGAGAGCTTTGCCTTCTGGCTCAGCTCCTTCTTCACCATGACGGACCGATGCAGAGCCCGCATTACTGCAGAAGCTGCCCCGATCCGCCTGTCGATCTCCCGCTCCATCTTACCCTCACTCGTGAACAAGATCCCAAGATACTTAAACTCCTCCACTTGGGGCAGGATCTCACTCCCAACCCTGAGAGGGCATTCCACCCTTTTCCGACTGAGGACCATGGCCTCAGATTTAGAGGTGCTGATTCTCATCCCAGCCGCGTCACACTCGGCTGCGAACCGATCCAGAGAGTGCTGAAGGTCACGGCATGATGAGGCCAACAGGACAACGTCATCTGCAAAAAGCAGAGACCCAATCCTGAGCCCACCAAACCGGACCCCCTCAACGCCCTGGCTGCGCCTAGAAATCCTGTCCATAAAAGTTATGAACAGGATCGGTGACAAAGGGCAGCCCTGGCGGAGTCCAACCCTCACCGGGAACAGGTCCGACTTACTGCCGGCAATGCGGACCAAGCTCTGACACCGGTTGTACAGGGACCGGACAGCCCTTAACAGGGAATCCGATACCCCATACTCCCGGAGTACCCCCCACAGGAGCCCCCGAGGGACACGGTCGAATGCCTTCTCCAAGTCCACAAAGCACATGTAAACTGGTTGGGCAAACTCCCATGCACCCTCCAGGACCCTGCTAAGGGTGTAGAGCTGGTCCACTGTTCCGCGACCTGGACGAAAACCACATTGCTCCTCCTGGATCTGAGGTTCGACTATCCGACGGACCCTCCTTTCCAGGACCCCTGAATAGACTTTCCCCGGGAAGCTGAGAAGTGTGATCCCTCGATAATTGGAACACACCCTCCGGTCCCCTTTCTTAAAGAGGGGGACCACCACCCCGGTTTGCCAATCCAGAGGCACCGTCCCCGATGTCCATGCGATGTTGCAGAGGCGTGTCAGCCATGACAGTCCTACAACATCCAGAGCCTTGAGGAACTCTGGGCGGATCTCATCCACTCCCGGAGCCCTGCCACCAAGGAGCTTTTTGACCACCTTGGCAACCTCGACCCCAGAGATGGAAGAGTCCACCTCGATGTCCCCAGGCTCTGCTTCCTCCTCGGAAGGCATGTTGGTGGAATTAAGGAGGTCTTCGAAGTACTCCCCCCACCGACCCACAACGTCCCGAGTCGAAGTCAGCAGCGCACCATCCCCACTATACACTGCGTTGACCGTGCACTGCTTTCCCCTCCTGAGACGCCGGATGGTGGACCAGAATTTCCTCGAAGCCGTCTGGAAGTCCTTCTCCATGGCCTCTCCAAACTCCTCCCATGCCCGAGTTTTTGCCTCAGCAACCACCAGAGCCGCATTCCGCTTGGCCTGTCGGTACCTATCAGCTGCCTCCGGAGCCCCACTGGTCAAAAAGGCCCGGTAGGACTCCTTCTTCAGCTTGATGGCATCCCTCACCGCTGGTGTCCACCAACGGGTTCTAGGGTTGCCACCGCGACAGGCACCGACCACCTCCCGGCCACAGCTCCGGTCAGCCGCCTTGACAATGGAGGTGCGGAACAAGGTCCATTCAGACTCAATATCCCCCACCTCCCCCGGGACGTGGTTAAAGCTTTGACGGAGGTGGGAGTTGAAGCTTGTCCTGACAGGGGACTCTGCCAGACGTTCCCAGCAGACCCTCACGATACGTTTGGGCCTACCAGGTCTGACCGGCATCCTCCCCCACCAACGAAGCCAACTCACCACCAGGTGATGGTCGGTTGACAGCTCCGCCCCTCTCTTTACCCGAGTGTCCAAGACATGGGGCCGCAAGTCCGATGACACGACCACAAAGTCGATCATTGAACTGCGGCCTAGGGTGTCCTGGTGCCAGGTGCACATGTGGACATCCTTATGCCTGAACATGGTGTTCGTTATGGACAATCCGTGACGAGCACAAAAGTCCAATAACCAAACACCGCTCTGGTTCAGATCGGGGGGGCCATTCCTCCCAATTACGCCCTTCCAGGTGTCACTGTCATTACCCACGTGAGCATTGAAGTCCCCCAGCAGAACGATAGAGTCACCAGGAGGGACGCTCTCTAGCGCCCCCTCCAGAGACCCCAGAAAGGGTGGGTAGTCCAGAATGCTGTTTGGCGCATAAGCGCAGACAACACTAAGGACCCGTCCCCCGACCCGAAGGCGGAGGGCCGCCACCCTCTCATCTACAGGGGTAAACCCCAATGTACTGGCGCCAAGCCGTGGGGCAATAAGTATGCCCACACCTGCTCGGCGCCTCTCACCGGTGGCAACTCCAGAGTGGAAAAGAGTCCAGCCCCTCTCAAGGAGACTGGTTCCAGAGTCCAAGCTGTGCGTCGAGGTGAGTCCAACTATATCTAGCTGGAACTGCTCAACCTCGCGCACTAGCTCAGGCTCCTTCCCCACCAGAGAGGTGACATTCCACGTCCCTAGAGCCAGCTTCTGCAGCCGAGGATCGGACCGCCAAGGCCCCCGTTTTCGGCCACCGCCCAGCTCACAATGCACCCGACCTCTTTGACCCCTCCCACAGGTGGTGAGCCCATGGGAAGGGGGACCCACGTTGCCTCTTCGGGCTAAGCCCGGCCGGGCCCCATGGGTGAAGGCCCGACCACCAGGCGCTCGCCAGCGGGCCCCACCTCCAGGCCTGGCTCCAGAGGGAGGCCCCGGTGACCCACGTCCGGGCGAGGGAGAACGTCTTCCAAGGTTTTTATGCATCATCAGAGGTCCTCTGAACCGCTCTTTGTCTCTTCCCTCACCTAGGACCTGTTTGCCTTGGGTGCCCCTACCAGGGGCATAAAGCCCCGGACAACATAGCCCCCAGGATCATTGGGACACGCAAACCCCTCCACCACGATAAGGTGGCGGTTCAAGGAGGGAATTCATATTATCTTATTATTTATACACACAGCACTGTGCAAAAGTTTGAGGCAGGTGTGAAAAAATGCTGTAAACAGAACGCTTTCAGAAATATCAATAATGATTCTTTATTTTTATCAATTTACAAAATGCAAAGTGAGGAACAAAAGAAAAATCTAAATCAGATCAATATCTGGTGTTACTACCTTTTACCTTCAGAGCAGCATCAGTTCTTCTAGGAACACTCACACACAGTCGGGGATTCTGTAGGATTATAGTCGGTGTCTGATCAACCAGTTTTACCAAACAGGTACTGGTGATCATCAACGTCACACGGAGGAGAAACACAGTCATGTTTGGAACGACCGACCGGCCAAGTTCCTTCAAACACCGTGTGCGAGTGTACCTAGAAGAACTGATGCTGTTTTGAAGGCAAAGGGTGGTCACACCAAATATTGATCTGATTTAGATTCTCTTTTGTTCATTCGCTGCATTTTGTTGATTGATGAGAATAAATGATCAACACTTCCATTTCTGAAAGCGTTCTGTTCACAGCGTTTTACACACCTGCCTAAAACTTTTACACAGTGCTGTGTGTGTGTGTATATATATATATATATATATGGTTGTTAACAGAACTGTTTAAATGGGATCAGTACATCAGTTACAATCTGAAAAATATGCTCCATTTGTACTTTTTCAACATCTCTTTACAATCTTAATCAATCATTTAATTTAAGAAATAAACAAATGATATGATAACTTTAATGACAGTAAATAAGGTGTTTTCCTGTGTAGATATGAATTAGTTTAAAATGGAAGTATTTCAGTTGCAATTGAATTTTCTTTAAATAAAAAAATCTCTATTTTTAAAAGCTTAAATAATAAATGAAAGTGCCGGACTGGCGATTCACAATTAACTCCCATAATTAGAGCTGGTCCACACTGAAGGATGGAGGATCTTATTAAAATCACAGCCCTTCTGAGTGGAAAATTGCACCCTTTTAAAAGGCGAGGTCGATTTAAAGAGTTCATTAGAATGGAAATGTCACGTGACACAGTCTGTCAAAGCTTTAAATAAAAAAAAACTTCAACCCAAAAATTCATGGGTTATTATAGTCTCCAAATGGTGTCATCTTGAACGCACTCACACACACACACACACACACACACACACACTACAGACCTCAGTTCTGATTCTTTACGAAATGATTCAAAAGATTTGATTCGGTTCTTCATCAATAAAATACACTAAATTTGCAGAAGAGAATCTTCTCCTCCTTTCAGCCGCTCCTGTTTCGGGGTCTCCCAAGCGGATATCCTTCTCCATTTCTTCCTGTCCTCTGCATCTCCCTCTTTCACACCGCACTGCACACTGCATGTCCTCTCTCACCACGTCCATGAACCTCCTCTTTGTCCTTCCTCTTCTCCTCCTTCCTGGCAGCTCCATCTTCAACATCTTGGTATACTCCTCGTCTCTCCTCTGGACATGTCCAAACCAACACAATCTCCCTTCTCTCACTGTCTCCAAACCATCCTGAGCTGTCCCTCTAATACTCGTTCCTGGGTGTCCAATCAGATACAGAACCCAGATCTCCTCCATGTTCAGTCCTTCAATGGTTTTGGTCCTAAATTTCTCTCTAAAATGATGAGGATCAGCCTGGTTGGTCTCTTAGATCAGCAGGAGCTCCTACACCCACAATCTAAACCAGGTGAAATGGCGTTTATCTGTTATGCTGCCCCCTGCTGGACCCAGCTCAGATCACAGCTTTCCTTATACCTGCTTTAAAGCTAAGATTAAAAACTTTAATCAAGGCTCTTCTTTTATCTTTTATCTTCAATTAGGTTATTAAGAAATTAGGTGAAATTAGCTAATGCTAATCTGCTACGTCCAACGGATTTTTATCATCGAAAACATTGTTATTATTTAATTAATATTATCGTGGTGTGTTGGGATGTATTTGGATGTGCAGACCGATTCAATTTCACATCCCGTCACTCCTAGAGGACGCGCACGGCGCCCTGGGCAGGTCCTAAATCTCCTGTTTATGAGTCCGGTCCCGCAGGGGGACGGCGGCCCAGGGCCGAGAGCCACGGCCCTCGGTAAAGGCAGAAGGACTGGGATTTATGGGAGACATTGATTTTCACCCCGTTCTGCTTCTGCAGCTTTAAAGAAACTAAACGGGACTCGGTGCAGTGAATGTTCCAGGAGGCCGGAGGCAAAAGACGGGACATCAGAGACTCGGGACAGTTGGTGATATTTAAGAAAAAGAGAGATACTGTAATATAGGAGAGATGGACAGATAAACATCAGCCCTCCTGTGGTCCCTGTATAAAACAGAAACCGCACTCCTGTTTATACATATTTTCCATTTTTTCTACCTTTATTCTATAGTTCATTTATCCATCCATTCCGTACATCATGTACATGTCCAACTACCCATCTATCCATCAATTTTAGCTATCTTTTCATTTATCCGTCCACCCATCCATCTATTCATCATTAATTCATCATCTAAGTATCTTATTTCTGCCTATTTATCTATACCTCTATTCCATCCATCATTCATTAGTCCAACCCCACCTAAATTCTATCTTTCCATTTGTCTGTCCACCCATCCATTAATCCATCATCTATCCATCAGTTCTCAGGGATTCGATCCCGTAATCGGAAGGCTGCGGGTTCGATTCCCGGACCAGTAGGTTTTCCTGAGGTTCCCGTCAGCAAGGTATGGTCCCCACTGCTGCTCCCTGGGTGCTGAATATGTCCGAACCTTGCTGGATGGTGTGTGTAGGTTAAATGCAGAGTTTTGTTGTGGTTCACTGTGTGCCGCGGTGTCGCTTTGACTGAAGGCGTTCATGCCAATAAACTAAACTAAAGTGAACCCACCGATAAAACATCTCCACTGAAAACACACTGATCAGCACATCATCCTGGAATCTGCTGTTCATGAAACATCTTACAGTCCATCAAGCAATGCCTGCAGTTTCACTCTACTATAGCAGCCCTGCTCCCCCCCCCCCCCACACACACACACTGCTGTAAAATACTGCTGTGCCGAAACCCTTGAGCTGCATTGCGTATGCTCTCCTCAGCACAAGTGCTACCCATCTGCTTAATGAGAGAGAGAGAGAGAGAGAGAGAGAGAGAGAGAGAGAGCTATGCAGGGTTTTCTGTTTTTACAGAAACTGCATGATGGGCTACCATTAAAGGAACACGCTCTCGTTTCCCCGGCTGGTGGGATCCCCGTTAGTAGAGCAGCTGGATGCGCTGCTGCAGGCGGAGCGGTTCTGCAGGGCTGCAGCTTTCCGGACGGCAACCACGTCCTCAGAGGACCCGCCCCACTGAAGTGAAAGTGACTCTTAGTCACTGTGAACACGGTGAACCGCAACCAAATCCATACTGTATTTAACCCACACTCACCATCCAGCAGGGGGCAGACTTATCCAGCACCCGGGGAGCAGGAATAGGGACGGTACCTTGATCAAGGAGACCTCAGGGCAACCTACTGGTCTGGGAACCCACAACCTTCTGATTACGGTGCCTTGTCCCGAAAGACAAGGCCAACGCTGCCCAGTATCTTATAGAATTTTTCTTATAGAATCAGCAGCTCCTTCAAAACCAGTACTAGCTGGTAAACCCAGATCACACAGAACCATCAGCTACCCTCCATCCATCCACTCAAAACTTCATCCATCCATCCCTCCATCCATTCATCTACTCACTAATTCATCCGTCCATCCATTTATAAATCAATCCATCTACTCACTAATTCATCCATCCATCCATCCATTTACTCACTTATCCATCCATCCATCCAATTACAAATTCATTCATGTGTCCATCCCTCTACTCACAAATTCATCCATCCATTTACTCACTAATTCATCCATCCATCCATTTACTCACTAATTCATCCATTTAAAAAACCAACCATCCCTCCATCCATTCATCTACTCACTAATTCATCCATCCATCCATTTACTCACTCATCCATCCATCCATCCATCCATCCAATTACAAATTCATTCATGTGTCCATCCCTCCACTCAAAAATGCATTCATATGTTTATTTAGCTTCCCAGCCTGTCTGTCTGTCCCTGTATCTGTTTTTCTGTCTGTTTTTATTTTTTCTATCCCTTGATGACTCTGACAATGTTAAATGTTTAGCGTGTTTGGATTTTTAACGAATGTTAAACTTCTCCCCACTAAACGGTGGAAGGGTTGAGTGTTTTGTGGGGAAGAGCTGTGGATGAACAGCTCGAAACAAAGTGATGATTCCTGCTGATACATTATAGAGAGTATTTTTGGAGCACAGCCCATGGATTCCTTCCTCAATCGTAAAACACACACACAAATACACACGCACACACACACACACACACATGCTCACACAGTAACACACACGGTAACACAGCAGCACATTCATAACACATTAAAAACTCAGATTTCAGTGAAGGAGGTGTTTTAGTGGAAATAAAGATCATTTTGGTTCACACCATTTACAGAGCCGTGTGTACAGTTTATTAAATAAAGTTTCATTAATGAATATTAATGGAGACGACCTAGACATCAAAGCCAAATCAAACAGGTGACTCTACCTCCATGAATCAATCTAGGCTCCGCCCACAAATGTGTTCTTCTGTAGTTACTGTGGGAAAATGCTGGCTGTAGTGCACCTTGTTCACAGTTGCTAAGCAACAGTCCATGTCTGTCTGTCTGTCTATTTATCTGTTCATACTTCTTCCCATTTAGCCATCTCTGTCTATCTGTCTATTCAATAATCCAATCACTCTGCATCCATCTATTTATTCATGTATCCCTCCTACCCATCCATTCATCAGCCGATCTATTTGCCCGTTCCGTCTGTTTGTCTACCCACCCGCCAATCTCTCCATCCATTTAGCCATCTATCCATTAATTCCATCCATGTATTTATAAATCCTCTAACCCATCTAACTGTTCATCATCCATCCATCCATCCATGCAGCCTGTCTGTCTGTCTATCTGACCTTCCTAATTAGACGAAATGGGATTTTTACCAGCGCTTCACCAATTCGTGAAGCTTGTCAACTGTTACTAGGATATCCATTGGTGGGTGGAGCCTGAGTAGGACTTGGCTTGGTCTGTGTTTGAAAAAGTGGTGATGTGGAGAGTTGTGGGGCGGAAAAACGACAATGTGTGACGGGAACGACAGAAGACAGCGACGAGAGACACTGGGATGGATGGGCGAGTGGAAGAGGAGGAGGAAGTGCCTAGAGGGCGGAGTTTAAAGGGTAGAAGGGCACTTACAGAGTGTCTAGGCTATGCAGTGAGAGTACCTGAAGGAGAAGGCTGTCCCTTCACCACGCCGTTCTTCGTTCTCTCCTCAAAGTTCATCACCTCTTTATAGATCAGCTCTGAGAGAGAGGGAGAGAGAGAGAGAATAACTGTAAAGGGAATGGCTGAGAGTGAAAGAGCAGCAGAGGATGAGAGGGAGGATAAACATAATGATGGAGGGACAGAAAAGAGAGAGAGTGAGTAAGCAACCCATGATGAATGAGAAAATGGGCAGGGAGAGAGAAGAATAGAGAGAGAAAGAGAGACAAGAAATGAAAGGAAGGAGGTAGAGAAGGATGATAGTGAGAGGTAGGGAGGGATAGATCAAGAGAGACAGTATGAAGGAAAGTGGCAGAAGATGGTGGGGGGAGAAATGGAGCGAGGGATAAAATGAAGATAAAATGAGGGAAATGGTGAGAGATTGAGAGGAGAGTGAGGGAGGGGGAGAAGGAGAGATTGAGTTCAAGAAGTAATGACAGGGAGAGACAGAGAGTGATAGGGAGGGAAAGGTAGAGTGAGACAGGATGAGGGGAGAGAGAAAGAGAGGACGGAAGAGAGAAAGAGAGAGACAGAGTGTATGAGAAGGAGGGAGAGGGGGATAGTCAGAGAGATGGTTAATGAGGAAGAGAGGGAGGGGATGAGAGGAAATGGGAGGAAGGGAGAGGGGGAATGAGGGATAGACAGAGGGAAAGAGAGGATGAGGGAGGGAGAGGGAAAGATAGGGAGGAAGGGAGAGGTAGAGGACGAGAGAAGGGATGAGAGAGAGAGGGGGTAGGGAGGAAGGGAGAGGTAGAGGATGAGGGGGGTGAAGGAGTGACAGAGGGAGAGAGGATTAGGGAGGGAGAGAGAGAGAAAGAAGGAGAGAAGGAGGGAGGGAGGGGGAAGGAAGGGGTGAGGGAGAAGGGGAAGGATAGGGAGGAATGGTGGTGTAAGTGAGAGAGTGATAGGTAGGGAAAGGTAAAGTGAGACAGGATAAGGGAGAGATAGGGAAGAAGGGGGAGAGAGAGAGAGAGAGAGAGAGAGAGAGAGAGATGGTTAGTGAGGAGAGGGGGGGTAAGAGAGGGATTGGGAGGAAGAGACAGGCATTATGAGGGAGAGACCGACAGAGAGAGAGTAGATGAGGGCGAGAGAGAGAGAGAGGATTGAGGGAGTGAGAAAGAGAGAGGATTGAGGGAGTGAGAAAGAGAGATGGTTAGGGAGGAAGGAAGAGAGAAACAGGGAGAGAGTAAGTGTAAGGATGAGGGAGAGACCAAAGGGGAGAGAGAGAGAGAGAGAGAGAGAGAGGATTGAGGAAGGGAGAGAGACAGTTAGGGAGGAAGCGAGAGAGAGATAAGAAGGGAGTAAGCGTGAGGATGAGGGAGAGACAGAGTGCGAGAGAAGGGATGAAGATCGATTAAAAAGAGTAATAAGAAAAGAAAACAATCCATTTCAGTTCCTGCTCCAATTAACACTGAAGGTCTTTTTAAATGAAAGCTGGTAAACAGTCAGAGATTCGTCTTTAGATTTTCTCCAAAGCAGCTCCATCCGTTCGACCAGCAGCTGCTCGATGAGCGTCAGTCTGAATCCTGAGCTCCTCGAAGAAGAACGTTTTGCCCTCTCGGCCTTTGTCTCAGTTTAATGCCAAACAGCTGCAGATAAAGTGAGAATATTTACGCTTATTCTTCATTTTTTCCTCAATTCCTCTCTCTCCTCACTTTAACATTTGGGTTGATACTGGAAGGAGACGGTGGCGCTGGTTGGGTTTGAACCAGGTTCTGTCAGGTTCAGACGGGTCCAGAGATGTTCAGACCAATTCAGGCAGGTTCGTGTGGGTTTGATCAGGTTCAGATGGGTTTGATTGGGTTGAGGTTTGTTTGGTTAGGTCCATATGGTTCATGTGGGTTCGGATGATATCGGTCAGGTTCTGATGGGTTTGGTCAGGTTCTGATGAGTTTGGAAAGGTTCGTATGGATTCAGACAGGTTTGTGTGGGTTTGGTCAGGTTCTGATGGTTTGGTCCAGGTTCAGGCAGGTTAGATCAGGCTCAGATGGGTGTGGTCAGGTACATCCCAGACTTAATATATTTCAGAGAAAGCAATTAGCATCACCAGAAGGTTGTGGTTTCAATTCCCAGTCTGGGTTCTTTCTCTGTGGGGT
Source organism: Hepsetus odoe (assembly GCA_017165825.1). Lineage (NCBI taxonomy): Eukaryota > Metazoa > Chordata > Actinopteri > Characiformes > Hepsetidae > Hepsetus > Hepsetus odoe. The sequence goes on along the minus strand of CM029381.1, from coordinate 24,348,145 downwards.
GGACTTGTTCTCCTCCTACAGTCCAAGCATGCCTCAAGTGGAATGGAGATGATAAACTGCTGCCTGTATGTATGTGTGTGTCTGATGATGGACTTGTGACCCTTGCAGGGTGTTTCTCTGCAACATCTCCAGCCTCCCCACCACCCTGGTTAGGATAGAACTATCTGTCCATTCCTCATCACACCAGCAACCCAAACTGGATTACCTCAACTCTCTTCTGAAGGAGGAAGATGCAGAGAACAGGAAGAAAAGGAGGTGGCTGAACTCCAAGAAGAAAACGACAGGAATGAAGAACAGATTCTTCACCCTGGATAAGAGCATCTGATAAATGCTTTAATTGTGAAATGCAGGATAAGCGGTTAAGATAGAATGACTGGATTCTTGACCATTTATAACTGTGAAAAAAAAAACGCTTTGAGGCGCTGATGTCTATCAGCAGGTTTCCGAGGGGAAGGATTACACTTTCAACAGATTCGGCCAGTTTGATGTTGAATTAGGTGATGGTGGAGTTCCAGGGAGATGATGCTAATCTCCGGGAGATGAGATGAGTGTGGGTTGAGGTAATCTCCAGAAGATTAAGGGTTTACCTTTCCACTCATCGATGGAGTGTTCTCTCTCATCCAGCTGCTTGTCGTAGATCTGAGGAGGAGGCTGAAGAGCAGGGAAAAGAGAGAGAAAGATAAGAAGTGAGGTTTCATCCATCATTGAGTGCAGATATGACTGTAAACCTGCAGACGTTGCTCTGGCAAGGCCTAAAGAGTTTAGAAATGGATTACTTGCAGCTTGTTTTTGTTTTATTGTGATCAAACTGCTGTTTGTTTGATGGAGTTGACTTTAAAACGATCACAAAGATTAACTTGATTATTTTCACTCCCACAAAAAGCTACTTCTGATCCTGAAGATAACACGCATGAGTCGGACAAAAACAAAGTTAAAAAAGATTTAATTCATCATTCAGGATCACTGCTGTTAGTGTAGCAGAGTGTTTATATACATATTACTGTACAAAGGTATTAAAACCCAACCCTCATTTCTTCATGTTTTACTTGTATGTTCCTCAAGTATCATTGAGGAGCAGTTCTCCAGATCTTCCTGAAGGACAGTGTTGTTGTCTCTCATTTTCAGTCCAGTCTCTGTACCTGAGCAGTTTCAGAAGCAGTGTGAGATCATCTCCACAGAGCACACAAAAGGCAGCCATGCAGGCTACAAAGTGTTCTAAAGATACAAGGTTCTAGATAAAGGGGTTCCAACCACTTCAGCATCTGGAATCATTGGCACCTTTCATTCTAACCAGCTTTAAAGTCAATATTCACCACCACCACCGTTATTCTTCAGCACAGCCTCAACTCTCTTAGACCAGCTCCTTTATTTAAGTCGTCTTCAGGGACACTTCTACACCCTCCTTGAAGGATGTTCCAAAGCTCTTCTTTGGAACATCGCTGCCTTTTGTGTTCTCTTTGGAGAGGATCTCACACTGCTTCTGAAACTGCTCAAGTACAGAGACTGGACTGAACATGAGAGACAACAACACTGTCCTTCAGGAAGATCTGGAGAACTGCTCAGGTACAGAGACTGGACTGAACATGAGAGACAACAACACTGTCCTTCAGGAAGATCTGGAGAACTGTCCCTCAACAAGACATTAAGCATACAAGAAAGTCTGGAAGCAGATGAAGAAATGACTTTTGAACAGCGCTGTATGAATGTGTGTGTATCACTGCTAAACTCACAACAGGACAGATAGGTGAAGGCAGAAAAATCGATAACCCTGAACGGACCGGAACCATCTGTACTCACCGCCTCCACCTCGGACGGGTCGTACCACACGTTGATGTAGGGGTGCTGCAGGGCCTCGTCCACAGATATCCGCTTGGCGGGGTCAATAATTAACATCTTGGACAGCAGGTCTCTGGCCTGGCTGGCTGCAGGGACAGAGCATAGTTGGGTGGTCAGAGATAACACAGTACACACACACACACACACACACACACACACACACACACACCATAAACCTTTAGTGGTTCTCTGGTGTTTAGGGACTCCAGGATCAGAAGGTTGTTGGTTTGAATACCAGACCAGTAGGCTGCCCTGAGATACCCCTGAGCAAGGGAAACCGTCCCCGTCACTGCTCCCTGGGTGCTGGATATGTCTGCCCCCTGCTGGACAGTGTGTGTGTGTGTGTGTGTGTGTTAAATACAGAGGATGTGTTTGGTTGTGTGTTCGCGATGCCTTTTCATTTCACTTTAAACCAAGATTCTGCTAAAAATAATCTACAGTTTCCTACTCAGCCATGAGACACCCTTTAGTTTTAGTTTAGTTTTAGCACTCAGACCATGAGGCTAATGTAGCTGTCAAGTAATCCTATAAAACTAACCACAGAATAATCCCAGATTCTAAATCTAGTTATGAATCTTATTAATTAACCTTTAAGCAGTTTCTTTTGGGATCAATAAAGTTGTTCCGATTCCGATTTGTGCAATATAAAAAATTTTTCAAAACAATCCCATCTGTAAAACACACCCAATAAATAATCCCAATAAAAAAGAGATTATTATTCATTTGCTATAAAGCAAAGCATCCAAATAATCCCAAATGATATTCATTAATTAATTCTCTGAAACTACTTGTAGGAAAAAAAATCTTGCGCTTTTAAAATAACTGTAGACGTAATCCCAGATTATATTGATCATGTACTATAAAACCACTGCTGAAATAGTCCCAGATTAAATTTAATCCATATTATAAAACCAACTGTTGAGATAATCTCAGATTACATTATACCAAAAAAAAAAAAATCCCATGTAAAATTAAACCTGTGCAATAAAAACTGTAGAAAAAATCCCAGACTATATTAATCATGTAATGTAAAACCAAATGTAGAAATCATCCCAGTAATTATATCATGTGTTATTATAACCACCAAACTAACACCAGTTTATTTAATCCTGTGCTATATAAACCAGCTAAACTTATATAAATCGTGTGCTATAAACCCATATACTGTAAATAATCCCATCCATCCATCCATCCATCCATCCATTTTCTCCCGCTTATCCGAGGTCGGGTCGCGGGGGCAGCAGCTCCAGCAGGGATGCCCAGACTTCCCTCTCTCCGGCCACTTCTTCCAGCTCCTCCGGGCGGATCCCAAGGCGTTCCCAGGCCAGCCGAGAGACATAGTCTCTCCAGCGTGTCCTGGGTCTTCCCCGGGGTCTCTTTCCGGTGGGACGTGCCCGGAACACCTCACCAGGGAGGCGTCCAGGGGGCATCCTGATCAGATGCCCGAGCCACCTCATCTGGCTCCTCTCGATGCGGAGGAGCAGCGGCTCTACTTTGAGCCCCTCCCGGATGGCTGAGCTTCTCACCCTATCTCTAAGGGAGAGTCCAGACACCCTGCAGAGGAAACTCATTTCGGCCGCTTGTATTCGCGATCTCGTTCTTTCGGTCATTACCCACAGCTCGTGACCATAGGTGAGGGTGGGAACGTAGATCGACTGGTAAATTGAGAGCTTTGCCTTCTGGCTCAGCTCCTTCTTCACCATGACGGACCGATGCAGAGCCCGCATTACTGCAGAAGCTGCCCCGATCCGCCTGTCGATCTCCCGCTCCATCTTACCCTCACTCGTGAACAAGATCCCAAGATACTTAAACTCCTCCACTTGGGGCAGGATCTCACTCCCAACCCTGAGAGGGCATTCCACCCTTTTCCGACTGAGGACCATGGCCTCAGATTTAGAGGTGCTGATTCTCATCCCAGCCGCGTCACACTCGGCTGCGAACCGATCCAGAGAGTGCTGAAGGTCACGGCATGATGAGGCCAACAGGACAACGTCATCTGCAAAAAGCAGAGACCCAATCCTGAGCCCACCAAACCGGACCCCCTCAACGCCCTGGCTGCGCCTAGAAATCCTGTCCATAAAAGTTATGAACAGGATCGGTGACAAAGGGCAGCCCTGGCGGAGTCCAACCCTCACCGGGAACAGGTCCGACTTACTGCCGGCAATGCGGACCAAGCTCTGACACCGGTTGTACAGGGACCGGACAGCCCTTAACAGGGAATCCGATACCCCATACTCCCGGAGTACCCCCCACAGGAGCCCCCGAGGGACACGGTCGAATGCCTTCTCCAAGTCCACAAAGCACATGTAAACTGGTTGGGCAAACTCCCATGCACCCTCCAGGACCCTGCTAAGGGTGTAGAGCTGGTCCACTGTTCCGCGACCTGGACGAAAACCACATTGCTCCTCCTGGATCTGAGGTTCGACTATCCGACGGACCCTCCTTTCCAGGACCCCTGAATAGACTTTCCCCGGGAAGCTGAGAAGTGTGATCCCTCGATAATTGGAACACACCCTCCGGTCCCCTTTCTTAAAGAGGGGGACCACCACCCCGGTTTGCCAATCCAGAGGCACCGTCCCCGATGTCCATGCGATGTTGCAGAGGCGTGTCAGCCATGACAGTCCTACAACATCCAGAGCCTTGAGGAACTCTGGGCGGATCTCATCCACTCCCGGAGCCCTGCCACCAAGGAGCTTTTTGACCACCTTGGCAACCTCGACCCCAGAGATGGAAGAGTCCACCTCGATGTCCCCAGGCTCTGCTTCCTCCTCGGAAGGCATGTTGGTGGAATTAAGGAGGTCTTCGAAGTACTCCCCCCACCGACCCACAACGTCCCGAGTCGAAGTCAGCAGCGCACCATCCCCACTATACACTGCGTTGACCGTGCACTGCTTTCCCCTCCTGAGACGCCGGATGGTGGACCAGAATTTCCTCGAAGCCGTCTGGAAGTCCTTCTCCATGGCCTCTCCAAACTCCTCCCATGCCCGAGTTTTTGCCTCAGCAACCACCAGAGCCACATTCCGCTTGGCCTGTCGGTACCTATCAGCTGCCTCCGGAGCCCCACTGGTCAAAAAGGCCCGGTAGGACTCCTTCTTCAGCTTGATGGCATCCCTCACCGCTGGTGTCCACCAACGGGTTCTAGGGTTGCCACCGCGACAGGCACCGACCACCTCCCGGCCACAGCTCCGGTCAGCCGCCTTGACAATGGAGGTGCGGAACAAGGTCCATTCAGACTCAATATCCCCCACCTCCCCCGGGACGTGGTTAAAGCTTTGACGGAGGTGGGAGTTGAAGCTTGTCCTGACAGGGGACTCTGCCAGACGTTCCCAGCAGACCCTCACGATACGTTTGGGCCTACCAGGTCTGACCGGCATCCTCCCCCACCAACGAAGCCAACTCACCACCAGGTGATGGTCGGTTGACAGCTCCGCCCCTCTCTTTACCCGAGTGTCCAAGACATGGGGCCGCAAGTCCGATGACACGACCACAAAGTCGATCATTGAACTGCGGCCTAGGGTGTCCTGGTGCCAGGTGCACATGTGGACATCCTTATGCCTGAACATGGTGTTCGTTATGGACAATCCGTGACGAGCACAAAAGTCCAATAACCAAACACCGCTCTGGTTCAGATCGGGGGGGCCATTCCTCCCAATTACGCCCTTCCAGGTGTCACTGTCATTACCCACGTGAGCATTGAAGTCCCCCAGCAGAACGATAGAGTCACCAGGAGGGACGCTCTCTAGCGCCCCCTCCAGAGACCCCAGAAAGGGTGGGTAGTCCAGAATGCTGTTTGGCGCATAAGCGCAGACAACACTAAGGACCCGTCCCCCGACCCGAAGGCGGAGGGCCGCCACCCTCTCATCTACAGGGGTAAACCCCAATGTACTGGCGCCAAGCCGTGGGGCAATAAGTATGCCCACACCTGCTCGGCGCCTCTCACCGGTGGCAACTCCAGAGTGGAAAAGAGTCCAGCCCCTCTCAAGGAGACTGGTTCCAGAGTCCAAGCTGTGCGTCGAGGTGAGTCCAACTATATCTAGCTGGAACTGCTCAACCTCGCGCACTAGCTCAGGCTCCTTCCCCACCAGAGAGGTGACATTCCACGTCCCTAGAGCCAGCTTCTGCAGCCGAGGATCGGACCGCCAAGGCCCCCGTTTTCGGCCACCGCCCAGCTCACAATGCACCCGACCTCTTTGGCCCCTCCCACAGGTGGTGAGCCCATGGGAAGGGGGACCCACGTTGCCTCTTCGGGCTAAGCCCGGCCGGGCCCCATGGGTGAAGGCCCGACCACCAGGCGCTCGCCAGCGGGCCCCACCTCCAGGCCTGGCTCCAGAGGGAGGCCCCGGTGACCCACGTCCGGGCGAGGGAGAACGTCTTCCAAGGTTTTTATGCATCATCAGAGGTCCTCTGAACCGCTCTTTGTCTCTTCCCTCACCTAGGACCTGTTTGCCTTGGGTGCCCCTACCAGGGGCATAAAGCCCCGGACAACATAGCCCCCAGGATCATTGGGACACGCAAACCCCTCCACCACGATAAGGTGGCGGTTCAAGGAGGGGTGTAAATAATCCCAGATTGTATAATCCTGTGCTATAAAACAAACCACAGGACCCCAGGTAGTGTTAAAATGTATATATAATGTGCTTTATGTGCTGATTATTAAGCTAAATGGCTAATGTCCTCTGGGCTGAGTGCAAGCAAATCCTCACAGCAGTCTTCCAACAAGAACTGTCAGCAGAAAAGGTCACTGAGAGATGATGTGAGTTTTAACGAAGGTGAAATTAACGAGCACCGTGACTCGTTAAGCATTTCAGATTCATCCTCTCCCTTAATCACTGTCATCAGAGAGAAGCAGAGGAGCTTCCTGTTCACCTCCCCTGTCCCCTCTCCTTCTCTCTCTTTCTCTCTTTACACACACACACACACACACACACACACACACACTTCTCCTCCCACGCTCTCTGCCTCTCTATATTTAGTGCTTTAGTAACAGAGCAGCTCTGGCTCCAGGCCTGATCCAAAATGGCCGTCTGAGTCACGGCACATTTCTCCTACATCGCCACCAGAGATGGATTTAAAGGGGAACTCTGACAAATTCTCAGTCCTCCATGGCGGGTTTGGTGCGGATTGATTCTTCACGGCGGTGGTGAATGGAACCAGACATCCCCAAATCTGTGCATTTTATTTCTTTTGCATTTCGTGAAGCTCCACGTGTCTCTGTGGGACAGTGATGATGGTAAAATTGTGACATTCGGTTCCATTCACCACCACTGTGAGCTGCTCTGACCTGCACAGTGTGAATGGCTGTGGCTTCAAAGGCATAAAGTCTGGACTCTGGAGCAATGGGAGAAGGTCATTTGGTCTGATGAGTCCAGATTGCCCCTGTTCCAGAGTGATGGGGCATTAGGGTAAGAAGAGCGGGGCATGAAGTGATCACCTATCATGCCTAGCACCTCCTGTACAAGCCTGTGGGGGCAGTGCTTTGATCTGGAGTTCTGCAGTTGGTCAGGTCGAGGTTCAGCAACATTATGAGCCCAAAGAATGAGGTCAGCTGACCACCTGAATGAGCAGGTGATTCCATCAGTGAAGCTCTTTCCTGATGATGCGGGCATATTCCAACATGACAATGTCAGGACTCATCAGCTCAGATTGTGAAAGAGTGGATCATGGAGCAGAGACATCTTCTCACATGGGTTGGTCACCACCGGACCTTCACCTTATTGAGAATCTTTAGGATGTGCTGGAGAAGAATGGGCGCAGTGGTCCGACTCTCCCATCATCTCTACAAGATCTTGGTGAAAACTGAATACAATTCTGGATGGATAAAAATGACAGTAGCTGATCGAAACGATGCCGCAGCGAATGCGTCCCGTAATCAAAGCTAAAGGCGAACATTAGAGTGGGACAAGTCAGCTCTCTATCGCGCTCTCTCCCTGTCTCTCCCTCCATCCCTCCATCCCTCCCTCCGTCCTGGGGTTTAGAGCCATGTGTCTCTGCCTACATGGTGTCTTTCAAGCTAATCCAAACCTACAGAGTGCAGAAATGCCTAGAAGTGAAATATCTCTCTCTCTCTCGCTCTCTCTCTCTCTCTCTCGCTCTCTGAGGAGGATTCTTGGAGATACGGCTGCTTACTGCTGAAGGCTCAGGAGCAGTAACAGCCTCCAGCAGCAGTATGTAAGTGTATCGTGTTAAAGGTCTGAATCCCTGCCTGCTGCTTCTGTTCTTCTCCCTGAAGCTCACGTTTATGTGCCAAAAAACACAACATAAATCAGTAATTCAACTCTATTCATGTATATATTTTATAGAAATAATATTGTTAATAAAGCAGCCCAAAGAGTCCCTGATTGGGTTCTGATTATGATAAATCAGGGCTTTTTATTAGTTTGAGGACATCTCCACCTTTTAAAATAGTCTCTGAATCAAACTAACTTTGTGTAAAGGACCAAGATTCAAGCGGCCGAAAATGACTGGAAATGTATTTATAATATATATATAACTTCTTCCACTTCTTCCAGCTCCTCCGGGCGGATCCCAAGGCGTTCCCAGGCCGGCCGAGAGACATAGTCTCTCCAGCGTGTCCTGGGTCTTCCCCGGGGTCTCTTTCCGGTGGGATGTGCCCGGAACACCTCACCAGGGAGGCGTCCAGGGGGCATCCTAATCAGATGCCCGAGCCACCTCATCTGACTCCTCTCGATGCGGAGGAGCAGCGGCTCTACTCTGAGCCCCTCCCGGATGTGAAAATCTAAGTTTATTCCACACAGTCTGTATACTTTTTGTTTTATTTCTTTTGGTGTTCAACCAAAATGTACTTGTTCCCCTTTATGCAGATTACCACCATTTAGCTCCGCCCACACTGAAGTTATATGGAGTGTTTCATTGCAGACTGCTTTTGGGGCAGCAGTGGCCTAGTGGCCTCACGATCGGGAGATCGTTGTTTCGAATCCCTTACCAGTTGGATGCCCTGAGGTACCCTTCCTGTCCCTGTCCCCGTCACTGCTCCCCGGGCGCTTTCAATAGCTGCCCCCTGCTGCACGTGTGTGTGTGGGTAAAATGCAGAGGTGTAATTACATCGTGGTTCACTGCGTGTTGTGCCGTGTGCTCACAATGACAAGAGTGGTCACTTTCACTTTCACTTTTTGAACAAGGCGTGATACAAGACGGCCAATCGGAGCTCAAAAAAGGCCTGTTTAGTTTTAAGGCTGGAAAAGGTTGAGGAGAATTGAATTACGAAGAGAAAAGTACTTGTGGACGTGATGGGTGGACATCAGGGAAAGACATGAAGCACAAGACTAAGTGCAAAATAAGAGCCCTTTCATATAAACTCACTTTCAACAGATTTTCTCTTATTTTGTGATTTTTTTTTTTTTTTGTCCTCCTGTTGTAACAGATGAATCAGAGAGGTTTCAATAGCAGCCTTAATTGGGTTCTGATCTTCCCTGACGTTGGGTTCCATTGGGTTAATGCTGGTGAAGTGTGGTCTCTTCAAATATCACAGCAGCTGGAGCTGTGATTGGTCGAGATGCAAAGCAAAAGGCTCTGTGACTGGTTATCGACCACACACTCTCTCTCTCTCACTCACACACACACACATACACACACACACACACACACACACACACACACACACACACACACACACCTACCTTTGAGTTTGTTGTGCTCGGAGTCTGCAGGGAAGAGGCAGTCAGGGAAGAGCTTGGGGAAGGTGAGGCCTGCGTATTTGGGCCGGTTCTCCACGTAGTTCCTCACCGTGGGTTGGAGCTTCTTCATGAACTCTGGTGAAGGAGTGCCCAGCTGTTCGATCACTTTGTTCCACTGATCAATATCTGAGAAGGTCCAGTGTTAGGGAAAAAAAAAACACACTCCATCGGCCTCTGGCTGTCCACTTAATCCGTGCAAATCATCTGAAGGCCTTTAATCCTGGAGTTATTAGGTGTTGTACAAGAGAGTTATTTGGTAATTACATGCTTTAATACATAGTTATTACAACCAGCAAAGTTTATGTTCATCAAAGTATCTGCAGAAACATCATCTTATACTGAGCCTAGTCACAAGGTTGTGGCTTTTTAAGTGGAGTGAACATGTTCTCCTGTGTCTGTGTGAGAAACTGGAGAAAAATTTCACTCTTGCTGGTATCCATCTGTCACAGATCACTCCTGTCTCTTTTCTCCACCCATTCCAACCTGCCTGCACTCTCTTCTTCTCCTCTCTTCCACACTCACCATTACTCTGAACTGTCCACCCCGAGTATTTAAATTCCTCCACCTTCATCTCCTCCACTCCCTCCATCCTCACCACTCCACTGTCCAACCTATCATACACTCTCAGGTATTCTGTCACTTTGATTCCTCTCTAGAGCAGACCTCCATCTCTCCAGGTTCTCCTCAAGCTGCTCCCTACTCTCGCTACAGATCACAATATCATCTGCAAGCATCATCGTCCACGGAGACTCCTGTCTAACCTCGTCCGTCAAACTGTCCATTGCAGTTGCAAACAAGAATGGGCTCAAAACTGATCCCAGTGCATGTGCAGTACACTTCGTCTCTCGTCACTCCTCAGGCTCCTCTCACTTTCCAAGATTCTGTTAAACAATCTGGTCAGAAACTCCACTGCCATCTCTCCTCCTCCTGCGGTTCATCTCCTTGCACTCCTGCCTAATTTCTTCATCTCTCTGACTGTCCCACTTCTTTACCTCCCTCTTCTTCTGTATTCACTCCTGGGCTTCTTGGTTCCACCACCAGGTTTCCTTCTCCTCCTTCTTCCTTCCTTCCTTCACACCAAGTACATTTCTAGCCGTCTGCCTGATCACTTCTGCAGTAGTTTCCCAGCAATCCGGAAGCTCTTCAACACCTCCCAGTGCCCGTGTTAACTCCTGCCTGAATTCCACCTTACAGTCCTCCTCCTTCAGCTTCCACCACTTGATCCTCGACTCTGCCCTCACTTTCCTCCTCTTCTTGACCTCCAAGGTCATCCTACAGACCACCATCCTATGCTGTTTAGCTACACTCTCCCCTGTCACTACTTTGCAGTCTCTGATCTCTTTCAAACTGACCCTCCTGCAAAGAATATAATCCACCTGTGAGCATCTTCCTCCACTCTTATACATCACCATGTGCTCCTCCCTCTTCTTCAAATAAGTATTAACTACAGCCATTTCCATCCTTTTCACAACATCTACAACCATCTGACCTTCATCATTCCTCTCCTTGACACCATACCTGCCCATCACCTCCTCATTACCTCTGTTCCTGCACCAATCATCACTCTCTCCCCGGGTACACTTTCTATCACTTCATCTACCTCACTCCAGAATTCTTCTTTATCCTAATATTTTTTATTATTATTTATTTATCAGTGTTTGTAATATATAGTTATATCAGTTTATTGTACTAAAACATTGTTATTTATGGTTTATATATGCTAAATAAAAAACTAAACACTTTCTCTGTTCTCTTTAGGACACATTTAGAGAAGGGGGGGGGGAGGGAGAGGGATGGTGCGGTCTATATATCTAACTATATAGAGTGTTTAATTGTGTGTGTGAGTGTGAGTCTTTGTGTGTGTAGGTGCCTAGCAACAGAGTGCTAGAATACACGTTGCTAAGGAGAAAAGCACAGCAGGGGGGTGCACCGAGTGTCGGTCTGGGATCACACAACATCACACACTCCTACAGACAGAACGAACCAAAACACATTACATCATCCTTACACACGCACTCTCTCACACACACACACACACTCTCTCACACACACACACATCCTGTCTCACTCTTCTTTCTCCAAATGCTACTGCAAAAGTAAACAATTACCAAGACGTGTGTGTGTGTGTGTGTGTGTGTGTGTGTGTGTGTGTGTGTGTGTGTGTGTGTGTGTGTGTGTGTGTGAGATTGAGTGAGTGAGTGAGTGATTGTGTGTGTAATGACAGTAAAGGGAAGGATACGGTCAGTTCCTGGGAACAGCACATTCCCTCTGATCAACTCTCCAAAGATACAGCCCACAGACCACATGTCCACTACACACACACACACACACACACACACACACACACACACACACACACACACACGTGTTCACAATAACACACATATAACACATGTCCCTTCCAGACTAGCAACAGCATTCTCTCTCTCTCTCTCTCTCTCTCTCTCCCTCCAGTATGTCCAGAGTGATTCAAAAGCATTAAAAACTGAATTATTAAAAATAAAAGTCCAGTCTTCAAAATAAAAGTGAGGGAGTCGCCCCGGATCGGAAGGTGGGTTCTATTCCCTCACCAGTAGGTTGCCCTTAGGTACCCTTGAGCAAGGTACCGTCCCCGGCACTGCTCCCCGGGCAGCTTTCAATAGCTGCCCCCTGCTGCACGTGTGTGTACCAGCTCCACCTCCTGTCTTTTCATCACTATCTCCAAACCATATAACACAGCTGGTCTCACTACCATCTCCAACCAGCATAACATAGCTGGTCTCACTACTGTTTCCAAACAGTATAACGTAGCTGGTCTCACTACCATCCTGTCACAGATCACTCTTGTCACTCTTCCACACTACTCCACTGCTCTCTTCAAATGAGGTGACGAGAATTTTCAACATTAAAATGGATGTTCAACAGTCATACTTTTCTTTCTATAAAAGCAGGAGCAAAATAGCGGGTTTAGTGAGTTTGTAGGCGAGGCGTTGCCCCACTATTCAGTTTTCATGAGACATCGCATCCTTTAAGCCCCGCCCACTTGTAGGGCAAAACAGGACTTCCTCCTTCAGTCACCTTTACCAGGATTGTTTCTCTAAATCGCTGGATAATTGTTGTGTCACTGGACGCACTAATTAACTGATGGATTTATGCTGTTGGACGTGTCTCTGTCTCTGTCTCTGGGAGGGAATGAAAGTATGGACACACGTCTTTGCAGCGAAAAGTTTAGCTCCGGTGTTTAAGCGATTGTGTTTTTAGTCGTATCCTTACCACGTCGTTCTGCTTCAGAACAGATGGGCTGCGTCCCAAACGACACACTTCATGTACAAGATTACTGAGGGAGTGTCCAGTGGTTGTTTCACACTGTTTAGTGGGCAGTGTGCAGTTTGGGATGCCGGGCTTGTTTTGCAGGTGTATGAAACAGAGTTTTTAGAGAAGTCATTGGTTAAGATCCTGATTCTGGGAAGTGGGAGTGTTTTCCCACCTTTATTACCCCCAAATGAGCTCTGTAATCAAGAAATAAACTCAATAAGGTGTGCTGGAAGCAGTGAAAACATTCAAATCAGCAGGAAAGCTTGTCTCTAGAACCAGGGGTGCAAATAAAGGGGTTAAGATGAAGGGAAGATGATTTTCGTGGCTCTAAACTAGTGCAAGATGACCAGACTTGTGTCTAATCTTATTATGATTCTAAACAGATAATCACATTACATTGATTGATTGATTGACATTCCCAAAGTTAACGGGCTCCAACGTTAATGGGCTCCAAACCTCTCCAGACTTTATGATGACCTCATGTATCAGGAATGGAGGCATCATGAAGTACCTACATTCACTTGAAGGTTTGTCTGAATACTTTTGGACACACTAGATTGTGCACTAATGGGTATTTCCTGTTTTCCTGCTCATCTATAAATCCGTTATCGTCCAGATTAGACCACAAGTCTGGTTTCCTTTACAACTTCTAGACAGTTTCATGACCTGGCAGCCTTCAGAGGAGCTTCTTGAATATTAGTGAAGCTGGTGAAGATGTGAAGATGCATGAGAGGGACCTTCTGCAGTGTCCACAGTGTTAAACAAACTCCTACTGCACACTATGGTCCTCAAATCCTGATGGAGCGAAACTCCACCGCAGGCGGAGTTTATAGGAGTTAACTGAACGCAAAGTGAAGCTCTGATCGTCTGCGGCGTCTCGGTGGAGCTGGTTATGTGAATGCAGGTTCAGCCTGCAGAGTTAAAGTCCAAAAGTCCTGGAATGACCCAGCAGTGGTAGTTTCCCAAGTTTAACCACATAAAATACGAGTTACTTTCCCTTTATCGCTGTTATTAATCACAATATTGTAATTTCTGAGTAAATGCTATGACTGGACCTGAAGATGCTATAAATGATTCATAGAAATTCATTAAAAGGATTCATCTCTTTAGTATCTATAATAGATTATTCAGTATTCACTATGAACTATTCCGTATCTACGACAAATGATTCAGAACCAGCTATGATATTTAGCGTCCACTCTGAATAATTCAGTATGCACTAAGAATTATTTAGTAACTCCGATGAATTATTCAATACCGCTTTGATTTATTCAGCGTCCACTATTAATTGTTCAGAAACGTTCAGTATTGGCCATGAATCATTCCGTTCCCGTCGTCAATTATTCAGCGTCTGCTATGAATTCTTCAGTATGCACATGAATTATTAAGTAACTCCTATGAATTATGAAGTATCCGCAGTATCCGATATAATATATTCCGTTTTCACTATAAACTGTTCAGGAAATACAACAAATCTTTCAGTATTCACTTTAAATGATTCAACATCCATGAAATATTCAGAATCCACTATGAATTCTGCAGTTCTAATGCCGAAATAATGTCTATTATGTACAGAGGGTTTAAGACTAATTAGCACAAACACACAACTCTCGTCACCACACAGCAGGATCTGAATCCAATTTTAAAGCTCATTCAACACGACCTAGCAGTCGTTTCTGTCTGTGATTGGATGATGGATAACCTGGAAGGGTTGATCGACTTTTTGACCACAGTTATTTTTCCACATCAGGAAAAGGCAGGGGTGATGGAGTTTGTGCCGGTAAGGATACAGTCTCGACCAGGGAACAGGATTTTGTGGCGCACCATTTCCCCCATAATGCACCCGACTGACCAAATATCCACTGCAGGCATGGAAAGCAGGAAAAGAGAGGAGAGAGAGAAAGAGGTGGAGGAGAAGGTTAACATTAGTGCAATTAGTGCAGCGTGTCATCAGTGAGTGAGTTCCTACAGCAGTGGTTATTTACGCCGCGTGGAATAATTAGTGCAGGCCTGTGGTTCATCCTGAGACTAACGAGCTTTTCACTGATTAAAGCAATGAAACCTCCAGCAGTCTGAGCCTGGAGGATCATCTATATTCAGGACCCCCCTCACACACACACATACACACACACACACACACACACACACACACACACACACACACACACACACACACAAGCACACCATGTTTGCCCTTACAGAATTAATTGAGTGCTAGAGCCCAACATCCTGTAATCTGATTCTTAAAAACCCACAATTTTTTTGCTCTCCACAGCAGTGATTTGAAGCATTTCCACATGAATTCAAATTTTGCACAAAAGTAATTTCTGTCCGTTCTGTAAGAAAGTGAGACAGTAGTTCATGTGTCAATGTCATAGTCAATGTATCTCCAGTCGAAACACAAAGAGAGTTTCATTCTAACCAGCTTTAAAGTCCATATTCACCACTACCACCGTTATTCTTCAGCACAGCCTCAACTCTCTTAGACCAGCTCCTTTCTTTAAGTCAGGAACACTTCTCCAGGCTTCTTGAAGGACGTCCCTAAGCTCTTCTTTGGACATCAGCTGCTATTTTGTTTCCGTGCCTTTTTTAGTGTCCCAGGATCAGAAGGTTGTGGGTTTGAATCCCAGACCAGTAGGGTGCTCTGCGGTACCCTTGAGTAAGGTACCGCCCCTATCACTGCTCCCCTGGATATGGCTGCCCCCTTGCTGGTTGGTGTGTGCATGTTAAATACAAATAGTCACTTTCACTTTCTTTTTGTTTCTGAAAGTCTGGATCTTTGGAAGCAAAATATGAAGAAGCGATGGGCGTGAGACCTTTGCAAAGTTCTTGATATGCCTAAATAGCCTGCAGGTTCTTTAGAGTAGGCCCTATAAGCCCTGGGAAGGACTCCAGCAACCCAATCTGATTAGGATAAGCAGCTCAGAGAATGGATGGATAACTGGACAATTATTGTGAGTAACTCTCCCAGCACACACAACCATATTAAACACTTCCTGGAATTAAACAACGATAAGCTGCTTTTGGAGAACCTGCTAATTGTTTCATTTTGGTAGAAGTTCTAGGTCTAGAAAAGCAAGATCCTACAGGCTGGTCTTAATTGCAGTGGCATGAACGTACATCACTTTCTATCCACCTGTTTTTAGTTTCCTGTGCTGATACGGCCACCTGTAGCAGCAGATAGAAAATACAACCCACTAGGAACTTTTCCTGCTGTTTCAGTGAGTGTTATCTCAGAGGGGACGTGGAAGAGTTCAATTAAAGACGACGCTCTGATAAACGTGTCCAATTCAAATTAAACTTCTTATGACCTAGAAATGAAGCTTGATTGCCTAACTGGTGTCCCACAGGGTTCCGTCTTGGGACCTCTTGCTCTTGAACTTACACGACCTGCCTAGTGTAGCCCTGAGGTGATGATCCAGATGTTTAAGGAGGATCCTGCTATTTACTTACAGTCTTGCCTTCTACAAGAATCCATGTTCGTATTTTGAATCAACTCCAAATCTTTGTTGCAGAGCGACGTTCAGATCTGCTCCCAGCTGTTTAAGCTCAAAAACAGGTTCACACTCCTTCACCCTCACTACGCTCTAAGGAACGTCATCTGGCATTGCCATCCCTTCACACTAAGCCATCTCTGTCCAGAATGTTCTCAATCTTGGTTCCCTGATGATGGAACTGCAAACTGTCTAAAGATAAAAGGTTCTAGAGAACGGGGTTCCAATCGCTCAGTGTTCAGCAGTAAACAAATCACCTCATCTTCTGGAATCACCTGTTTCTTCACTGCTTCATGTCTTAAGTGAGACGCTTTGTTCTGCTTGAAGGTTCAGACGTAGATCACTGTGTGGATTAACCAACACAGAACTATCAAACTGCTCAGGTACAGAGACTGGACTGAACATGAGAGACAACAACACTGTCCTTCAGGAAGATCTGGAGAACTGCTCAGGTACAGAGACTGGACTGAACATGAGGGACAACAACACTGTCCTTCAGGAAGATCTGGAGAACTGCTCAGGTACCGAGACTGGACTGAACATGAGAGACAACAACACTGTCCTTCAGGAAGATCTGGAGAACTGTTCCTCAACAAATGTTACAAATGTCTGGAAGCAAAATATGAAGAAATGAGGGTCTCAAGACTTTATTTGTAGTTTGCCAGCTCTTGAACTTTGATTGGTAGTTTCTACTTTGTTTCTATCTAGAATGAAGGGACTGTAAGATTAATTTTTACCATATTTAATTCATGTGGAATTGTTTTCACATCCAAATCAATGCCTTTTAATCAGTTTTTTCAGGATCCTTGATAAACATCTTGTTTCCACCAGTGTCGCAGTTTATTTTTATTTAAACCTGCTTTCTCATTAGAATTTACTCAATTTGTCATTTCCAAAATAATGTACACATTTGTGAAAACACATTATTCGCCTTCCCAAACTCAAATATCTTTGGGGCGGCTAAAGCAGGCTTGCCAGCAGGATCTGATGTTGTTTTATTTGCCAAAGGCCTTTATGTTATTTAACGAGGTTTTGAATTACGGGACACAAGCGTCTGTACGGAAGCGCTCGGAGGCGACGCCTAGAAACTGGTGTTATCAGATTCATTTACATACTGGAATTTATAGGCATTTTATGACAATAACACTTTCACAAAGCAGCACTTCAATTCTTCTTTAATTACAATAACACACTTTTCAAAAATCCCACATAATTACAGAAAGCGGGTGAGATAAACCCAGTCGCTCAGAGTGGGTTTATTGTGAAACAGTTCAGAACATGCAGTGCTGGTGAATGGAACCAGACGTTCATCACAGAAAGTTATTTCATTAAACGGTGGTGACGATGCTGCCGGTTTTAGTTTGGAGATCCCATTCATGGTGCTGGGATACGGCACTAAAGAAAGGTGAAAATTCTGCTTGTTTTACCATCATCACTGTCCCACAGAGACACGTGGAGCTTCACTGGTGGAAGTTAAATGATGTCTGGTTCATTTCAACACCACTGAAAAGAAATCTGGATCTGAACTAGACCCACTCTGACCTTTCTTTATTCTGAATGATGGAGAAATAATGAAAAATCAGTGGAATAGAGAGATGGATGGATGGATATACAACTGAAAGAGGAATTGATGATGGATAGATGGATGAATGAAGGATATGCAATTGAAGATGGATGGATAGAAAGACCAAAGATAGAGAGATGGATGGATTGATGGATTAATGAATAAGCAAATGGACGAATAGACAGATAAATGGATGGATTGGTGGAGGGATGCATGGGTGGATAGATAGGCAGGCAAATGGCTGGACTGGTGAATGAATGGATAGAGGGATTAATGGGTGGATGAATTTTAGATTGTTTTCTTGCAGAAAAGAGAACATCAGACACATATCATCAGAACATTAGAAGTGAAGACAGTCTATCATACCGTTCTCCTTGTATCCCATTCCAAGGATGACCTCTGGGGCCCTGTAGTACCGGGTCACCACGTAGGGCGTCATCATGAAACTTGTCCCCGCAGTCCTCGCCAGCCCAAAGTCCAGGATCTTCAGCGTACAGTCCGACTTCACCACAATATTGCTTGGTTTCAAGTCCTTCAGGAGAGACGATATTTTAGAGTCAGGCTTTATTTCTTTACAGATTTGCTGTCAGCAGTTTGGGCTGGTGTTCTAGACACCAATCAAGTCTGGTGCTGTAATAAATCACACCATTGGGGGGGACAATCTTCTCAAAGATAGATGGACAAACTGGAGGGCAGTGGCTGAAGTACAGCAGCGGTAAAAACTGTAGCGAACATGCAGGAGGAGAAAACGGCAAAGTTTTTTCAGTGTAAATTTGAGTTTAAAATACATGAATGGACACTTGTGAGAGCTGTGTTTGCCATTCAGTCCACCAAATCTGTCTTCTCTGAGTGGACAGGTCTGACACGTATAACCATCACAGCACGCTTTAGCACAATGTGAGTAGCAAATATTAAAATAAAATAATGTTCAAACCGAATTCAGCTCAAAAGAGGAGAAAAATAAATAAATGCAGCCGTTTGGTTATTATTTAATTGGAAAGCAATTAAGGAACCACAGCTAAGCTTCCCAGTTTCCTCAGGGGGACAAATAGAGCAAATGAAGAGCAAACAAATACATGGATAATCTTTCATTCAGACTGACTGATGAGAATTGTCCAGTCTGAGTCCATGTTTTCTCAAAAGACACACTACAAAATTTGATGAAATACCTTCCAGAACAGTGGAGATGGAATTTTCGACAAACTCATCCTGTGGGATGGTCCTGAGGCCCTCATTTCTTCATATTTAGTTTCCAGAAGTTCTTGTATGTATAAAGTATCGTTGAGGAACAGTTCTCCAGATCTCCCTGAAGGCCAAAGTTCTTGTCTCTCATTTTCAGTACAGTTTCTGGACCTGAGCAGTTTCAGGAGCAGTGTGGGATCATCTCCACAGAGAAAGCAAAAGGCAGCAACGTCCAAAGTAGAGCTTTGGGACGTCCTTCGAACCTGGAGAAGTGTTCCTGAAGATGACTAAAAGAAAGGAGCTGGTCTAAGAGAGTTGAGGCTATGCTGAAGAATAACGGTGGTGGTGGTGAATATTGACTTTAAAGCTGGTTAGGATGAAACTCATAGTTTTTAGACTGTGAGAGTTTGTGTGTGTGTGTGTGTATGTGTGTGTGTGTGTGTGTGTTTGTGTGTGTGTGTGTGTGTGTGTGTGTGTGTGTGTGTGTGTGTGTGTGTGTGTATCCTTACCCTGTGGATGATGCCAGCGGAGTGTAAGTGTTTGATGCCACACAGCATCTGGTAGAGCAGGTAGGACATCCTCTCATGGTCCAACTCCATCTGAATCACCTGGCACAGGTTAGCATCCATCAGCTCCATCACCAGATACCTACAGCAGGGGACAGAGAGACATTCAAGTCCACGGGTGGTTACTGGGTGATACTGTCCCACTTTAACCATGGATGTATGGAAGGATGGATAGACAAACAGATAGGTGGTTGGATGGATATGAAAATGGACACATGGATGGATGGATGGATGGAAAGATAATCGGCTAGATAGATGGATGAATGGGTGAGCAAATGGGCAGCTGGGTGGATGGATAGAAAGGTCGACACAGAGAGAAAGGGGAGAGAGACACGTGGATGGATTAATTGGTGAAAAAGCAGATAGACAGAGAGAAAGCTGAATAGATGGACTGATGGATGGAAAGGCATTCAGCTAGCTAGAAAGAAGCATAGATTCATAGATAGATAGATAGATAGATAGATAGATACGCAAACAGACAGACCAACCATCCTAGATGGATGGACGGACGGACTGTCCTGTTCCCCAGAGGGACATTGTGATGCTTCTACTTCTATGTGTCTGCTGATGCTTCAAGAGTTAATCTCTCTGAACTTTCGTATCTGAGACTCTGGTACACACACACACACACACACACACACACACACACACGCTGAGTGACTTGACTTCATTCC
The DNA here is from genome assembly GCA_017165825.1 of Hepsetus odoe. Taxonomy (NCBI): domain Eukaryota; kingdom Metazoa; phylum Chordata; class Actinopteri; order Characiformes; family Hepsetidae; genus Hepsetus; species Hepsetus odoe. The sequence goes on along the minus strand of CM029381.1, from coordinate 24,327,841 downwards.
CGTCAGAGAGACGGCTGTTGATCGATGTGGATCTTTACATTCTCTCACGCTGAGAATGGAGTCATTGATTAATGATTGTGAGACAGTCAGCAATAATACACTCCTACACACATCTGAGTGATGGGGGAGAGGGAGGACCGCTCTACACACCCAGAGAGAGAGAGGACAGTTATACTGAGTGATGGGGGAGAGGGAGGACCGCTCTACACACCCAGAGAGAGAGAGGACAGTTCTACTGAGTGATGGGGGAGAGGGAGGACCGCTCTACACACCCAGAGAGAGAGAGGACAGTTCTACTGAGTGATGGGGGAGAGGGAGGACCGCTCTACACACCCAGAGAGAGAGAGGACAGTTCTACTGAGTGATGGGGGAGAGGGAGGACCGCTCTACACACCCAGAGAGAGAGAGGACAGTTCTACTGAGTGATGGGGGAGAGGGAGGACCGCTCTACACACCCAGAGAGAGAGAGGACAGTTCTACTGAGTGATGGGGGAGAGGGAGGACCGCTCTACACACCCAGAGAGAGAGAGGACAGTTCTACTGAGTGATGGGGGAGAGGGAGGACCACCCTACACACCCAGAGAGAGAGAGGACAGTTCTACTGAGTGATGGGGGAGAGGGAGGACCGCCCTACACACCCAGAGAGAGAGAGGATAGGGAGAGGGGATCCTCCCTTATGCTCCTTAGAGAAAGAGTCCTTGTTTAGTTTTGGTTTATGTTTTGTTTAGTTTTTAATTATTTCTACATCCTGTCTCCCTAAACTGTGTGTCTGCTGCTGTAGTTTATTTCCTGTGTGAGATTTTAAGCCTTATACACTATGTCGTCCTGGACGTGTCCAGAGGAGAGATGAGGAGTATATCAGGAGAAGGATGTTGAGGATGACGCTGCCAGGAAAGAGGAGAAGAGGAAGGACAAATAGGAGAATTATGGATGTGGTGAGGACATGCAGAGGACAGGAAGACATGGAGACACCTAACAGGAGCAGCTAAAAAAAAGTGAGATTTTAAGCCTCATCTTGTCCTCTCGTTTTGCTGGAAGTGGAGTTAACCCAGTTAAAGTGAACGATTAAGGGTGTGTAAAGGTGTGTGTGACCAGTGAGGGTTGATGGAGAGACTGAATTTGGGATGGAGGGAGGAGCAGAAAGGAAATACTTACACATCTTGGAATTCCTCTAAAGATTTCTGTGGCGTGAAAACGTTTAATAAGCTGATGATCTGAAAAAGAAGAGGAGAAGAACTGGTTAACGGGAGGGAAAATAAACTGCACCAATCAGCTTCACTCACAACATGTTTACCCTTAAACCCCCTCACTATTAACCCCACCCACTTCTCAATTCACCCCGCCCCCTTCATCACTCCATCATTTCAACACTCCACCTGGAGCCACAGATGAGAGCGACACAGATCAAGGACACTGCTGATTCATGAGCGGAAGAGAGAGAGAACAGGAGGGAGAGATAGAGCAAGAAAATAAGGGCAGAGAGTAGAAGAAAATTGAGAGAGAACGAGAGAGAGACAGTGGTGAGAAAAGTAAGAAAGGAAGCGAGAGAGATGGGGTGAGTGCTTGGGAGGAAAAGGAAAAGAAAAGGACAAAGAGGGAGAGCAAATGAAGAGAACGAGAGGAAGCAACAGGAAAAACAAAAGATAGAGAGGAATAAAGGGGAGTAATAGAGTGAGACAATGGAAGAGAGGGACAGAGGAAGAGAAAAAGGACAAGAGGAAGGCAGAAAAAGAGAAAGGGAAGAGAAAAGAAGGGGATGAAAAACAGCTGTAAAAAATCAGTAGAATTGTAAAAAAAAAAAAAGCAGAAAGCAAGAGAAAGGGAAGAAAGGTCAAAGAGAAAGAAAAGTGAGAAAGAGGGATTGATGCAGGGACAGAGAATGCATGAAAAAAGAATAAAAGAGGAGCAAAGAAAGAGTAAAAGGAATGCATTTTGAGAAAGAAAGGAAAGAAAAGGAAGAGAGGGAGGGAAAATGAGAAGGGAGGGAGCAGTGGAGCAAGAAAGGATGAACATGAATGAGAGAAAGGAAGAGAGACAGAAAAGGAGAACATGGAAAAAATGAGGGCATTAGAAACAGGTGGGAGGGAGAATGAGAGAAAAAGAAAAGCTAAAGGGATGAATGCAGTAGGAGGGAATGTATGAAAAAGAGAGGGAGAGAGAGGGAGAGAAAGAAAGGAGGGGTTGGTGCATTATGGCACTGTGAGAATTTGGTTCCATTTAAAATGACCTAAAAGACAGCTCCATCTTCAACATCCTCCTCTTGATACGCTCCTCGTCTCTCCTCTGGACATGTCCAAACCAGCGCAGTCTCACTTCTCTCACTTCGTCTCCAGAATGTCCAACATCTCTCTAACATCCTCATTTCTAATCCTGTCCACCCTCGTCTCACCACACCAAAATCTCAGCATCTTTAACTCTGACACCTCCAGCTCCGCCTCCTGCCTTTCGTCAGTCCCACCGTCTCCAACCCGTACAACATAGTGGTCTCACTACTGTCCTGTAAACTTTCCCTTTCACTCTTGCTAGTTCCCATCTGTCACAGATCACTCCTCTCACTCTTCTCCACCCATTCCAACCTTTCTTCTTCACCTCTCTTCCATACTCACCGTTACTCTGAACTGTTGATCACAAGTATTTAACCCTCCCCCACCTTCACCTCCTCTACTCCCTCCATCCCCACCACTCCACTGTCCTCCCTTTCATTCACACTCATGTTTTCTGTCGTTTTCCTACTCACTTTCATTCCTCTCCTCTCTAGAGCAGATTTCCATCTCTCCAGGTTCTCCTCAAGCTGCTCCCTACTCTCACTACAGATCACAATATCATCAGAAACAAAATTGTCCACGGAGACTCCTGTCTAACCTCGTCCGTCAACCTGTCCATTACAACTCCTTGATGTCATCCTCTACCTTAAATGCATCCGCCACTCCTCCTGCAGACCTCACCACCGTCACACTGCCCTCATACATATCCTGAACTTCTGTCATACTTCTCTGTAACACCAGACTTCCTCATACAAAACCACATCTCCTCTCTAGACACCCTGTCATCTGCTTTCTCCAAGTCCACAAAGACACAATACAACTCCTTCTGACCTTCTCTGTACTTCTCCATCAACACCCTCAGAGCAAACACTGCATCTGTAGAGCTGTTTCTCAGCATGAAACCATACTGCTGTTCACTGATCATCTCCTCTTTTCTTAACCTGCTTCCACGACTCTTTTCCAGAACTTCATGCTGTGGCTGATCAACTTCATCCCTCTATAGTTACTGCAGCTCTGTTCATCACCCTTATTCTTGAAAATACACAGTTGTCTCTATGCTGTTGTTTAAAGAGAAGAGAGTGTGAAACAGGAGGAAACACCCCATAATCTACCAAGAAATTATCATGGAAACACACGCAAGTGCAGGATATTTGTGTTTTTACAGCAGATCTGTTGTTAGGAATGAGGACGTGACACAGTGGATCCTGTGTTGCTGTAAACTGGGTGGACGCTCTATTAGGACAACACCAGATATGGGACATGTCTTCTACTCACATTTTTGTGATTAACACACTTCATAAGCACCAGCTCTCTGTAAGCCCGCTTGGCGTGGGTCTGGTTCTGGAAAGGTCTGCTGAGCTTCTTAATGGCCACATTTCTGTCCAAGACGGCATCATATCCCGCACTGCAGAGAGAGAGAGAAAGAGAGAGAGAGAGAGAGATAGAGAAGATAATTAGATGAGAGCCCAGCAAGGTGAAGGTGTGGACTTTAGACTTTCACTTCAAGCCTGTTACTCCTGTTGGAATAAATATGATTTAAATTTGACAGGAAGCTTGGTGTACAGTCGAAGATTGATGGTGCTTGATGGAGAAGGATGGTGTTTGATGGAGAGTGGTGGTGTTAATAGAGGGGAATGATGGTGCTTGATGGAGAAGGATGATGTTTGATGGTGTTTATAGTGGAGAATGATGGTGTTTGATGGAGAATGATGTTTGATGGTGTTTATAGTGGAGAATAATGGTGTTTGATAGCGTTCGGGTGGGGAATGATGGTCTATGAGTGGAGAATGATGGTGTTTGGTAGAGAATGATGATGTTTGGGTGGAGAATCATGGTGGTATTTTATGGAGACTGATGGTATTTCATGGAGAACGATAGTCTTTATAAAAGAGAATGAGATGTTTGACTGGTGAACGATGGTGTTTAGTGGAGAAGGATGGTGTTTTTTGGAGAGTGATGTATTAAAAAGGCTTTCAGCTTCAACAAAGCTGAACATAATGAAAAAAGAGATGGAGAAAGAGAAACAAAATGGAGCCAACGTGCTATAGAGTTGAATAGAGTAATGAGCAGAAAGCTCAGCATTAAATCAGCGAGAGGCAGCGAGATGCATCGTTTTTCATGATCAGTCTGGTTTGATTGACAGGTGGATGTTGGAGTTTGGACCATCAGAAACAGGGATGTTTAACAGCAGGGCTTTTCTTCCGAGGTTGATTTGAGGGACGCCGGGAGTGTCGCTGTAATTTTACAACAAAACCCAGCTGGTCTCAGCCACTTCCCGAGCGTCTCTCAGGATTACGGGAAATTAAACCCAGACGTCTGCACCGGTGGTCACCTGGGGATTGGGTTCGAGTGCTGAAAAAGCAGGATTACTGTGTGTGTGTGTGTGTGTGTGTGTGTGCGCGCGTGTCCGGATGCTCTCAGCGTTTCCTGCCTTTAGGGACTACACTGTTCATGTGATTAAAGACTGAATTTCCCTTCATCTTTGTCCATTTTCGTTCCTGAGCTGGCGTATGGTCGTCTGTATGAAATAATCAAATCACACCAACAAATGATTCACACTAGAAACTGAAAATTAATTGTAGATGACAAATAATTCATAGTGGAAACTGAAAAATTCATACTAGACACTAAATAATAATAATAATAATACCTCATAGGCTTCTTCAGTATCCAATTAATGATACTTTATTTACATTGAATTTTCTGTTTTTACTGTGAATTATTCAGTATCTACAAAGAATTATTGTTTCCACCATGAACTAAACTGTACTGCTATTCTTCATCCACCGTAAATAATTCAGTAACTGAAGCTTTCTACATTCAGTAAACACGTTTCAGTCTACACTGTGAATTATTCAGTATCCACTGTTTTTTTAGAAGATTCGTCATACAGTCGTTGTGGACACTGAGTCTTCTTCTTCTTATTCTTCTTTTCAGCTGCCCCCATTTAGGGGTCGCCACAGCGGATCATCCGTTTTCAATTCTTCCTGTCCTCTACATCTTCCTCTTTCAAACCGACCCCTTGCATGTCCTCTCTCACCACGTCCATAAACCTCCTCTTTGTTCTTCCTCTTCTCCTCTTTCCTGGCAGCTCCATCTTCAACATCCTCCTCCTGATATACTCCTCGTCTTTCCTCTGGACGTGTCCAAACCAACGCAACCTTGCTTCTCTAACTTTGTCTCCAACACGTCCAATCTGAGCTGTCCCTCTAATATACTCATTTCTAATCCTGTCCATCCTCGTCACACCCAACGAACATCTCAGCATCTTTAACTCCTCACCTCTAGCTCCACCTCCTGCCTTTAAATCTCCAACAAGTACAAAATAACTGGTCTTACTACCATTCTGTAATCCTTCCCTTTTAATCTCGCTGGTCCCCGTCTGTCACAAATCACTCCTGTCACTCTTCTCCACCCATTCCAACCTGCCTGCACTCTCTTCTTCTCCTCTCTTCCACACTTGTCGTTACTCTGAACTGTCCACCCAGAGTATTTAAACTCCTCAATCTTCACCTCCTCTACTCCCTCCATCCTCACCACTCTACTGTCCTCACTTTCGTTCACGCTCAGGGATTCTGACTTTGTCCTAGGCACTTTCCTTCCTCTCCTCTTGAAAAAATTGTTCTTCTTTTGTGGAAGGAAGGTTGAGGGTTAAAGTGTTGTCATACACTGTATACGAAGCCTGGTGTTTGCAGTAAAACAATTCCTGAATCACCCAGCGAGTAGAATCCTGCTGGCTCAGCTGCCTGGACTAGAACGACCGTCAGTCTTTGTTAAAGAGGTGTTTTTAAAGGTTAAACCCTTTTAGGCACCTGTTTATGCTCCAGAATGGACGTATTCTTGTTAAAAAATGACAAAAAAAGCCTGTGGGTTGAGAACGTGACTGATAGATTGATTCCTTTTGTGACCTTTGGTGGTTGTGTTGGGAAATGCTTAACTTCAGCAAAAGCCAAACCGTGCCGTGTGAAAACTGTGGCTGTTCATCTGTTTATTGGGTGTTTTTTCTGTTAGGAATGTGGAAGAGAGGAGAAGAAGAGAGTGCAGGCAGGTTGGAATGGGTGGAGAAGAGTGACAGGAGTGATCTGTGACAGATGGGGACCAGCAAGAATAAAAGGTAAGGTTTACAGGAGGATTGTGAGACCAGCTATGCTATACAGGTTGGACAAAAGACAGGTGGTGGAGCTGGTGTCAGAGATGTCAGAGTTAAAGATGCTGAGATTTGTGTTGGGTACAAGGATAGACAGAATTATTGTGAAGTATATAAGAGGGACAGCTCAGGTTGGACATTTTGGAGACAAAGTGAGAGAAGTGAGACGTTGTTGACATGTCCAGAGAAGATACAAGGAGTATACCAGGAGAAGGATGTTGAGGACGGAGCTGCCAGGAAAGAGGAGAAGAGGAAGGACGGAGAGGAGGTTTATGGACGTGGTGAGAGAGGACATGCAGGGGGACGGTGAGAAGGAGGAAGATGCAGAGGACAAGAAGACATGGAGATGGAAGATCCGTTGTGGATCTGATACTCGTTTGCTTCCATTGCTTTTCTCGTGTGTGTGGTCTTGTATTTCTCTCTTTGTTGGGACCCAATGCCCCAATCTAAGGAATACCCAAAACTTAATAGGGAAATTTTGGTGGTCACTCAAAATTTTAACCAAAAAATTTTTAAAATAGAAAAAGAACAGGAAGTCTTTTGGTTCCTCAGGGTAGGATTAGGATTGCTGCTTTATAAAGAATAATATATTCAACTGTATCTTATTGTTTAAAACCTTTAAAGTTTGATCTATTAATCCTACTTTTTACACTCATTTTTATTTTAATTTCATTGAAAAATATATAACCATTTCTGCAAAAAGATTTATTTTGTGAAGGTACAACACCGTCCCTCTGCATGTCCTCTCTCACCACATCTATAAACTTCCTCTTTGTCCTTCCTCTTCTCCTCTTGGAGCTCCATCCTCAACATCCTCTTCCTGATATACTCTGGACATGTCCAATCCAACAGTCTCGCTTCTCTTTGTCTCCAAACAATCCAACCTGAGCTGTCCATCTAACGTCCTCGTTCCTAATCAAGAAACCTTTAGTCCCTTAAGCTCCACTTTTTGGAGAACTTGCTTGTGATTATGGCTTCTTCTGACTTGTTCAGTTACAAGGTTTGGAAGTTTCTCACTTTTCTGGCAGATGGTTCATCAACAGTTCCCAACCAGCTCGCAGGAATGAAGAACCGATCAAAAGCACTGATGTACATCGCTCTGGATAAGAGCGTCTGCTAAATGCTGTAAATGCAAAGGTGAAAATGAAGATTTTCCAAAGATTTATCGAGATTTTGTAATAAATCCAGTCTCCGGGTCCCTTCAGTGTCCCTACCACAGTAAAGCAGAGGGTCCTGCTGCTACACAGCTCTGTTAATCCCACGCTGCCTCACAGCCTTGTGGATGCTGCACTGCAGAGTAAACTGCTTCCAGCAGGCCCTGCAGGGCGAGGCAGCAGATGGCTGAAGCGGTGGGAATCCCTAGCGCTGCTTTTTGTGACCTCCAGATACTTTCACTGATGAACACACTCCTCCACAGGGGGACGTTCACGACGGTGTTCATTCTCACCGTCGCAAAAAACACAGTGCAGAAACGATCACCTGCCTGTAAATCACGTCCAATTAAACGATAATCCGCTCAGGAAAGACTGTCCCATATAAAGGCTCTCCTGTGTCCATGGTAACGGCAGAAAAACCGAACAGATGTCTGGGGATTTTTATTTATTTATTTATTTATTTATTTATGTTGCTTTTGGCAGCCGCGGTGACCCGTCAGAGCGTGTGTCGAAGATGATGTCACGCTTGTGTATTTGATTGCATAATGCATTACGTGCTGTTGCTCTTTGGTGGCGGTTAAACCACAGGACCCTGTCTCACCACGGCAGCCAGGAATCGTGGACCTTTCTTTTAAAAAGTGGTCTTTCGTCTCTTTTCCATGCAGTGGAATTTATACACCCCTCCCAACTCCACCAACTTGCCTGATACACTCACTCTCTCACTCATTTTCGGAGCCACTCACAGGTCACGAGAAATGCTGGAGTCTATCCCAGCCCGGGATACACCCTGGATGGGTCTCCAGTACATTGCGGGACACACACACACACAAACATTCACACACACATTTAGGGTGACATTTTAGTATCTCCAGTCCACCTGACATGCAGATCTTTGGGAAGAAACCAGAGTTCCCAGAAGAAACGCACAGGGATATAGGGACAATATGTCCACCTATTAAACACTTTACACTTCTTCCTGTCCTCTGCATCTTCCTCCTTCAAACCGACCCCCTGCATGTCCATGGCCACGTACAGAAACCTCCACTTTGGTCTTTCTCTTTTACTCTTTCCTGGCAGCTCCAACATCTTCAACATCCTCCTCCTGATATACTCCTCGTCTCTCCTCTGGACATGTCCAAACCAACGCAGTTTCACTTCTCTAACTTTGTCTCCAAGACGTCTAACCTGATCTGTCCCTCTGATATACTCATTTCTAATCCTGTCCATCCTCGTCACACCCAACGAACATCTCAGCATCTTTAACTCTGACACCTCCAGCTCCGCCTCCTGTCTTTTCATTTATGCCACCATCTCCAACCCGTACAACATAGCTGGTCTCACTACTGTCCTGTAAACCTTCCCTTTTACTCTCACTGGTACCTGTCTGTCATAAATAACTCCAGCCACTCTTCTCCACCCATTCAAACCAGCCTGCCCTCTCTTCACCTCTCTTCCACACTTCCCGTTACACTGAACTGTTCACAAGTATTTAAACCCCTCCACCTTTGTCTCCTCCACTCCCTCCATTCTAACCACTCCACTTCCCTCCCTTTCATTCACACTCATGTATTCTTTGACCATTTGTTCATTCCTCTTCTCTCTAGAGCAGATCTCCATCTCTCCAGGTTCTCCTCAAGCTGCTCCCTACTCTCACTACAGATCACAATATCATCAGCAAACATCATCCTCCACGGAGACTCCTTTCTAACCTCGTCCATCAACCTGTCCATTACTACTGCAAACAAGAATGAGCTCAGCACTGATAATTGATGTAATCCAACCTCTGCCTTGAATGCATCCATCGCTCCTACTGCAGATCTCACCACTGTCACACTGCCTCATACATATCCTGAACTACTCTCACATACTTCTCTGTAACACCTGACTTCTCCTGACCCAGACAGATCCGTAAATTTAGGTTTGTTGAGGGTGGTGAGGGGGGACACCAGTGTCACAGGGTGCCCTTGTGTTTGTAAAAACCCTGGATCTGTCCTTTTTAGTCAGGATCAGTCCGTTGTAGACAGGTTGTAATAGCAAGTTTGCCAGAGACACCTTACTGCATTCCTTAAACTCATGGTCAGTACAATGAGCTCAAAACAGATCTAATTCCTTTCTCTTTGTTTAAGATGGACGGCTGTCCTCCACCTGTTTGGTGGACAGTTTAAGTTTTTCCAGAAAGCAAGTCCATCAATCTCCATGAGGGTCTCCTGAATTCCATACCAGCTACTCCACCAAGCCGGCGAAACTACTATCATCATATTTCTCTCCCAACCTGAACTTCAGATCAGCTCCGTCAGACTGGCTCTTCTGCAGGAGCTGCTGCCACAAAGATGAAAGTTTCCCCTACTCAAACAGAGCTTCACCAACTCATATTTACTGGAAGTCATCACTATACAGGGTTTTCTCTTTCTTTCTTTCCTTTAAATTTCCGGTGTGAACCAGAGGAGGAGGGGTCCCCCTTTTGGGTTCTTGGTTTCTCCCAAGGTTTCTTCCTCCTGTTTGGGGAGTTCTGACTCTGTCGCCCTCGGTTTACCCAACTGGGGCTCAGACCGGATTCTGTAAAGCTGCTTTGTGACAACAAGAGTTGTGAATAGCGCTTTATAAATAAAGTTGACTTGACTTCCTCATACAAAACCACAACTCCTCCCTAGGCACCATGTCATCTGCTTTCTCCAAGTCCACAAAGGCACGATGTAACTCCTTCTGACCTTCTCTGTACATAGAGCATAAACAACATTCATTACCTATTCATTATTTGTATTATGTACAAATTCATTTTCAAATAGGCTTTATTGGTGTAACGGTGGCGGGTGTGGGAAGGACGCCAATGCTGAGCCAGGAGTTCGGATCATAGTTTTATTAACTATATTAACAAAACAAAACAAAACAAAACAAAACAAAACCAAGGACTGCAGTTTTAACTAAATTCAAGGAACTGCAGCCTAAACCAAGATACCAAGTTACCAAATACCAAAACCACCACAGTGTGTAGGCAGAGCCTAACTAATGAGCCGCGCTCTGTTCTGACTCATCGGGGCTTAAATAGTCAGCCCCAATGAGGCACACCTGTGCCTTCATGAGCTCAGGTGTGCTCAATCAGAGCAGAGTGCCCTCTAGCGTACCCAAAACACATCTCACCCGTGACAATTGGCTTTATTGTCATTGTACAAATGTACAACGAAATTTTGGGGGGTGGTTCCCCTACCTCAGTGCATTACAAAATATAAAAATATAAAAACAAACACACATATATATATATATTGTCACGTGGCGGGGGGCGGGGCTCGCACACAGGTGCCCAGCGACCTCGCTGGCACCGGCGCGTTACAGATGCCCCTCCCCAAAGGCGCCTCGCGATCCCGCCTCCTCCAAGGCAGGGTCCCCGGCACCCAGGCTTCAGAAAACCGGGAGAACCAGAGCACGAGAGAGAAAAACACAAAACACAAAGAAACCCAAGAAACTCGAGAGAGAACAGAAACACAAAAACTCGAGAGAGAGAGAAAAAAAAACACAAAACACAAAGAAACCCAAGACTCGAGAACAGAAACAGAACCCAAAAAACCGGGAGAACTAGAAACTGAAACTCCCACTTCGCCTCCGCGGTGAGCCGGAGCCCCGTGAGCACCTCCCAGAGCGAACGAGCCGGGTCGCAGACCGCATCCGCCTTGGAACCTCGTGGGAGCCAGCTCGTGCCCTCCCAAGGAACTCACGGTCATGGCACGTCCCCCTTTGAGACCCGGCGTCGTACTAGCTCAATGACTCAGTAGGCACACCTGCAAGGACCACGCGTCCTGCTCGATTCACTGGTCATTCCTGTCCCACGTCGTGGGGCTCGCTGGAGTGCCCAGCGACCTCGCTGGCACGGCGCGGTGCCCCTCCCCAAAGGCGCCTACTCCGGGCGCGATCCGCCTCCTCAAGGCAGGATCCCCCGGCACCCGAGCTTCGAAAACCGGAAGACGAAACTCGAGAGAAAAAAAACACAAAACACAAAAGAAACCAAGAAACTAGAGAGAGAACAGAAACACAAAAACTCGAGAGAAAAAAACACAAAACACAAAAACCAAGAGCTAGAGAGAGAACAGAAACAGAACCAAAAAGCCAGGAGAACTAGAAACTAAACTCCGCCGCCTCCCGCGGTGAAGCGGAGGCCCGGCCAGGCACCTCCCAGAGCAGACACGCGAGCCGGTCGCCAGACCCGCATCCGCAGAGGGCCTGCGTGGGGAGCCCAGCTCCCGTGCCCCTCCCAAAGAACTCACGGTCCGCGCGTCGCTTCCGGGGGGCTGGCGTCGTACTGAACTCCAATGACTCAGTAGGCACACCTGCAGGACCCGCGTCCTGCTCGATTCACTGAGTCATTCTGTCCGCGATGGCGGAGTGGGGCTGCTGGAGTGCCCAGCGACCTCGCTAGCACCCGGCCTTTGGTCACAGATGCCCCTCCCCAGCGCCTGCTCCGGGCGCCCGATCCGCCTCCTCCAAGGCAGGATCGGCACGGAGCTGAAAACCGGGAGAACCAAGAGGCTTCGAGAGAGAGAAAAAAAAAAAAACACAAAACACAAAGAAACCCAGAAACTCGAGAGAGAACAGAAACACAAAAGCTTCAGTGAGAAAAAAAACACAAAACACAAAGGAAACCCAAGGGCTAGAGAGAACAGAAACAGAACCCAAAAAACCGGGAGAACTAGGCTTCGAAACTCCGCGCCTCCGCGATGAAGCGAGAACCCGTGAGCACCTCCCAGAGCGAACTATACGCGAGCGAGGTCGCAGACCCGCATCGCAGGAACCTCGTGGGGGCCAGCTCGTGCCCCTCCCAAGAACTCCGCAGTCCGCGACGTCCCGCCGGGGGCGGCGTCGTACTGACTCCCAATGACTCAGTGAGCACACCTGCAGGACCCGCGTCCTGCTCCATTCACTGAGTCATTCTTAATCCACGTGTGGGAAATGGGGGCTAGCACACAGGTGCCCAAGCATTTTCGCTAATGTTACATATATATATATACACATATATACCATATATATGTATATATATATATATATATATATATATATATATATATATATATATATATATATATATATATATATAAACTATAAAAGCAAACACACAAATAAAAAACACAAACATTTCACACTAAACAAGGATTTAGCATCTCATATTCAATTCTACTTTTTACCTTTTCAATTCCCCATAAATTCCCTTTTAACTATCCCTCCCACACGCCACTTTCCAGTTCTCAGTTCAGTAAGACCTTTTCCAATCCCCACCAATATTCCCTTTTCTAATTTCCATGTATTCCTTCTGCAATCCCCCTTTCTTTTAGTATCTGTTTCTTCCTTTTATGTTCCTTTTTAATCCCCCATATTTCTTTTCCAGTTCCTCCTAAATTTTCTCTCGAATTCCATTTTGAATTGAATCTCCTTTCTAATTTCTCAGTTTCCCTTTTCATTCTCATACTTCACTTTTTTTATTCCCAGTTGTTCATTTTTCAAGCCTCCCTACATCATCCTTTCGGTTCTCCTCTGTCCCTGTTCCTGCCATTACCCATCCTCTCTAAATGAACACCAACATAAGGGATACTAAAAGCTGTGTGGGTGTGTGTGTGTGTGTGTGTGGGTTTGTGTGTGTGTGTGAGTGTGTGTGTGTGTGTGTGTGTGTGACTGATCCTCCAGCTGAAGATGCTAACTCTCTGTTGTGTAAGGACTTATATAATGTACAGTGAAGAGTAGCAAAACATCAACAAGCAGGTTACAGCAGTGTGCATGTGTGTGTGTGTGTGTGTGTGTGTGTGTGTGTGTGTGCGTGCAGGTGGGCATTGCGTGCGGGTGTGCGCGTGCATGTGCGTGATGAATTGTCAGAAACCTGAAACTGAAGCAGCCCTGCAGTGTTCCAGATGCTTATAGCCCTGTGAGTGTATCTGCACCAGCAATGCGTCTCACACAAACACACGCGCACCCTCACAAATGCGCACACACACACACACACACACACACACACACACACACACCCTCACACATACACACCCAGACACACGCAGGGGTTGAGGCAGAAGGGATGGAATGACAGGGCTGAAACAGAGACAACAAAGAGACACGGAGGGGTTGGGAGAGAGAGAGAGAGAAAGAGGGATGCTAGGGAAAAGAGAGCGGTAAGATAAGGGGTTAGAGAAGGGGAGTAGAGAGAGGGAAAAGAGGAAAGGAAATAGGAGTAAAAAAGGAATGAGAGACAGAAAGGCTGAAGGAAGATAAAAAAAAGATGCAAGGGAGAAGTGAACGAGTGGAAGAGTGAGGGGTATATATATTTATAGTAAACTTTATTTACTGGAAGGAGAGAGCGTCGGGGATGGATAGTTATTGAAAGGACAGGAGTTTTTTTAAATCAGCCACGTTGCCTGTTATGATTGGAGTGCATGTTTATTGGTGGAGATGGTGAAACTAAACTTCCACCTTGTTTTACTGAACAAACTGAGAAAAACAGAGAATCACAGACACATCCAGATTCAACGTCAGAGAGAGAGAGAGAGAGAGGAGTCAATGAGATGAGAAATAGAGATTAGGAAAAGGGGGATACAAAGGAGAGAGAGAGGAGGATAATAATAAAAAAATAGAGGGAAATAAAGAAGGGAGAAAAGAGAGGCCCTTGCATGTAGAAGAGAGAGAGAGAGAGAGAGAGAGAGAGAGAGAGAGGTCTTTTCAGATCTCGTCAGTGTAGATACTCAGCTGGATTTACTCACCATACTATTCCCTGAGCCCCAGAACCGATGGGCTTAAGGTTCTGGTACCGTTTGAGGACGGTGAAGGTGGAGTCTCCGACTTCCACGCTGTAGAACTGGTTGTCCACTTTGCTCTTGCTCATGTTGTAATGCTTGGCAATGTAAGACACATCAACTTGTTTCCCGAACCCCTGGGAGGACACCAGTAGAGAAATGTTGATCAGACGTTCTGAGGTCTTCAAAAAGCCGAAACACAAAAGAGAAAAATCTTCGGTCCTGAGTTAATGTGCACTGAAAGCGAGGGACACAACAACAGAGCACAGAGATGGTCAGGAGGACTCGGTGATGAAGAACCAGAGACATTCGCAAACACAACAACAAACAAATAATGGACACAGCTCCATGTTTGGAGTCCAAATGTTTCTTTACGCCTGCGATGGGCTGGCGACCTGTCCAGAGTGCGTCCCCCGTCCTCACCCTGTTGAGTGGACACCAGCACTCCCCCGCGACCCTGTTTGGGACAAGCGGCAGATAATGGATGGATGGATGTTTCTTTACGTGAAAACGGTGGCTCCAAAATGTCCCTCAGCCCTCTCAACCCCCATCCTGCCCTTCATTAAGGCAGAACAGACTTCTGGGTGTGGTTTAGGACACAGTAGGACTTACTGTCTCTACAAACATCTGAGAAACACCAAAACTGATGTTCACAAAGCATCAACAACTCTGAACATAAAGAAAGAGCTGGACGCGGTTTTTAATGAAAATATTTGGGTGACTATTGACTGGCGTGTGGTTACTCGTAGCTCCAGTTCTAAACTGAGATAAATTTGGACAACAAACTAAACTCTGTAACTTATCATTTTTTTTCTAAAGAATAAATAAATCATCATACAGGGACGTCCTCAGTGGGTTTGGTGTGAAATGGTTCTGATTTCTTTCCAGTGGTGCTGAATGGAACTGGTTGTCCAGAATCTTTATGTTCCCCGGTGAAGCTCTCAGAGTGTCTCTATCGCTTTACTCTGGAGCAAAACCATGAAGGGGTTCAGTTTTAATCCCAAATCTCCTCCAAACTCAAACATCTCAGGCAATAGGCAGCATCTCCACCACCAGTTCATGCCTCTGAGGGACATTCAGACGTCCGGTTCCATTCACACACTCACTGTGACTGAGAGTTTCACACCAAGCCCACTCTGAAAACTTTTTTGCATCTTAGCCCCTTAATTATGCAGAATAAAAAAAAAATAGTGGAATTCCCCTTTGAAGTGTTTCCATGCATCACTGTTTCTGCATCTCTTTGATCTTTGGAAAGGATCCGCTTGATGTGAAAACAAATTTATCGCTGGTTTTCTCTGAAAACACCCTGAAAATCAAAAACAATTCACACAGAAATAACAGACGAACGCTGTAATATTTACCCAGGACTGCAATTTCAGTTTAGTGGAAGCTGAAATGCTGGTAATTACAGAGAGACGGAGAGAGAGAGAGAGAAACACACATTCTTTCATTAGAAGGAACCAATATTTGATTTGATTTGATTCATTTATTTTATTGGTTTACGGGTCATGGGTTTGACTCCAAGACCAATGGGTTGCCCTGAGTTTCGCTTGATCAATGTACTGTCCCTATCACTGCTCCCTGGGTGCTAGATATGTTTATGCAACCTACTGGTCTGGGATTCAAACCCATAGCCTTCTGCTCCTGGGGCCTAGTCCCTAAACTCTAGACCCCCACCACCACATTCAGCCTTCATCTGCCCTGTCCTTTTTGACTAATCCCAAAAACCCTGAACATCATCTAGGACCTTTGTCCCATTTCTCCATGAAACATTTGTTGTTGTTACAAGGCTGTAAGCCACCACAATGAATTATGTCGACCAATCAGAGGCTGTGTTAAATGGATGTGGCTCTGATGTAATAATATGAGATTCTATTCCTCAATGGTTCCCTAATTATAGAGTAACAGGAATAAATGTTGTGCTCAGAGCCCAGGAAGTCAACAGTTCAGCACCTTCTCTTCCAGAGTTTTATTTTTAATGTTATGTTGCGGGACAGTTCTCCAGATATCTTCCTGAAGGACAGTGTTGTTGTCTCTCATTTTCAGTCCAGTCTCTGTACCTGAGCAGTTCTCCAGATCTTCCTGAAGGACAGTGTTGTTGTCTCTCATGTTCAGTCCAGTCTCTGTACCTGAGCAGTTTGATAGTTCTGTGTTGGTTAATCCACACAGTGATCTACATCTGAACCTTCAAGCAGAACAAAGCGTCTAACTTAAGACACGAAGCAGTGAAGAACCAGGTGCAGATGATTCCAGACGATCAGCTGATTCGTTTACTGCTGATGCTAAACACTGAATGGGTGGAACCCCTTTATCTAGAACATTGTATTTTTAGACACTTTGCAGCCTGGAGCTCTAAAACATTTGTTCCTGTTTCTTTCATTTAATCAACTCAATACAACAAAGATCAGACGTTTGACAGGCGTGAAATAGTGTTTTCATTTCTAAAAGCAGGCCAAAGAAGATGAATGGAAAGTGAGCAGGTTCTCTAAACTGATGTAAAAGTTCCACATGACCAACTGATGGAACGTTTTTATTTGGCTGATCCGTCTCCCTTGACTTTGGTGCAGAGCAGATCCCAAGTTGCCCCAGAGATTTTAGAAAAGAGCAGAAGTAAAAAGCAGGCACTGCTTGAGAGTCGGGGGCTAAATATAAAACAGGAGCATGAAATATAGATACACAAGGGTGATTAGATGGTGCCCCAACAACCAGAAGCTCCCACGCAGACATTCAGGATCGTGAAGCACAACAGATATCATCTCGTCTGTTGGAAAGCCTGATTCTGGAGATGTTAAGGCCTTAAACTCCTTATTCAGTAATGAATCTTCCAGAGCAGGAAATGAAAGAAAAATGATCATTGTATGATTCCTTTTGAGTTTAATGTCTTTTCAACAGCTTGGGCTGAAGTTTATTTGAAGGTCAGTTTAATGTGGGTGTCACTGTCAGTAGGCGATTTCTACAATTTTGATTTCTGATAACTCTTTATTGATAACTATCATGATCAACTTGTCCATGATCACATTACAGATGGACAGGAACCACTTATCTAGAGCAGTAAAGTGTCAACTTTTTCTTTGGGATTGTACTTTGGAACTTATTTTTGTGTAACTATTATCATTTATGCAGTTTCCACTATTTCCATTATTTAGGATCCGATATTAATTATTCATTAATTACTATTAATTATTCAGTTACTGTTATGAAATATTGAGTATACACTGTCATTCAGTATCAGTTAATAAACATGCAGTATCCACTATGAATTATTTTGTACCCACTATGATTGTTTTTTTTTCTAAATCTATCATAAATTACTAAGCATCCACTATGAATCCAGTATTCTAAGTTTCTATGAATTACAGGGCCCACTATGAACTATTCAGTATCTACTATGAACTGTTCAGTATACACTATGAACTGTTCAGTATACACTATGAGCTGTTCAGTATACACTATGAGCTATTCAGTATACACTATGAACTATTCAGTATCTACTATGAACTGTTCAGTATACACTATGAACTATTCAGTATCTACTATGAACTGTTCAGTATACACTATGAGCTGTTCAGTATACACTATGAACTGTTCAGTATACACTATGAGCTGTTCAGTATACACTATGAACTGTTCAGTATACACTATGAGCTATTCAGTATACACTATGAACTATTCAGTATACACTATGAGCTATTCAGTATACACTATGAACTGTTCAGTATACACTATGAGCTATTCAGTATACACTATGAACTGTTCAGTATACACTATGAGCTGTTCAGTATACACTATGAGCTGTTCAGTATACACTATGAACTATTCAGTATACACTATGAACTGTTCAGTATACACTATGAACTATTCAGTATACATTATGAGCTGTTCGGTATATAATATGAACTGTTCGGTATATACTATGAACTATTCAGTATACACTATGAACTGTTCAGTATAAACTATGAACTGTTCAGTATCTACTATGAACTATTCAGTATCTACTATGAACTGTTCAGTATACACTATGAACTGTTCAGTATACATTATGAACTGTTCAGTATACACTATGAACTGTTCAGTATACATTATGAACTGTTCAGTATATACTATTTACTATTCAGTATACACTATGAACTGTTCAGTATCTACTATGAGTGTTTCTGAAACTGATCATGAATTACTAAGCATCCATTATGAATCCACTATTTAGAGTATCTGATATGAATTACAGTTTCCACTATTATTTATTCTGTAACTATTATTAAATATCTAGCATCCACTATGAATTCTTCAGTATCAACTATGCATATTACTTAATCAGCATGTCCTGTGAATTATTCAGTATCTACTACAAGTTGTTCAGTTTATATTCATATATTGATTAGTATTTACATATTTATTAAATGATATTTACCTTATTATTCAGCTGCTCAGTAGTTTTTCTGTGACTAGGCTGAATTTATAACGCTTTGCTTAAATCCAAGACTATAAATAATCAAGATCAAGTTCAAATGAGTAAACTCAAGATCGAGTCGAGATCAAGCTACCAAAAAAGGATCAAGCCTTATCTGGTTTAATCCCAGCCTAAACCTACAAAAAGGCCTGCTGGGGGGCAGATCCAGGTGAAGTGAAAGGAGGAAAAGAAAGAGAGTGAATATCTTTATCTTGGGACTCATTCTTCACTGCAGTGGAGCCACATTAAATTGAAGCAGTAATTTAAACCTGATTAGCACCAATTAGTGGTAATTGCTGCCTCTCGTTAAGGGAGGGGGCAAAGGGGCAGTAAATATCTCCACAGCCCAGAGATAAAATATATTTCGCCCCTGGCTTTTTAAAAAGACGAGCACTGAATGATCAGCAGTTAAGGGGGGGCTTTTTCAAAAAAAGGAAGGTTACACCGGCAGGAAATTACTCGACAGGCTGACCCCCTCCCCCCCCAAAACAAAGGATGCTTAGGCTAAGGTTCTAGATAGTGATTTATCCAGAGCAGATTAAAACATATTTAAATCACTGCACAGTTTCAATACAATGAGCTTAATTATTCTCTCTTATCTGTAAATGGAAATTACAAGTGTGTTTAAATTCTCTGAAGATCTACATGGCCTGAGGGTTCCTGCCGGTTAACTATATGTTGACTCCAATTGATACTCCTGAGATGGGGCAACATCCATGAGAATCTGATGAGGTTCACGATGATGTCTCTCAAACCAGCGAACCCAGAGGTTTTAAAACTGTAGACCAGTTTTGACACAGGACGCTTAAACTCCAGGCTTAGATGTTTTCTGCATTTTTGTCTTCTACACACACACACACACACACACACACACATACACACACACACACATGATGGTGTTTATGGTGTCTCAAAGCAGCGAATAAAGCCTAAAGACAACATCTTCTGTACCTTTAGTCGGGGGACTAAAGTCAATCGTATTATATTCCACATACTTCTCAAGCTGCATGGGCTCTACATGCTCCATCTTTTCATTTCTCCATGTTGGACTGTTTTATCCGTTTAAAGGTATAAATGTGTGTTGTTCCTCCGGGAAGGTACCTCATCTAAGGTCCACAGTTGGAGTTTATTGACCATTTTACACCACTGAAGGTGAATTTATGTTGTCTGTAAGTTGAGGGACTGAACGTTGGACCATTATTTTAAGAATGTAGAACTAAAACCAAAACAAAACATGAGTTTCTCTGCTTTTGAGTTCTCCAGCAACCCTCAGAACCCTAATCAGGATAGTAAATAATACAAGATACTAAAGGATAGAAATAGTACAAATTAGTACAAGATGAAGAAGCAGAAGAAATGGTAGACAAAGAAGAAGAAGGAAAAGAAGAGTTGAAAAAAATGAAGTAGAAAAAGAATAAGAAGAAGCAGAAGAAGAACAAAAGAAAGAAGAAGAAATAGTAGAAGGTGAGGAACAAATAGCAGAAAACAAGAAGTTGAAGAAATAGTAAAAAATATAGAAGAAATTAATGATGATGATGATGAACAATGACACTTTTTTTTCTTCTAGAATGAATCACTTTTCTGTAGGAATCATCTACAAAGAACTTCATCGAGTCCCGACTCTGATAAAGCCCCTCTCTTTAACACACTGATGTCATTCTGGAGTGAGCGAGTGGATTCCGCACTGTTTCCATTCGTTTAACTGAAGCCTTGAGTCTGAAAAACCTCGACAGGACCAGATCACTGAGGCTGATGTCACTTCCGAGGTTAAACTCGAGTTTATCCACATTGTTTATCCATATGTAGTAAAAATAATCCCAGAGGATGTGAGGACCATGGGCTCCCAGAGCAAAACATACCCTTAATGGAAAGACGTGACCAAGGGTCGCCGATAAAAAAAAAACAACATTCAATCAACTTCCTCTGATGCAGAGTCCATTTCCTAAGACTAACGCTGGAATCTCACTGAGCTGCTGATCCACTGAACACAGTTCTGACACACAGAAAACAAATGAAGGGGAAAATGGAAGCGAATGAATACTCTACCTTTTATTTTACCTGTATGGAACACACACCTGACAAAAGGCAATCTTCACATCCAGGATTGGTGCACTGCAGTTGTATAAGAAATGTCTGTTCATAAATACCTGGAAAACACAAAACGAGAGAGGAGAGGAGGGTTAGGATAAGGTTCCAGACTGTGGTGTCCCAGTTGAGTACTAAATGCGTGGACTAATGATCGATTATGGTTTAGTGATTAGGGACTAGGCTGCAGGACTTGGACTCAAATCTCTGATCAGTTGCCTTGAGGTTCCCTTCAAACACCATCATTCTCTACTCAAACACAATCGTTCTCCACTATAAACATCATTCTCACTATAAACACCATCATTCTCCATCAAACACCATAATTCTCCACTATAAACACCATCATTCTCCATCAAATCACCATCCTTCTCCATCAAACACCATCATTCTCCATCAAACACCATAATTCTCCACTATAAACACCATCTTTCTCCATCAAATCACCATCCTTCTCCATCAAACACCATCATTCTCCACTATAAACGCCATCATTCTCCATCAAACACCATCATTCCCCACTATAAACACCATCATTCTCCATCAAACACCATCATTCTCCACTATAAACCGCCATCATTCTCCATCAAACACCATCATTCCCCACTATAAACACCATCATTCTCCATCAAACACCATCATTCTCCACTATAAACACCATCATTCTCCACCTATGTTCCGTGTTCTGCATCAAACACCATCATTCTCCATTCAAACACCATCATTCTCCACTATAAACACCATCATTCTCCTTCTCGCTTCCTTAAATTCCACACTATAAACACCATCATTCTCCATCAAACACCATCATCCTCCCTCCAAACCCCTGCATCATTCCCCACTATAAAACACCATCATTCTCCATCAAACACCATCATTCTCCACTATAAACACCATCATTCCCCACTATAAACGCCATCATTCTCCATCAAACACCATCATCCTCCACTCAAACACCATCATTCCCCACTATAAACACCATCATTCTCCATCAAACACCATCATTCTCCATCCAAACACCATCATTCTCCACTATAAACACCATCATTCTCCATCAAACACCATCATTCTCCACTATAAACACCATCATTCTCCATCAAAAACCATCATTCTCCATCAAAACCATCATTCTCCACTATAAACGCCATCATTCTCCATCAAACACCATCATTCTCCAACAAACACCATTATTCTCCACTATAAACGCCATCATTCTCCATCAAACACCATCATTCCCCACTATAAACACCATCATTCTCCACTATAAACACCATCATTCCCCACTATAAACGCCATCATTCTCCATCAAACACCATCATTCTCCATGAAACACCATCATTCTCCATCAAACACCATCATTCTCCACTATAAACATCATCATTCTCCATCAAACACCATCATTCTCCACTAAACACCATCATTCTCCATCAAACACCATCATTCTCCATCAAACACCATCCATCTGCTGTAAACACATCATTCTCCACCCAAACACCATCACTCTCCACTATAAACACCATCATTCTCCATCAAAACACCATCATTCTTCACCCAAACACCATCATTCTCCATCAAACACCATCATTGTCCACCAAACACCATCATTCTCCATCAAACATCATCATTCTCCACTGTTATCTGTGGATGTGGTTTAGGACAAAGTATGACTTACTGTCTGCCTTTTTGCAACATGGTCCTTTCCACAGACCTCCTCAGTAACAGCATTTTCAGTCAGTCTCTGTACCTGGGCTTGGTTCTCAGATCTTCCTGAAGGACAGTGTTGTTGTCTCTCATGTTCAGTCCAGTCTCTGTACCTGAGCAGTTCTCCCAGATCTTCCTGAAGGACAGTGTTGTTGTCTCTCATGTTCAGTCCAGTCCTCTATTGCCTGAGCAGTTCTCCAGATCTTCCTGAAGGACAGTGTTTGTTGTCTCTCATTTCAGTCCAGTCTCTGTACCTGAGCAGTTTCAGAGGCAGGGTGGGATCATCTCCACAGAGAACGGGGAACAAAACACAGGTTTTGGGACGTCCTTCAAGAAGCCTGGAGAAGTGTTCCTGACTTAAAGAAAGGAGCTGGTCTAAGAGAGCTGAGGCTGTGCTGAAGAATACCGATGGTAAATATTGACTTTAAAGCTGGTTAGAATGAACCTCTCTTTGTGTTCAGACTGGAGTTGCATGTGTTTGTACGCAAATCACTGAACCTACTGTCTCACTTTCACACAGAACAAACAGAAATGAGGGTCCACGTCTTTTGCACAGAACTGTATCTGCTTTTTGTTACTGTTTGGACTGAACTGCATTAATAAGATCACAGCGGCCCATTTTCACTCATGTGCCTTCTGCTCCCCGTCAGTCTCCATACAAGGGGACGATGACGAGCGTTCCAAGAATAGCCGGTGTCACTCAGAAGTCAACAGCATGTTGATGTGAGCTGATGATTTCCTTTGCTTTTCCCAGAGCGCTTCCTGCCGAGGAGGCTGCACTGCCTCTTTAAAACGCCCCGCAGCTCCACGTTAAATATTCATCAGCATTTTCCTTCCTTCATCTCAGCCTGCCGAGGCTAAGGGTGCGTCATCCATATCAGCCAAAGGACACGCTGTACAAGGAGGCCTTCGCCAGATTAGCATCTAGGCCTGGATATTTGGGTCATGTGGACACATAAGGTGACCAATCAGGGCGGAGTGCATTCAGTTACAAGATACACCGCATGGCCAAAAGTTTGCAGACACCTCCAGGTGTTTTAGGCCCTCGCTATAGGTATGTAAAATCAAGCTCATGACCATCCCGCAAACATTGACAGTTATGTTAGGGGTCGCTGTCCTGTCCTCTAGCACCACATAAACCTCCCTGTCCTTCCTCTTCCCCTCTTGCCTGGCAGCATCATCCTCAACATCCTTCTCCTGATATACTCCTCCTCTCTTCTCTGGACATGTCCAAACCTTGCTTCTCTGACTCCAAACTGTCCAGCCTGAGCGGTCCCTCTAATAAACTCATCCCTAATTCTGTCCGCCCTCGTCCCTCCCAATGCAAACCGTAGCATCCTTGGCAGCAAGTCACAAATTTCGGTTCTGCTAGGGCTGCCCCTGTCAACCATAAGTGATGCTACTGTGAAATGAAAGTGTGTAGGAGCAACAGCTGCTCAGCTCAGGAGCTGTCGGTGACCCCAAACTCAGAGCAGGACCAACGAGCACTGAAACACCTCTGCTGTTTTGTGTAAATGTGACAAATTGAAACGTCATGCCCTCAGCCGATAAATCAAAACATAAACAATCCACAAACATTCACAAATTAAAACAACACCTCCAATAATTTAAGAAACCCCTCAACACCACTGGAGAATTCTTTTTTTTTTTTTAATGTTACATTTTAATCCCGATTATCATTTCTGCCTGTATTTTATGTAAAATGTTGAATTCACTGACCATTTTGTCCTTTCATTTTGATCCTAAACTTTGGTTTAGGAGACTTTTCCTTCCAAAAACTAGTACAAAACAACCTAAAGAACCCCTGAACAAGAACTTTATCAAGCCTATCTAAACCTTAAAACCAATATCTCTGAGTCAGACTCGTCCATCTTTCCCAGCTGTAGTGAACAGGATAATATAAAATATCGTTCTCATGTCTGCATCGTTAATAAGAAGGCCGCGAGTGAAAATGGTGCTTTAACAACCAGCGCGGTTCTGCTCATTGCTGTTTATGGAGTTCGGCTCAATGATCTGGCTGGAATCGTTGGAATTTTGTAAAAACAGAGCGTTCGGCTCGGGCTAAACCGACTCTGACCTTTTTGCTTCATTCGCTATTTGGAGAAGGGAATGACATTTTCATTTCTTCAGCTAACGGCTGCCATCAGTCGCACATTTGCCACGCTGTTGAGGCGGGCGGTGCTAAAATAACGAACATTAGGGCTGCAGCGGCTTCCGAATGCCTTCTCTGGGGAATGAGTCAACAGTGATTGCTGAAATAATATTGGAAAAGATGGAGAGACAGAGACAGAGAGAGAGAGAGAGAGAGAGAGCGAGAGAGAGAGACAGAGAGAGAGAGACATATAGCATGAACCAGATCTGATGCTTTAGGTTTACGACGGCTCTTTATAGGCTAATTTGTGGGTGTGTCTCACTAATTGCCCCCTAATTTTACTCAGCCTAACAATTACACTTCGCTTGACACCCTGAGAAACACTTTAGGAGCCTTAAGCATGTAAGTGTTGGATTCTAGACCTGATTTATTCAGTAAACGAGTGTGTCAACGTCGATGCGTCTTTTGCTTTGGTGTGGATGTTAAGCAGTTTGTCCACTAGAGGGCAGAGTTAAACAGTTCAGGCAAACATGATGATGGTAGAGCAGGTTGTACATGAACATGAACCTTTTAACTCTGCCCCCTACTGGACAAACTTGTTAGTTATTAAATTTGGAGACATGCAGAGGTACACCTGGACCCTGCTTTACATCATG
Organism: Hepsetus odoe; assembly: GCA_017165825.1. Lineage (NCBI taxonomy): Eukaryota > Metazoa > Chordata > Actinopteri > Characiformes > Hepsetidae > Hepsetus > Hepsetus odoe. The sequence goes on along the minus strand of CM029381.1, from coordinate 24,302,534 downwards.
AGAGTGTTTTACTCCAAATAGCGTCCAGTTTAGGCCGCCGCTGCAGAATTTCCCCATTGACTCCAGTCAAAAAACACCATTTTTCTATAACCATGAAATAAATGCAGCATTTTAATAGCCTCTTGTTCTTTCCTCCACCTCAGGAAAAGGTGGAGAAACAATCCAGACAGGTCACCATTCCATCGCAGGGGTCCCACATCCAAATCTGCTTTGACTTTTTATAAATTAGAACACCTATTGCATACATTTCAAACTGTCCCAGTTGGAGAAAATGGGTGTCTAATGATATAAAACCTTCATAATCCCACTCATATTGTCATTGGCACCAGTCTAAACAAGTGCCTAAACAAGACCCCTGGTGCTCCTGGTGCACCAACAGGCCAGTTTCTCTGAACTTTTAAAACACTTTTTATATAACTGTGAAAGTTTAAATTCACATCTTTTAGGAAAACCAGTGGAAACGGTTCTTATGTCGTTTTCCAAACAACTGAATTCAGTCCAGCTCCACAAACCTTGAAAACGAATGTTCTAACTTTGTTTTATCTCAAAAATACATCTCTAAACACTGATTAATGCACATATAAGCCTTTGAAATGCCATGCGTGTGCTTCATCATTTTAAATGAAGGCCTTTGGTGTCAAAACAATGTTAGCTGTTACAATAAATATAAAGATATTTATTTTGTACATATTCAATGCTGTGCCCTAAATAAAGAGTGATACTCTATATCCAGTGTATAAAAGGAAGCTTCACTGTTTATGGAGTGTTTAAATCTCGGTTCATGCAAGTCTGGGCTGAACAGGACGGTGTGACTGAATGCAGCATTATCAGCGCCAGCATTCCGGACCTCTGTTACCGTGGAGACAAGCCTGGGCAAAGTCTGGCCTCACAAAAGTGGCATTAGGGAGGAAAACCATCTCGCCGCGGGAGAAATCTCACGTCTTTTCAGACGTCTGTAGCCTCGGCGCACGTCGGGAAGGTCAACACACACAGCGACGACGCTAAAAACACACAACACTGTGCGTCGAAGAAGCTGGAACGATGCTAGCGCTGCCTCTGAGTCAGTGCCACGCCGCTACTGCCGAGGCGACGGTCATTAGAGCCAGAGTCAGTTCTGAACAGAGAGAGAGAGACGGTGGGAGAGCAGAAACTTTAATGAGAACTGGCACCTTTGGGCTGAGAAATATGTGTAAAGCAGTAAATCATAACCACCAATTAGAGGCACACAATTGTTAACCAGATGTTGACCTTTGAACTACAGAAGGTTAGAATATACAAATGAGCCTGGGCTTATTACCAGCATTTGAATGTGATTATTTTATTTTTAATTTCTAAGCTGGCCTTTTTTCAACGGCTCACACTTTACTGGGAGGGTCTCCTTTAGAAACAGATCCTTCAGTTCGGAACATACTGGTGAAAGTGAGTGGATTATCAACAGTGCTGGGATTAGGACTAGATTTAAGGTGAACGCTGAGGTGAATGTTAAGGTTGTGGTTAAACTTGGGGTCAGGTTTAGATTATAAATTTAAGGCTGGGTTTAGATTTAAACATCAGAGTTGTGTTGGTGTCAGGGTTGTGTTGGTGTCAGTGTTGTGTTGGTGTCAGTGTTGTGTCAGTGTTGTGTTGGTGTCAGTGTTGTGTTGGTGTCAGGGTTGTTTCAGGGTTGTGTTGGTGTCAGGGTTGTGTTGGTGTCAGGGTTGTGTCAGTGTTGTGTTGGTGTCAGGGTTGTGTTGGTGTCATGAGGGATAATAACCCTGACACTGGGTTCCAGAGAAAGGATTAACAATGGTCGATTCTCAACCCAGTCAGGATTTTACACACTACCGTTTTTTCACATCTACTGAAAAATAAATGACTCCACCCCTCTCCCTCCTTACCTCCCCCTTTCCTCCCTCTCTCTCCCTCCCTCTCTCTCTTTCTCTCTCTCTTTCTCCCTCTCGCTCTCTCTCTGTCTCTCTCTCTCTGCAGCCTCAACAAGAAACATAACACCACTAAAATGGATGCTGTCCTTCCATTATAGAGAGCGAGGGGCGGTCCAGTCATTTTCTTTCAGCCAATCAAAATCAGCCAAGACTCACCCATTCTCATTCGCCATTGTGCATCGCTAGTATGATGGTATTATAGAACCAGACATTTCCAAAACATTGCATTTCCTCTCCAAAACCACGAGTAAAGCTTCATATGTCTCTGAGTGTCTCTCGAGGACAGAGGTGATGGTGAAATCGTCTGAGCTAAATCACTGTGCTCTCTCCACCATGAATAGGTTTAGATTTAGTCCAAAATCTTCTCCAAACTCTGATTAAATAATGTCTCAGGCATCAGGCAGCATCTCCACCACCATTTCATGTCTGTGAGGAACATTAAGATGTCTGGTTCCATTCCAAAATTCTCTAGAATGGAACATCTCACATAAAACCTACTCTGAATGACTGTCAAGTCAGCAAGAAATTGTCCTGCTCAAAATTCTTGAGAGACAACAACACTGTCCTTCAGGAAGATCTGGAGAACTGCTCAGGTACAGAGACTGGACTGAACATGAGAGACAACAACACTGTCCTTCAGGAAGATCTGGAGAACTGCTCCTCAACAACACAATAAACATACAAGAATGTCTGCAAGCAAAATATGAAGAAATGAGGGGATCGAAACTTTTTCACGATATGATAAACATGTACAGCTGCCATTTAGAGGTCTGGCGAGATGAAGGGAAGGTCAGGGGCAGCCTCTCCTCGCCTGAGTGTGAAGGAGGCCTGATAAGAGTGTGAAGAATTACTCAGCGTGTTCATGTGAAGAGCGAGGGAGCAGTCGGAGGAAGATAAGATGGATGGGGGGAGGAATGAACCAGGGCAGATCTCCTCCCACTGAATGGATTGGTCCGTGACCTCAGCGGGCTCCAGCTCCATCTTTAATATAGAACACCCTCTTAACAAAGTGAGTGTGTGTGTGAGTGTGTGTGTGTGTGTGAGTGTGTGTGTGTGTGTGTGTGTGTGTGTGTGTGTGTGTGTGTGTGTGTGTGTGTGTGTGTGTGTGCACATTTGAAGCTGATGTTAGGTGACTGCTCTGCAGGTGAGCGCTGATGTCCCTGAGGAACGCTGGAGAACAGATGGAGAATGTCCATCACCTGAGCACACCACCCTCTGGCCCAGCCAGCTCTGTCCCCCACATATACACACACACACACACACACACCTACACACACACACACACACTCTCAAGCTGCCGACATGGAGGATTTAATAAGCGGCCCGTCTCCGTGGTACCGACCCCATTAACAGCGATGGCTCATCAAATGACTCAGTCTGACTCAGCGAGGACATGGAAACGGGAACACGAGACTCGGGCAGCGCTCAAACCGCTCCCTGTTCACTACTTAGTGCACTATAAAGGTATGAACAGTAATTAGGGGTCTTTTGTTACCTTTAGTGCTTTGATGTGGGGAATAGTGATTAGGGACCATTACTTTTCTCATTAATAGTATCCTAGTTCTCCACTGAACAGAAGATAAGGAGCATTCCCGTTCCCTCTCAAGTGTTCTCAAAATGTAGGGACCAGTTTTTAGGGACTATACATATTCTGTATAGTACTGTTCTAGTTCTCCAAATGTGGGAAATAGTGATTAAGAACCAATCCTGTTCCCTGAAAATGTTCTTGTGCTCCAGTCTAGGGTACTTTAGGTCAGGAACATTTCTGTTCTCTGTAATAGTGTTCTAGTGCTTAAATGTAGGGAACAGGGATTAGGAACCATTCCTGTTCCCTATAATAGCGTTCTAGTGCTCAAATGTAGGGAACAGGGATTAGGAACCATTCCTGTTCCCTATAATAGCATTCTAGTGCTCAAATGTAGGGAACAGTGATTAGGGACCATTTCTGTTCACTATAATAGTGTTCTAGTGATCTAATGTAGGGAACAGGGATTAAGGATAATTTCTGTTCTCTATAATACTGTTCTAGTGCTCCAGTGCATTTAACAGTGATTAGTGTTTTAAAAGTGATTTAAAGTGTTTTAGTGCTCTAAATCTAAGGAACATGGATTTGGGAACCACTCCTGTTCTCTGCAGTACTGTTCTAGTGTTCCAGTGTTCCAAATGTAGGGAACAAGGTTTAGAGACCAATTCTGTTCTCTATAATTGTGTTCTAGTGCTCTAGTGAAGGGAACCATCCGATCATTTCTGCTGAGAGAACTCTGCAGTATTTTGGATATCTCGAATACGGGGCAGCGGTGGTCTAGTGGTGAGGGAGTCGCCCCAGACTGGAAGATTGTGGGTTCGATTCCCTCACCAGTAGGTTGCCCTGAGGTACCCTTGAGCAAGGTACCGTCCCTGTCACTGCTCCCTGGGCGCTTTCAATAGCTGCCCCATGCTGCACGTGTGTGTGTGGGTGAAACGCAGAGGTTGAATTTCATTGTGTTGTGCTGTGCTGCGTTTCACAATGACAAGGGTTGTCACTTTCACTTAATATGTTTACTCAAGTTTAAAAAGAGATTTTCTGTGATATGGGCCCTTTAAGTTTGAAAATAGTATATTTTAGGAAATTAATGATTTAACATGTTTTAAAATCCAAATTAAGATCAACATAACTTTCCAAATTTTGTGTATTTTATTAAAATCATTCAGAATCCCACACTTATAATCTTATAACCTTATAAATTTAGCAGAAGCTCAGATTTCCTAGAGGATTATTTCTTTGTGAGGTCACAGAGACGCAGTCCTAAATCAGACACTTCCTCACACCTGTCTCTCGTCCCCACAGTGGACAGAAAACCCCCATGGGGGTCTCTCTCATATGCTAATTAACACAGTTCATCTCCAGGTACTAAGCTGATTTATGCGTGTAACTTCATGAATATGCAAATGGGGAGTGCAGACAAGGGGGCGGAGAAATGTGGCATGAAACGAGGTGCAAATGGGAAATGATAATGTCTGTGGACAACACCGCCCCCACCTCGTCTCTCTGAGCGGGACTCCTCCTCGCCTACCTTAAGGGTCTGCACGGATTTTTTTTTTTTTTTGTCTTTTATCTGTGAAATGTCAACTTACCTGTCAATCACAACACACACACACACACACACACACACACACACACACACACACACACATACAATAGAGGTTATTATAAGGTGACAAAACAGTGCACAACTTTATTGGAGTTATTCATGGCTCCGGAAAATGTAAATGTTTTAAATTATACACTATTATTTAAGTATCCACTATTAATTATTCAGTGTTACCTATGAATATTCAGTAGATACTGTTTCTATTCAGTTCTATGAACAGTGTCAGTGTCCATTATGATTTTTTCAGTATCTTGTATAAATTATTCAATATGAAACCAGTTTAACTGCCTAATTGTGAAATATTTTTAAAAATAGCGATTAGTACTTTAGTAATTGAGTAATCTGGCAGGTACCTGCAAGAGTGAAAGGAAAGGTTTGCAGAATGATTGTGAAAATTGCTATGTTATACAGGTTGGAGACGGTAGTGAGACGAGCTATGTTATACAGGTTGGAGACGGTAGTAAAATCAGCTGTGTTATACAGGTTGGAGACGGTAGTAAAACCAGCTGTGGTTATACAGGTTGGAGACAGTAGTAAAACAGCTGTGTTATACAGGTTGGAGACAGTAGCGAGGGCAGCTTTGTTATATGGGTTGGAGACGGTAGTGAGACGAGCTATGTTATACAGGTTGGAGACGGTAGTGAAATCAGCTGTGTTATACAGGTTGGAGACAGTAGTGAGACCAGCTGTGTAATACAGGTTGGAGACGGTAGTGAAACCAGCTGTGTTATACAGGTTGGAGACAGTAGTGAAACCAGCTGTGTTATACAGGTTGGTGGAGACAGTAGTGAGACCAGCTATGTTATACGGGTTGGAGACAGTAGTGAGACCAGCTGTGTTATACAGGTTGGTAGAGACGGTAGTGAAACCAGCTGTGTTAAACTGGTTGGAGATGGTAGTGAGACCAGCTGTGTTATACAGGTTGGTAGAGACAGTAGTGAGACCAGCTATGTTATACGGGTTGGAGACGGTAGTGAGACCAGCTGTGTTATACAGGTTGGAGACGGTAGTGAGACCAGCTGTGTTATACAGGTTGGAGATGGTGATAGAATGACAGGCGGTGGAGCTGGAGGTGCTGAGATTTATGTCTGGAGGGACGAAGACGGACAGGATTACAAATGAATATATTAGAGGGACAGCTCAGGCTGGACAGTTTGGTGACAAAGTGAGAGAAGAGACGCTGTGTGGGTTTGCAATAATATTTGTCATATTTTAAACGATGTTTAATACATCTCTCTTTAACAATCCATAAATAACCCTGAATCCATGAAGAACCCTGAAACAGCCTCCCTGAAAGGGTTCTAGGAAGAACCTCAAACTGGAACCCTTATATATAGACATCTTGAGCATTAAAGAGGTTCTTCACACATCTCTTTTCCAATCCTGGTTCCCTTAAGGAACCAAAACTGGTTTCTCTCTATTGGGATTGTTTCGAGCCCCTTTTTTTCTTCTGTCTGCTAAAGGAACACTTTTTCTACGCTGAGAAAGAACAGACACAGCAGAGGAGGACGGGGGACGGGGAGGAGGGGGTTAGCTCCGGGAAAAGAAAGGAGCGGGGTCAGACAAATAAAAAGAGGAAGAGGGCAGACAGTGTGACGGGCGGCGATGAGCAGAAAGCGAGGGAGGGTGGAAGGGATAAATGGAAGATTCCGGAAGAAGAAGATGGGAATGAAATATGAAGATCAAAGTGAACAGACGTGTCAGAGTTAAAGATGCTGAGGTTTGCGTCGGGAGGGACGAGATGGACAGGATTAGGGACGAGTATGTAAGAGAGACAGCTCGGGTTGGGTGGTTTGGAGACAAAGTGAGAGAAGTGAGACTGCGTTGGTTTGGACATGTTCAGAGTAGAGACGAGGAGTGTAGCAGGAGGAGGATGTTGAAGATGGAGCTGCCAGGAAAGAGGAGAAGATGAAGACCAAAGAGGAGGATTATGGTGAGAGAGGACATGCAGGTGTGAAAGAGGAAGATGCAGAGGACAGGAAGACATGGAGACGGATGATCTGCTGCTGGGACACCTAACGGGAGCAGCTGAAAGAAGGAGATTGGTTCCAAACACAATGGAAGAGAAGTAGGAAAGGAATGTGGTTGATTGGTGATCAACAATAAAGAGTTGAGCAGTTACTTTTTGACACAAATTTAAACTACAGGTCCAGTTTTTCTACTTTGTTTTAAAGTGTCCATGTAATCTGTCCCTGTCCACGTTGTCTATGTCCACAGCGTTCAGCAGAATCGCATGCAACCAAATGATGGTAGTGCCGGAGGTGGTCTAAAGGTAGGATCTCGCAGATGGACCAAGAGTTTGAGGTTCAAATTCCACCCACCACTCTGTTCCTGAGCAAAAGTCCTAATACCCAAGCTGCTCCAGGGGGACTGTCCCTGAAATAGGAAATGGAAGTCGCTCTGGATAAGAGCATCAGCTAAAGGATGTCGATTTTATTTTCCTATTCAAATTAGCTTCAGGCCACGTTGGTGTCCCTCACAGTCCAGAACCGTCTGTAAAACCGGCATCCTGGAACTCACATCGTTCCAAAATCAATTCAAATAAGAAAAACATCATCAAAGTGCTCCAAAAGTGTTCCAGTATTTCATCGAATGTTCTTGCTTTAACATGACTGACTGAAAGAGCGCCCCCTCTGGTGATAAACCCTCTTTAACATTTACAGCAGACACACTTATCCAGAGGCTTTCATTTCCTGATTACAGAGACAGCCTTCATAGAGCAACTTGGGATTGAGGGTCTTTCTCAGGAACCCAACGGTGGTGTTGCTGGAGGTGTGTGACCTCTTGGATAACAGAAAAGTGACGTACCATTGGACCACCGGCCAAACATTTGGTTTACTCGAGGCTGAAGTTTGCCTTGCGTTCAGACTTTCATTTGTACTGGGACCGATGCCCCATTTAAGGTGGAACAGAAAATCTGTGGCTCCTGTACTGACCCTCATATCTCAGCAGAAAGTTCTGCGAGGTCTAGTTTGACCCCTTGGTTCAGTTTGTTGGTGTGATTGGAACACAGTAACTGCAGTCAGGTCCAAAATACTCGCCCCAGAAATAGATGGTCTCCATAGAAGTCTGCAGTTCCGCTGGTGAGAAAGCAGCCTAAACTAATCTGAGCCTTTTGCTTCCATCGCTGCTGAAGAGACGTAGGATCAAAATATTTCTTCTAGAATTGAACTACTAGAAATTACAGTTGTCTAAATTGATCAAAGCAGGGGAGGTGATCAATAAAAACCTCTGCCTCGGTTTAAAAGCTGAGAACGATGGCAGTCCCAGAACATTAACATCAGCTAACCAATGAGAGCAGTTTTATCAGCATTTCTTTAAAAATGATGTCAATGTGCAAAGCTGTGCAAAAGTCCAGAGCCCTAATTTTATATTTTGCAAGGGAATCACCTCGAAGAGGAAAAAGCAGAAGAAGATGATAAAGAGGCAGAAAGAGAAGAAGGAGAAGAAGACAAATAAGCTAAATAAGAAGGAGAAGAAGCAAAATATGATGATGATGATGAGGAAAATAGTAGGAGAAGTAGAAGTTGTGGAAGAGGATGGAGAAGAAGCAGAAAAAAAGAAGAATCAGAACAAGAAGAAAAAAAGCAGAAGAAAAAGAAGAAGAATCGGAACAAGAAGAAAAGCAGAAGAAAAAGACAAAGAGCAAAAGAAAAAAGTGAAGAAGCAGAAGAAACAGAAGAAGAAGAAGAATCCATGGGTGACAGGGGTATAAAGCATCTCTGGATGGAGCTCCAGGATGAACTGGAGTGAAGTTTATGATCCTCCAACATCAGAACCTGAACTAACATGTCTGCAATCAAACTCTCACAGCAATGTTCTGACATCAAGCATTCCCAGAGGAGCAACTGCGACAAACACACACTCCCCCAATAACACCCCTGGAGTGTGTGTGCTGTGTGTGTCCCGTGAGCGGCGTCTTGCTCCGAACACACAAAGCCAGACTAATGAAGGCCGCTGAGGCCACCTGAGGGCCTGTTGTTGTCTTCCTGCCATCTGCCCTGTGTGTGTGTGTGTGTGTGTGTGTGTGTGTGTGTGTGTGTCAGTAGTGGGGTCTGGCCTGCTGATGAGGACCACCAGATCATGAAAGATTACCAGTCCGCATGAGAAACTGATCTGTGTCTGGCCCAGAGCAGGTGCAGCGAGCTGGGTGGGGTGTGTGTGCGTGTGTGGGTGTGTGTGTGTGGGTGTGTGGGTGTGTGTGTGGGGGTATCATCGCAAACCGCCAGAGAAAAACACCCACCGCATAAACGCCCCGCCGTCAGCGCAGCACAATATTGTTTATTGTTTTTGATTTAGAAAAATTTTGGTTTAAAATTCAGCTAAAAATATTAAAGAATTACATTCAATGAATTTAAATTGGTAAATACTTTCTAATTAAAAATAAAATAACGTAAACATATTTAATAATATGAGAAAAAAATATTTTTAGTATTAAATTATTATTTTTAATTCTACTTATTTATTTATTTATATATATTCCTTCTTCTATTCAGCTCTTTTTATTTTCTGTTGTTCTTTCATGGCGTTGGTCCTTTTGTTACTTTATATTTATTATTTTTATTAATAAAATTACTCTAATTACTAGTTTTAATGTAATTATACTGTTTACAACATTTTCCTAATTTTAAGGCACAGTAGCATTTATTATCATTGCTGTTTATTATTTTTAATCCTCTTTCATCCCTCCTTAATTTGGTGCTTCTTCTCTCTTTTCTATTTTATTTTATTTGAAAGAAAAAACATTTTTATCCATGTAAAGAAAGATGACAAAGAACTATTGCTATTACAGACACTATTATTATTTTTCCTTTAATTTTAGTATCAGTATCAGAAAAATGAATAAATGAGCTGAATAATTCCTGATAGACAATTAATTCTTAAAGTCTTAATAAACAATAAGCAGTGTTTCAAATGGACAATTAAAGCCAGCAAAAATCAATAAAAGAATAATATTTAGAGATAATTAAACCTGAAATGCAAACGCTTTAACAAAGAGAATATAAAATAAAAATGGCAGAAAAATAAAAAAAATTAAAAATTAAATAAACTCCAGCATATTTCTTTATTTTATATCATGTGTATATTTCTCTCAGTTCTGACAATGTGGTTTTTATTCTTTGGGGTTTGCGGTAGAAATCTGCTTTTGACCTAAGGGTCTCATGTGGATGATCCCACCCCCCATCTCAGTTTTGAGGGGGGTAACATCACCACCAAGGGGCAATTATGACTTAATGAGCTGCATTTTTAACAGCAGGGCCTTTGTTAACACCGGTCGCTTCCACAGAACATTAACACGCAAAACTGCAATCAGAATTCAAACCACTCAGCACAACCAGCGTCGCTTCACTTTATTCTAATAAAAGCACGATTAACATCCCCACCTTCTCCATTCGCTATTTAGCTAACAAGCCATCACCTCTCAGTTCACCGATGCAGATTCTAGACTGCAACACATTTATCCTTTAAAAGCACTTTTCTTTGTTAATATGTGGCAAAATGAGTTCAGACACAAGAAGCATTATTCCCATTTTCCCCGTTTTCCGAACTAGCAGAGCGGCGCGGTGAGAAATCACACGTGTTCAACTCTCAGAACCAAGAAAAATACTTTGTGCAATATTTACGATAAAGGTTCTATGAAGTCATGATTATTTTAACAACTGGTCTCAAATACATAATAAATAAAACAATCGTTCTTATTCGTTAAAACTTATTGAGCACATAGAAGCAAAAAAGAGGGGCTACAATCGTGACATCTACAGCAACATACTGCACATGAGGATTCTTCTTATTATCTATTTTACTATTATTATTATTATTATTAATAATAATAATAATAATAATACACTGAATTGCAGTAATGAAAAAGTCAGGTTAATTATATATATATATAAAATAATATTCAAAGCCTGCAAAACATTGTTCAGTCCCGCCCTGTAAATATGAGGCAGCATTGCTAGAGCAGCACGTTAATATCATCGCCATTATCTTCTTCCTGAATCCAACACTTTTTCAGCATCTTTGGCTGAATTTCTCTGAGCTCTGGGTTCATTAGAGAATGCTGGCCTGGTGTCTTCTGGTCTTTGGGCAATCGTTCCCTTGGCTTTAACTGCCGCCTCCTGCTGACTCAGGCTAAGAGAGCAAGAAAGGGTCGAGGCAGCCTCTGCAGCACTGACTTGACTCAGCAGACTGACACCACACAGTCAGGTTTCTCACGTTCACATCGCTGGACCAGATAATAACACAATACTTGTCCAAAAGTAACAGGACGACCTTCTGGTGAGGGAATCTCAGCCTGGGGAACTGCAGATATTATTTAAATTATAAATTATTATTTAGGTTCTGGGTCTGAAACTACGATCAAACATCAGGAGCTGAGATCTCAAATGCCTAAATAAATGAGCAGACACTCCACCTCCATGATTAACAATAATGTACGGCAATAGAGATGTAAACGAGAACACTGTTTAGAACATTGTGGAGGAAGAAAACGCAGACTGTGAGGAAAGAGATCGACTAGCTTTACTCTGGGCCTTACAGAGAATACAGGACAAAGAAAAAGAAGAGATGAAAGCTAAAGAAAAGAGAAGAGCATGAAAGAGAGAAGAAGAGGAGAGGAGAAGAAAGGAGAAAAGAAGAGCGCTAATGAAAAAAGAAGAGAAGAGAAAAGAAGAGACGAGAGCAGAAGAAAGGAGAAAAGAGAAAAGAAGAAACGAGAGAAAAAAGAAGAGCAAGAGAAGAGAAGGGAAGGGGAAGAATAATAATATAATAAGAGCTTTGGAACGTCCTTAAAGAAGCCTGGAGAGTCATTCCTGAAGACAACTTAAAAAAATGACCTCGGCTAAGAGAGTTCAGGCTGTTCTGAAGAATAACGGTGTTCAAAGGAACACGTGTTTTCTTTAAAGCACAGTGATTGTTATTTTGTGGTAAAATGAATCAATTAGAGTTGCTTCAAGTCAGGCAGCACTTTTCAGACGTCCACCGAAGCTAAAAGAGCAGCGATGCTACGAAATGTAACTGTAAGAGCCCAAGAAAATGCTTCGTAAAATAATATAGAAGATTGCTATGAAGGCATGATAAGTTTAATTCATTATCTAATAACACATAATTAAATCATATACATAACAAACAAAACAACGACACCTTTAAGTGTCTTTAAGACTTTTTAGAAGCTACAAGTGGCTACATTCGCGCCATCTATAGCAACATAATGTGCTATTTTGCTATCACGCTATCTCCCACCCAATAGAGAGGAACTTGGTAACGATACCATCAGCAACTCAAACAGAACCAGAACAGAACCACACACTAGAACCACATTGACTGTTTACTGGTATTTGGTCATTTTCCAAAGTGAGATCTAAAAGAGATGAGAGAGAGAGAGAGAGAGAGACAAGGAGAAAAAGATATAGTGAGAGATTAGAGAGTAGAAATGAGACCGAGATGAGATAGAGATGTGCGAAATAGAGTGAGACAGAGATGAGATATAGTGATAAATAAAATAGTAAGAGTGAGATAGAGATGAGACAAAGATGAGATATAATGACAGAGAGAGCATGAGATGGAGATGTGAAAGTAAGACAGAGATGAGATGAGTGAGAGAGTGAGATAAAGATGAGATATGGTTAGAGATGGGAGAGAAAGAGAGAGACCGAAATGAGACATAGATATAGAGATAGAGTAAGAGAGAGAGAGATTGGAGATGATATAGAAAGTGAGATGAAAATGAGACAGAGATGAGCTGGAGAGAGAGTGAGATAAAGATGAGATAGTGAGAAAGAAATGTGATAGAGAGTAAGAAAGAGATGAGATGGACAGAGAGTGAGATAGAAGTGAGATACAGTGAGACACAGATGAAGACAGATGAAAAACTATCCCTCGGATTATAATCCAGGCTGAGTCCTGGATGGAGCTGGATTAGGAGATGGGATTTGGAGTCGAGGTTTCATTATCACCCTGCCGACACCTGTTCCACTGCGTTCATCAAGCTGCTAATATAATCAGCCACAAAAACTCATCCAACAAAGACAAATGAGATTAGGGAACGTGGCAGAACCGCGTAGGACAACATTACGCAACCGTTAATTCCTCTCGACGGCGCTGAGATCGCTAATAAAGCGGAATAAAACCTGAAGAGCAGCGAGTTCTACAGCTCGAACCGCAGCGTGTATTAATATAAAAATACTGAAAGACATGAAAACACCGCAACTGAGAAAATAAGAGATGCTGGAGCTTTTCACGTTCCTGAACTTTTAAAACTTAATACAAAGCTCCATTCGTCTCAGTGCCATGGCAACAAGAGAGACAGAGAACATATCATACATATCATACTGCAGCAAGCACACACACACACACACACACACACACACACACACACCTTTATATATTCAGCTCAGCACCAAGTGCCAGCAGTAAATATGTTAGAATTTATTCAGCGTGAGGATCAATAAAGTGAAACTTTAAAGATGAGGAGAAGAGATAGAATGAAAAAGGAAAAGCCAAAAGGGTAAAAAATGAAGAGACAGGAAAAAAGGAAAAGAGAAGAAAAGCACAGATGAGAGGAATAAAGAGAAGAGAAGACGAGAAGATACGGGAAGCACAGATCAGAGGAGAAGAGAAGAGAGCAAGAGAAAGGAGAAGAGAGGAAAAGAGAGAGAGAAGCACAGATGAGATGAAAAGAAATGAGAAGAGAAGATAAGAGGAAAAAAAGAGTCCTTAGTTTGTTTGATATTTTCAGATTTATTGTCAAGGCGACGTCCATAGAAGAGCTTTGGAACATCCTTCAAGAAGCCTGGAGAAGTGTTCCTGAAGACCACTTAAAGAAAGGAGCTGGTCTAAGAGAGTTGAGCTGTGCTGAAGAATAACGGTGATGGTGGTGAATATTGCCTTTAAAGCTGGTTAGAATGAAACTTTCTTTGTGTTTAGACTGGAGTTACATGTGTTTGTACACAAATCACTGAGCTACTGTCTCACTTTCACACAGAACAGAGAGACATGAGGGTCCAAGACTTTTGCACAGAGCTGTGATGGGCTTTTATAAATCCCACTCCTCCCTCTGATTCAGAAGCCGTGGCTTTATCACGTCAATCACTCGGTCCTCCCTCTCCCTCCTCCAACGCTGCACAAAGACAGCAGGCCTTCCGCTCACAAAGCAAATGTCAGTCCTGGCCGCCCACGTGAGCTCGGCTCACATCCCACCCCCCTCATCGCTGTGGCAACAAAAGGGCTCCGCCCACCTCAAACTCCAGCATCCAATCAGTAGCATCTGTAACACTACAGGTCCACCTCTGTTCTGGGATCAGAATATTCCTTTAGAATAAAAACACACTTTACTGTACTTAAATATCACTGATTCTCCCGCTCTGTCTCTCTCTCTCTGTCTCCTTCTCTCTCTTTCTCCCGCTCTCTCTGTCTCTCTGTCTCTCTGTCTCTCTCTCTCTGTCTCTCTCTCTCTCTCTCTCTCTCTCTCCCGCTCTGTCTCTCTCTCTCTCTCTCTCTCTCTGTCTCCTTCTCTCTCTTTCTCCCTCTCTGTCTTTGTCTCTCTCTCTCTCACTCCCTCTTTCTCTCTCTCTCCCTTTGTCTCTCTCTCTCTTTCTCCCTCTCTCTGTCTGTCTCTTTCTCTCTCTCTCTCCCTTTCTGTCTCTCTGTCTCTCTCTCTCTCCCTCTTTCTGTCTGTCTCTTTCTCTCTCCCCCCCCTTTTTCTCTCCCTCTCTCTTTCTCTGTCTTTTTCTCTTTCTCTCCCTCTCTCCTTCTGTCTCTCTCTTTCTGTCTCTCCCTCTCTCTCTCTCTCTCTCTCTCTCTCTCTCTCTCTCTCTCTCTCTCTCTGTCGAGCAAGGTACCGTCCCCATCACTGCTCCCCGGGCTGTCCTCATAGCTGCCCACTACTGCACGGTGTGTTATTCTGAGTGAGTCAATTTCGTTGTGGTTCACTGTGCTGTGCTGTATTCTCATAATGACAGGGAATAGTCACTTTCAATGATTTCAGCAAAGCTTTCTCATTTCTGTACCTCTGTATTCCTCTTTCTCATTCATTTCTAGTCCTCCTGTTTGCCACATCTTCACTCTTGCACTTTTCCCTCTTATCTCTAATACTCTCTATCTGTCTTTCCATGTTTTCTTTCTAGTTTTCTTCTCGTCTGTCATTCTCTTTCTGCTTTTCTCTGCTTTCACCTCCTCTTTATTTCCCTCTTTTCCATTAACCCTCCTTCTCTCTCTCTCTCACATTTCAGCTTTCTGTCTTGTCTCTGATTCCCCCGTCTCTGTCCATGGTGCTGCAGAGAGCTTATAATTCTATAGTTTACCCTCCCCTCCTCCCTCTCTTTTTTCCCTTCTTTATTTCCCTCTTTTTATTTAGTATTATCCTCCTCTCTCTTTCTCCTTTTTATCCCCTTTTCTCATCTCTATTTCTCATCTCAGCTGACTCCTCTCTCTCTCTCTCTCTCTCTCTCTCTCTCTCTCTCTCTCTCTCTCTCTCGGTACTGTGAATCCTGGCTCAAGGTCTGAGGAGCGGCACAGCTGAGACGAGTGTGAGGAGGGAAGGGGGGATGAATGGAGAGGCAGAAACAGAACATTCCTCTGACTGGAGCCAAATAAACACACACACACACACACACACACACACACACACACACACACACACACACACACACACACACACAGGTGTTATTCTCTTGCACTTTAGCACAGATGGAGAGACAGATGCTCAATAAAGCACACAAGAAAGAGTATCTATCTATCTATCTATCTATCTATCTATCTATCTATCTATCTGTCTATCTGTCTATCTGTCTATCTGTCTATCTGTCTCTGTAGAAAACAGCCAAATTATCAGATTATAAATGTTTTACATTTTACACACACACACACACATACACACACACACACACACACACACACACACACACACACACACACACATACACACAAGCAACACTGCATGCTGACCTTGCAGTTCTCTGTAAAATGTTTTTCACAGGCTCACTTATTCATTCATTCATTTCTCTCTCTCTCTATCACAGTCTCTCTCCCTCTCCCTCTTCCCTATATCACTTTCTCATTCTCTCTCTCTCTCTCTCTCTCTTCCTAATCAGAAGGACCAGTATCGCTCTGCATGCCAGGGCTCAGGGTTCTGCCACCATCATTCACATCCAAAAGCCCTGCAGCCCTCTCTCTCTCCTCTCCCCTCTCCCTCTCCCTCTCTCTCTCTCCCCTCTCTCTCTCCTCCCTCTCCCTCTTCCTCTCTCTCTCTCTCCTCTCCTCCTCTCTCCCTCTCCTCTCTCTCTCTCTCTCTCTCTCTCCCTCCTCCTCTCCTCTCCCTCTCCCTCTCGCTCTCCCTCTCTCGCTCTCTCTCTCCCTTTCTCTCTGTGTCTTTATCTGTCTTTCTTTCTCTCTCCCTCTCCCCCTCCCTCCCTCTCTCTCTCTCTCTCTCTCTCTGTCTTTATCTGTCTTTTTCTCTCTCTCTTTCTGTCTCTGTCTTTCTAGTGCACAAGCCTGGGTAGATCTTTTTAAAAGCCTCTTTGTATGCGTTCTTTGGGACTGTGGATCAAACAAGCAGCTCGACCTAAATATTCACTTCATCTACTCCTGTGAGCAGAAAGAGAGAGAGTTCTGTTTCTGATCACCTGATCTGGACCAGGAACCGAATACTGAGACGCCAGAACATGAACAGCGAGAACAATTATGAGAGGACAGAATGATGGGGGTCAACATGGATACTTATACTCCATACAATACAATACTCCATATTGTGGAGAATAATGATGGTGTCTGGTAGAGAATATTGATGGTGTTTGGTAGAGAATATTGATGGTGTTTGGTAGAGAATATTGATGGTGTTTGGTAGAGAATATTGATGGTGTCTGGTAGAGAATAATATTGATGGTGTCACAGTAGAAATATTGATGGTGTCTGGTGGGAATAATGATGGTGTTGGTAGAGAATAATGATGGTGTTTGGTAGAATATTGATGGTGTGTGGTAGAGAGAGATAATGATGGTGTTTGAGTAGAATATTGATGAATTGTCTGGTAGAGAGATATTGATGGTGTTGGTAGAGAATATTGATGTGGTGTCTGGTAGAGGAATAATGATGGTGTTTGGTAGAGAATAATGATTGTGTTTGGTAGAGAATAATGATGGTGTTTGGTAGAGAATATTGATGGTGTTTGGTAGAGAATATTGATGGTGTCTGGTAGAGAATATTGATGGTGTTTGGTAGAGAATATTGATGACAATTGTCTGGTTGAAGATATTGGTGATGTTTGTGAGAATATTGATGGTGTCTAGTAGAGAATATTTGATGGTGTTTGGTAGGAATAATGCTGGTGTTTGGTAGAGTATGTTCATGCTTGGTGGAGAATGCTGGTGTTTGGTAGAGAATGTTAGTGTTTGGTAGAGAATAATGATGGTGTTTGGTAGAGAATATTGATGGTGTCTGGTAGAGAATATTGATGGTGTCTGGTAGAGAATAATGATGGTGTTTGGTAGAGAATAATGATGGTGTTTGGTAGAGAATATTGATGGTGTGTGGTAGAGAGATAATGATGGTGTTTGGTAGAATATTGATGGTGTCTAGTAGAGAATATTGATGGTGTTTGGTAGAGAATATTGATGGTGTCTGGTAGAGAATAATGATGGTGTTTGGTAGAGAATAATGATTGTGTTTGGTAGAGAATAATGATGGTGTTTGGTAGAGAATATTGATGGTGTTTGGTAGAGAGTCATGATGAGTGTCTGGTAGAGATATTGATGGTGTTTGGTAGAGATATTGATGGTGTCTGGTGAGAATATTGATGAGGTGTTTGGTAGAGAGATATTGATGGTGTCTGGTAGAGAATGTATTGGTGTTTGGTAGAATAATGATGGTGTTTGGTAGAATATTGATGGTGTC
The DNA here is from genome assembly GCA_017165825.1 of Hepsetus odoe. Taxonomy (NCBI): domain Eukaryota; kingdom Metazoa; phylum Chordata; class Actinopteri; order Characiformes; family Hepsetidae; genus Hepsetus; species Hepsetus odoe. The sequence goes on along the minus strand of CM029381.1, from coordinate 24,284,593 downwards.
TGGTAGGAATATTGATGGTGTTTAGTGAGAATAATGATAGGTGTTTAGTGAGAATAATGATGGTGTTTGGTAGAAGAGAGAATGTGATGGGTGTCTGGTAGAGAATATTGATGGTGTTTGGTGAGAATATTGATGAGTGTCTGGTAGGGAATATTGATGGTGTTTAGTAGAGAATAATGATGAGTGTTTGGTAGAGAATAATGATGGTGTTTAGTAGAGAATATTGATGGTGTCTAGAGAGAATCTTGATGGTGTTTAGTGAGAATATTGATGGTGTTTGGTAGAGAATATTGATGGTGTTTTGTAGAGAATATTGATGGTGTTTGGTAGAGAATAATGATGGTGTTTGGTAGAGAATATTGATGGTGTTTGGTAGAGAATAATGATGGTGTTTGGTAGAGAATATTGATGGTGTTTGGTAGAGAATATTGATGGTGTCTGGTAGAGAATATTGATGGTGTTTGGTAGAATATTGATGGTGTCTGGTAGAGAATATTTGATGAATTGTTTGGTAGAGATATTGATGAGTGTCTGGTGAGAGATATTGATGATGTTGGTAGAGATATTGATGAGTGTCTGGTAGAGAATATTGATGGTGTTTGAGGAGAAGATATTGATGGTGTCACAGTGAGAATATTGATGGTGTTTGGTAGAGAATATTGATGGTGTCTGGTAAGAATGTGATGGTGTTTGGTAGAGAATATTCAGTGAGTGTTTGGTAGGGAGATATTGATTGAGTGTCTGGTAGAATAATGATGGTGTTTGGTAGGGAATATTGTTGGTGTCTGGTGAGAATAATGATGGTGTTTAGTAGAGAATATTGATGGTGTTTGGTAGAATAATGATGGTGTTTTGGTAGAAGATATTAGTGGTGTTTGGTGAGAATAATGATGGTGTTTTTGTAGATATTGATGGTGCTGGTAGAGAATAATAGTGGTGTTTGGTAGAGAATAGCCAGTGGTGTTTGGTGAGAATGATGATATACAGTAGAGGAATATTGATGGTGTCTGGTAGAGAATATTGATGGTGTTTGGTAGAGAATAATGATGGTGTTTGGTAGAGAATATTGATGGTGTCTGGTAGAGAATATTGATGGTGTTTGGTAGAGAATATTGATGGTGTTTGGTAGAGAATATTGATGGTGTCTGGTGAGAATATTGATGATTGTTTAGTGAGAATAATGATGGTGTCTGGTAGAGAATATTGATGGTGTTTGGTAGAGAATATTGATGGTGTCTGGTAGAGAATATTGATGGTGTTTGGTAGAGAATATTGATGGTGTTTGGTAGAGAATGTTGATGGTGTTTGGTGGTGAATGTTGATGGTGTGCAGTGAGAATATTGATGGTGTTTGATGAGAATATTGATGGGTGTTTGTTGAGAATATTGATGGTGTCTGGTAGAGAATAGTAGTGGTGTTTGGTAGGAATGTGCGTGTTTGTTGGTTTGAATGATGCAATGTTGTTATATCACCGTCCTCCCTGTTTGATCAGCTCACCGATCCACGTCCAGGCTGAACCGCCCTGTTGATGTAACTGTGCCTACAAAAGCTCCACAGTGTGTCATGTTTCAAAGTGAAAAGCTCTTTAATGTGTCTCCTGCGCCCCAGAGTAGCATCACTGTGTCTTACTGCCAATGGAGGCTTATTGGTCTTGCAGAAGCTCAGAGACTCAAGTGCCTTCCAGGTGTGGCGCCTCGGTGATCATCACTTCAGTCCACATTGAAACACAGAAACCCATCTATGGAAACCATTACAAGACTGCAGTCTTACTGCTCTGTTAAAGCTAAAACAGCATGGCCCACTCCCTGACACACACACACACACACACACACACACACACACACACTGACCATCAGTTGGGTTTAAATCCATTTACATAAGAGCTGGACACTGCAGTGATTAGTGAGGAGGGCTGTGGTACTGGTTAAGCTCCTGAAAGCTGGGATTTGGTATTTTGATGAAGCATTGCGACAAGAGTCATTCAGCAAGTATTCCCAGCAAACACTAGATTGTTCACACCACTCATTTCACTTCTCCTCTTTCTGGAACATCCGTAAGCCAATGTCCAACACTGGAACAGTGGTGTCCATTGAAGAATGACGTGTTTGATGGAAAATGATTGAGTTTATTGTGAAAATTAGTGTTTGTTAGAAAATTGTGGTGTTTGCTGAAAAACGTTGGTGCTTGTTGGCTGTTTACCTTTATGGCATTTATCCAGAGCGACTTCAATGACCTGATTACAGGGAAAGTCCCTAGAACTCAAGGGTCAGGGTGCACTCAGGAACCCAATGGTGGTAGTGCTAGAGATGGGATTTGAAGCTGCGACCTCTTGGACCATAGATCCACAGGCAAGTATTTTACCACTAGAACATCACGACACCACTGCTGTTGGAGTTTGCTGAGAATGATGGTGTTTATAGTGGAGAATGAGTGGTGGCCATAGGGGGAGAATGATAGTGTTTGATGGAGAGATGATGGTGTTATAGTATTGGTGGATGATGGTGTATGAGGGGAGGAGATAGTGGTGTTTGATGGAAATTAGTGGTGATTATAGTGGTGGATGATGAGTGTTTTATGAAGTAGAATGATGGTGCTTTGATGGAGAATGATGGCGTTTATAGTGGAGAATGATGATGTTTATAGTGGAGAATGATGGTGTATGAGGGAGAATGATGGTGTTTGATGGAGAGTGATGGTGTTTATAGTGGTGAATGATGTGAATGATTGTTTATAGTGGAGAATGATGATGTTTGATGGAGAATGATGGCGTTTATAGTGGAGAATGATGATGTATGATGGAGAATGATGGTGTTTGATGGAGAATGATGGTGTTTATAGTGGAGAATGATGGTGTTTATAGTGGAGAATGATGGTGTTTATAGTGGAGGTCCTTGGTGTTTGATGGAATGATGGTGTTTATAGTGGAGAATGATGGTGTTTATAGTGGAGAATGATGGTGTTTGATGGAGAATGATGGTGTTTGATGGAGAATGATGATGTTTGATGGAGAATGATGGTGTTTATGGAGGAGAATGATGGTGTTTATAGTGGTGGATGATGGTGTTTATAGTGGAGAATGATGATGTTTGATGGAGTATGATGGTGTTTATAGTGGAGAATGATGGTGTTTGATGGAGGATGATGGTGTTTATAGTGGAGAATGATGGTGTTTATAGTGGAGAATGATGGTGTTTGATGGAGGATGATGGTGTTTATAGTGGAGAATGATGGTGTTTGATGGAGAGATGATGGTGTTGGGTGGAGAATGATGGTGTTTATAGTGGAGAATGATGGAGTTTGATGGAGAATGATGGTGTTTATAGTGGAGAATGATGATGTTTGATGGAGAATGATGGTGTTTATAGTGGAGAATGATGGTGTTTGATGGAGGATGATGGTGTTTATAGTGGAGAATGATGATGTTTGATGGAAAATGATGATGTTTGATGAAGTAGTAGTGTTTATGAATTTGGAGAATGATGGTGTTTATAGTGGAATCATGGTGTTTGATGGAGAATGATGGTGTTTATAGCAGAGGCTAGTGATGTTTGATGGAGAGATGATGATGTTTGATGGAGAATGATAAATGTTTTATGGTGGAGAATGATGGTGTTTATAGTGGTGGATGATGGTGTTTATAGTGGAGAATGATGATGTTTGATGGAGAATGATGGTGTTTTTAGTGGAGAATGATGATGTTTGATGGAGGATGATGGTGTTTATAGTGGAGAATGATGGTGTTTGATGGAGAATGATGGTGTTTATAGTGGAGGAATGATGGTGTTTGATGGAGGATGATGGTGTTTATAGTGGAGAATGATGGTGTTTGATGGAGGATGATGGTGTTTATAGTGGAGAATGATGGTGTTTGATGGAGAATGATGGTGTTTATAGTGGAGAATGATGGTGTTTGATGGAGAGGATGATGGGTATTTATAGTGGAATGATGGTGTTTGATGGAGAATGATGGTGTTTGGGTGGATAATGATGGTGTTTATAGTGGAGAATGATGGAGTTTGATGGAGAATGATGGTGTTTATGGTGGAGAATGATGATGTTTGATGGAGAATGATGGTGTTTATAGTGGAGAATGATGGTGTTTGATGGAGGATGATGGTGTTTTATGGTGAATGATGGTGTTTAGTGAGACAGTAATTATTTAATTGGAGAATGATGGTGTTTGATGGAGGATGATGGTGTTTATAGTGGAGAATGATGGTGTTTGATGGAGAATGATGGTGTTTGGGTGGAGAATGATGGTGTTTACAGTGGAGAATGATGGAGTTTGATGGAGAATGATGGTGTTTATAGTGGAGAATGATGGTGTTTGATGGAGAATGATGGTGACATAGTGGAGAATGATGGGTTTGATGGAGGATGATGGTGTTTATAGTGGAGAATGATGGTGTTTGATGGAGAATGATGGTGTTTATAGTGGAGAGTAACAGCTTTTAAACTGCAATAAATAAAAAACAAACCAGGATAGTTTACCTTCCTCTAAATAGTTGTGCGTTCAGGAATGAGGGAAAGACATCTCACTGGAGGGGCTAACAATGGGCATCTCTCTCTCCCTCTTTCTCTGTCTCTCTCTCTGTCTCTCTCTCTCCTTGAATGGCTGCTCTGCTTTGCTAATTTCTAATGGGATCCCTCCATCTGGGTCGTGCAGCACTCTGACGCTGAGAGCCAGTATCTCCACCACGGCTGAGATTTCAGCTGGTTGCAGCAGAGAATCACACTTTACTCCAGCGAGCTGCAAACTTCAGCCATGTCTGTCACTTCATCTGGGAAACTCCAACAGAATGGATCCTTACAACTGTGGACCCACAATCCCGGTAATATTTTTCAGGGTCTACTGAAGTTCAAGGCTCTAGATAGTTCTAAAATGGTTCTCAGACTAAAACCCTCCATGAATGCTCTTTAAACCATTTAGTTTATCCAAGTTCTCTCTTGGTTCTTTGAGCGTTCCTGGGCAATAAGAAGATATTTATGGTTATCATCATAAATTCCATCACAGTGTTGTTTTCTAAGTGTGATATAGTCACTAAATAAAGCCTCACCAGCTGTTTTCTCAAAAGAGAACAGCAACAGTCTTGCTTCTCTCACTTTGTCTCCAAATCATCCAACCTGAGCTGTCCTTCCAATATATACATACATAATCCTGTCCATCCTCGTCACTCCCGACACAAATCTCAGAATCTTTAACTCTGACACCTTCAGCTCCACCTCCTGTCTTTTCATCACCGTCTCCAACCAGTATAACATAGCTGGTCTCACTACCATCTCCAACCCGTAGAACATTTCTGCTCTCACTACCGTCTCCAACCCATAGAACATTGCTGCTCTCACTTCCGTCTCCAACCCATAGAACATTGCTGCTCTCACTACCGTCTCCAACCCATATAACATAGCTGCCCTCACTACCGTCTCCAACCAATATAATTTAGCTGGCCTTACTACCTTCTCCAACCTGTATAACATAGCTGGTCTCACTACCGTCTCCAACCCATAGAACATTGCTGCTCTCACTTCCGTCTCCAACCCATAGAACATTGCTGCTCTCACTTTCGTCTCCAACCCATAGAACATTGCTGCTCTCACTACCGTCTCCAACCCATATAACATAGCTACCCTCACTACCGTCTCCAACCAATATAATTTAGCTGACCTTACTACCTTCTCCAACCTGTATAACATAGCAGGTCTCACTACCATCTTTCCCTTTCACTCTTACACACTCATGACTTCAGAGGGTTTCTATGAAACTGAAATAAATCACTTTTTTTTTGTATACATCCACCATGAATGGTTTTCGTTTTAGGCCGAATTTCATGGAATGACTTTCCACGATTTTTTGGAATTTGAGACATCTGCTTCCGTTCACCATCACTGCAAAGCCGTTCCCCCGAGCATTTCACACCAAACCCGCTCTCAACGACTTTAAATCGCTATAATTATACAGATATTTTTCTTTTTTGAAGATTTGAACCCATGAAATACACTTCCCATCCTGCACACACACGATCCAGTTTTTACATATTTTTGCATACGAAGCAAGACCTCCTGACACATGACTGATCTAGAAGGCAGACAGGGAGGAAACGCCGCCAGCATGATTGGCACATCATCCCCAAACCAAACAGCCCAGAGACTCGCCGACTGAAGCCGCAGCTCGACGTGCCCACCAGCTCAAAGAAAGCATTTCTTCACCAACAATAAACGAGCGGCTTGACTGACGACGACTTGGTCTAAATTTGGAAGAGCTTCAGAACGTGAAAACAGCTCTCGACTGTAATTTTCCTGTGTGATCTGGGTCTTTTGATCGCTGGTGCCTGGTGAGATTCAGTATGTAGTGTTTGTTATGTACACACACACACACACACACACACACACACATTTGTATTTATATCTCAGTACGCACCAATATATTCACAGTTCTAGAATTTATCCCATATCATGCAGATTGTTTCCATATATGGACTTTATGGATGTCCTTCTCCATGTCTTCCTGTCCCGACATCCTTCTTCTGATAAACTCCTCGTCTCTCCTCTGGACATGTCCAAACTAACAGCCTTGCTTCTCTCACTTTGTCCCCCAACTGTTCAACCTTAGCTCATCTCTCCTGACGCAAATCTCACCATCTTTAGCTCTGACACCTCCAGCTCCAGCCTTTCCATCAGCGCCATCAATCCACATAACATAGCTGGTCTCACTACCATCTCCAACCTGTGTAACATACCGTCCTGTAAATCTATTACCTGCTGGTACCCATCTGTCCCAGATCAAAAACATGTTTGCATACATCACCTTTCTCAGCCTATAGCAATTTACCCCTGACATATATCAGTCTTAAAGCCACAGGGCCTGTTTAATTCTAAGGGACACATTGATCAAAACACAGTGATTGGTCACCTTTGAATACCATGAACCTAATATCGCGATAAAGATCAGGAGACGATTATTGTGCAGCCCATATTGTACGCAGGGTCAAGAGCCAGGGCTGGAATTACATCCCCTGCAATGAATATTTAAAAGCCTAACGATGTAAAAATGTAACGCTTTGGTCTCCAATTTAAAGCATTTCTGTTTTTGAGAATTAGCTACTACCATCTGCCTAATCTGCCTCGTCCACAAAGAGGCTTTAGTGTTTATTGACGACTGATATTGACCAGCGGTTTAAAAGCGAAGGTCAGTCCATCACGGTCCCAGCTGAGAAAGCAGGGGGACTGTTTATGGAAAAGCCAGAGTCACGTGCATTTAAGGAGTCCCTGCCCAACAAAGCTACCTTAATTATTCATCTATCAGTGGAGCCCTCCAGCTGCTTTCCGTGCACGGAAAAACGAAGGAAGGTCGGGAGCGAGTTGAGCACTGTTCGGGCAATTTCCTGACGGGCTACGTCACTTTAAAGTGGAAGTAAATAAATAATCAGCGGGTTTGGTACAAGGCTGAACTATGGACAGTGGTGGTGAATGGAACCGGACGTCTGAATCTCCCTCACAGAAGAGGCTGCCTGTGACATTTCAGTTTGGAGGAGGTTTTGGACTAAAACTATTCATAAACACTATCTATCATCACATATTGATGGTAGAGGGAAGCGTTGTGAGCCTTAATAGTCCCTAATTTAGTTCAGATTTGTTATTTTAACATCACCAATTGAATCAACCAATCAGCAGGCCACCACTGGCCAATCAGGACACAGCAAGGTGCTACCACTGACCAATTAGAACACAGCAGACTGTTACCACAGGCCTATCAGGGCACACCACAATGCCTAAGGTTGAGTCAACCAATCAGAGACTGTCTTTCTAACAGGACATGGATCCACATTCTCTCATCAACAGATGTATACTGTTAGGGCAGCAGATAATAGCCTAATTGGAACCAATAACATCACAGTGCACTACTGGGTGGAGCTAAATCATATTAACCAATGAAATCATGTTTCACCACCGTCTCCTATTCATACTAACTTATGGTGTCCATGCTTTCATTCCCCACTCAGAGACAAGACATGTCCAATAGCTTAAGTCCACCGTCTCTTCCTCTGGCATTTTCTCTCTGTTGGGATTCTCCAAAAGTTCAGCATCACCGGTTAGGGCGTCCAATTACACAACAACGCTTTGGAGAAACAACTCTGGAGAAGATGAGTGAAGACCAGGAGACCAGGTTTTTGCTGCAGATTCTCTCATCCCATGTAGTTGTAGCTGTATCGGTATTGATCAGTATTGATTAGCGAGAGCTGATTCGCTATGAGGCATCAGCATGCACAAAACCCAACAGAGCCATGTGTCCCAGCATGAGAGGATAAAGATTTGGAGGCTGTGACGAGGACCCATATCGACTGATGCTTAGGTGTCCCGGGGCAGTCCGGCCGTCCTACGACTGCGCGTGCTTTACTCGCCACATGTGAGGTTCATTCTGACCTTCACTGCATCGATCGTCATCAAGACAAACACACAAGACTGCTGGGAAATACTTCCTTTCACTTCCAAACTTAAGCACTATCCCGGCAGGATTCAGCCCACTTTCAGAAAACGTTCTCATTTGTAGGGGCTGGAGATGGTAGCGAGACCAGCTATGTTCTACGGGTTGGAGACGGTGATGAAAAGACAGAGCTGGAGGTGTCAGAGTTAAAGATGCTGAGATTTGCTTTGGGAGTGATGAGGATGGACAGGATTAGAAATGAGTTTATTAGAGGGACCGATCAGGTTGGACAGATTTGAGACAAGGTCAGAAAAGGAAGGTTGGTTTGGACATGTCCAGATGAGAGACGAGGAGTACATCAGGAGAAGGATGATGAGGATGGAGCTGTCAGGACAGAGAAGGACAAAGAGGAGGTTTATGGACATGATGAGAGAGGACATGAAGGCTGTTGGTTTGAAGGAAGAAGATGCAGAGGACAGGAAGAAATGGAAACGGATGATTCGCTGTGGAGACTCCTAACGGGAAGAAGATTCCATTTTCATCTCTTTCAGGAAGCTGACCATGACAATTTTCCTCAAACTGCCTCACTCTGAGGCAGATATGCTGAACTACTGCAGACAAAGATTCCAGTACCGACCTAAATTGACCAAACGAGTACCAAAAACGAAAGCTGTCACATCCTTTTATAAACTAAAGGCAGCCTAAATCGACCAGCCAAGGTGTTGTTTGTGATGGCAAACCAAACAAAAAGCTTCTCACCAGCTGCCTCACTTTTGAGGCAGGTGTTATGTACTAACAGAGACACTAATTCCAGCCAAAATGTCCAAACAAGTATGAAAAATGTCACATCCTGTTTTTTTAGATAAAGGCAGCCTCGATCAAACCACCATGTTGTCGTTTGTGATGGCAAAGCCCATCGCCTCAATTTTGACCAAATGCCGAGGCAGGAAATCGTGTGTACTAACACCAGTTCGTTTATCAGAAGGATTAATTGGAATCAGAAAGATAAACTGTCCAAATAAGTCGACCAATTAGTGTCAAACATAAGAGCTGTCTCATCCCGGTTTTTATCTAAAGGCAGTTTAAATTTGGTCGATTGTTACAGCAAAGCCAAACAAGATTATTTTTGCCATCTGTCTCACTTTGAGGCAGGAAAACAGATGTATTGTTTATTCTAATTCAAATTTATCATCGATCTACATTAGCCAAAATTACAAAACAAAACAAAACAATAGGTTTTGGTAAGGTTCTGAATGCCCAAAGCAAACAAAAACGATTTTCGCCAGCTACCTCACTCTGAGGCAGGAATCGTGTATTAATCTAAACTCTGACTCCAGTTTATCACCTGTCCAAATTTAACAAACGAGAACAAACAAGAGCTGTAATGTCCTGTCTTTTAGCTAAAGGCAGCTTCATTTTGACCCACCAAGGTGTCGATTTTGACAGCAGAGCCGATTTTTTTACGATTTTTTACAAACTGCCTCACTCTGAGGCAGGAAAGCAGATGTACTGTGTTTTCTAATTCTGGTTTTTCATTGGTTTAAATTCACCAAAAGAGTATGAGATATAGTAATTGGCATGTTCTGTTTTTTAGGCTAAAGGCAGCTTAAACAAACCCACCGGGGTGTTTGTGTCATTCGGGACTTTTTGCCAACTGCCTCGGTCCGAGACAGGAACCGTGTATTAATGCAGACACTGATTCCAGGATATCACCTGGTTTAAATTGACCGAAAGAGTACCAAAAATGAAAGCCTTCACATCCTTCCTTTTAGTTAATGGTGAGATAATTTTGACCCACCATGGTGTCCTTCATGACAACAAAGAAAGCCCAAATGATTATCACCAACTGCCTCTATCCGAGGCAGGTACTGTTTACTGTTTAATGCAGGTGTAATTTTACAGGTACTAATTCCAGTTTAACACCAGCCTAAATTGGTCAAACAAGTACAATAAATACATCCTGTTTTTTAATTAAACATAAATTAATTTTGACCCACAATCGTGTGGCAAAGCCAACCAATTTCTCACCAACTGCCTCACACTGAGGCAGAAAGCAGATGTATTGGGTATCCTAATTCTAGTTTATCACTTGTCTAATTTCACCAAAAGAGTTTGGGAAATAAAAGGTATTCCATTCTGTTTTGGTGACAAGAATGCACATAGCCAACCATAATGATTTTGCTTACTGCCTCACTCTGAGGCAGATATTGCTTATTAATGCAGACACTGATTCCAGTTTAAGTATAAATTCACTAAATTGGTACCAAAATACGAGCTGTTTCTGTTTTTAAACCTAAAGGCGGGTTAAATTCAGTCGATTGTGATGGCAAAGTGAACCAAGATGATTTTCACCAACTGCCTCACTTTGAGGCAGGAAAGCAGATGTATTGTTTACGCTAATTCAAATGTATCCTCATTCTAAACTGACTAAAATTAGTACCAAGACTAAGAACTATTATATCCTGTTTTTCACTTAAAGGCAGCATAAATCAGCCCACCAAGACTTTGATTGGATGATGACGTACCAGTTTTGCGAACTGCCTCACTCCGAGGCAGGTATTCTTAACGCAGCAGCTCATCGGTGCTCTAAACAGTCCAACAAATAAGAACGTTTACATCTTGTTTTTAGTATAAAGGCAGACTAAATCAATCCACCGAGCTTTAGTGATGTTCAGATTCCCCAAAGATTTACTCCAGCTGCCTCACTCTGAGGCAGGTACTGTTTATTAATGCAGATGCTAATTCCAGTTTATCAAAGCTTTAAATTGGCCAACCAAGTTGGTATAAATAAGAGCCGTAGCTAGAGGTAGCTTAATTCCGACCCTACCAAGGTGTCTATTGTGACGGCAATGTCAATGACAATCATCAACAACTGCCTCACACTGAGGCAGGCACTCATTCCAGTTTATCACTGGCCTAAACTGACCACATTTAGTACCAACAGTTAGAGCTGTCACATCCTGCTTTTCTAAGCTAAAGGCAGCTGAAATCGACCCACCATGGCTTTGGCATCGTTCATTATGACGAATTTCACCAACTGCAGAGGCAGGACGGCAGACGCTGTTTATCAGCGGCCTAAATCGACCAAAACGAGTACGAGAAATAAGAGCTGCCTTTAATGCTGCGTCCCGTTTCTTTCTTTTCTCCAGATTTTTTTCTTCCCTCCACGAAATGATGCATCCATGCATGCCGGGGCTATTCTGGGACGAAGGAGGGAGGAGAGCAGAGGGTGCAGCAAGGCCCGGTGAAACACATACACACACACACACACTAACACACTAACACACACACACACACACACACACACACACACACTAACACACACACACACGCACACACACACACACACACACACACACACACACGCTAACACACACACACACACACACTAACACACACACACGCTAACACACGCACACACACACACACACACACACGCTAACACACACACACACACACACACACTAACACACACACACGCACACACACACACACGCACACACGCTAACACACACACACACACACACACACACTAACACTCACACACACACACACACGCTAACACATGCACACACACACACACACACACACATTGAGAATGGAAAATTTCTGATTAGGGAAACGACCTTCAGCTTCGTCATCTGCATCAGTGTGTGTGTGTGTGTGTGTGTGTGTGTGTGTGTGTGTATGTGTGTGTGTGATTCCCCATGCCTTCCCTGCACCTCTCCCCATCCCAGAATAGTCTATGCACGGATGCATCATGTTGTTGGGGAGGAAAAAGGGGGGGGATGAGTGAAGGAAAGCGAAGACGCAGTGTCCTCTCCTCTGCAGCCTCCTTCAGCTCAGCAGAGCCCTGAAAGCCTGGTCCCTCACAGCCTGTGCAGTGTGTGTAGACCCTCTCAGGCCTTGGAAAAACACTGAACATGAATCTCTCCAGTGTGTGGGATGGATGGATGGATAGATGGATGGAGGATCCAGATGCAGTTCCTCATCATGAAGTAACAAAGCATCCACAGCCTGCAGCCATAGTAGGCAACATCCGAGACAAACAACGCCACCCATCCTGTAAGTCTCCCAGCAAGGATCTCCCATCCCATCCCATCTGTCCACCCCCCCGCCGGGACACCTACCATTCCGCGCCGGCCCGCGCTGCTCGGGTCCCGGTCAGTCAGAACAGCCCGCCGGGCTCCGCTCTGCGACCATGACGGTGCGGCGGCGGGCGGCGGTAGAGGACGGGAGGACGCTTAGAGACAACACCGCGGGAAGACGGAGGGCGCAAAACAAAGAGACGACGACTAGAAAATGAAAGAAAAAAAGAAAGACTGAGAAAGAGAGAGATAGAGAGAGAAAGAGAGAGAGCGAGAGCGAGAGAGAGAGACAAACGCTATGGTTCGGCAGCTCGTCCGCTGATGCTGAGGGCTGTACCACTGAGAACCGGGAGGAGGAGGAGGGGGGGTTACCGTGGCAACTGGAGCGTGCGCGTGACGTCAACGCCGAAAGCCTAGCATAATGATAATAACAAAAACAACAACAATAATCCTGCAAATAAATATTTGTATTGTTGTTGTTATATTCTCCGTCACCCTCATATTATTATTATTATTGTTGTTGTTATTGTTATCATTGTTGTTGTTGTTGTTATTGTTATCATTATTATTATTGTTGTTGTTGTTGTTGTTGCTGCTGCTTTGTCAAGAATAGCATAATAATAGTAATAATAATAATGATGATGATAATAATAATAATAACGCTCCATTAGGCAGCAGTGTTTAGGGACTAGGCCCCAGTATCAGAAGGTACCCTAGAGCAAGGTACCGTCCCCATCACTGCTTCCTGGGTGCTGGACAGTGTGTGTGTGTTAAATTCAGAATGACAGAAATTTACAATGACGGTCACTTTCACTTCATTATTATTACTACTACTACTATTAATAATAGTAATAATAATAATATTAACTTCATTAGTAATATCAGTATTGATATCATTTTGCAATCAGATCTGCTTATATTACTGACTCAAACCCCACACGCTATAAATGTGTTCGGTCAGTTCCACCCTTCTAAGGTAAAGTGTTTTAAAGAACATTTAAGCCTAAACTAAAGTTAACTCCTTTTAAATTATTTAACAAGTGCATTTTTATTAGCATTGACTGTCGACCTTAACATTCAATTAACAAAGTTATTATATTAAAGTTATTATTATAAGCTTTATTTATTTATGGATCATTAAAACAAAGAAATAATTATGTCTATATTATTATACCGATGTGTAAAATAAAAATCTACAATAATCTACAATACAGTCTTATTTAATACACATAAATCATCAGCACGATAGATTATATAAATTAGATTAACATTATTATTATCATTATTATTATTATTATTGTTATTATTATTATTATTATTATTATTATTATTATTATTATTATTATTATTATTATTATTTAGTCTTACCGGAACACGAAGTGAGCGTCTCGATTGGTGGACAGGCTGCGAGAATGATTTCTCAGCCAATCCGAGCGAAGAAGGTGCGGCGCTACCAGCCAATCCGAGCGCAGCAGGCGGGCGTTTTTCTGTTGGGGGCGTTGCTATGGAAACCCTGATGACCAAAACAGCCCTAGAAGTAAGCGGTTTGGTGCCACCAGCTGGCTGTTTAATGCGCTAAAACGAGGCTGATGTCACACTAATGTCGCACTAATGTCGCACTAATGTCGCACATGAAAGTCTTAGACATGGAAAATGCGCGTATTTTTTAAAGCAATTAAATTGCGAAAAAAAGTGACCTTAGGCGTCTAGGTCGCTCTCAGCCAATCAGGGCACAGCAGACCACTACCACGGTCCAATCGGTGTGCTGGGCGGGGTTTCAGGAAAAAGTATTCGCGCTACTGTATTCTGCACTTAGAATTATTAAGGAAAAAAACACACAAGTAAAGTTTTTTATCTGTTATAATTTCAGAAGGTTAATTTTCATAATTGCTTTATTGTTTCCTCCACCTTTCTTGTTTGTATTTGTATTTTTTTAGGGGTTTCGGTGTATTTTATCTCAGGGACTTTAGAACTTGGGTACTTAAGTTATGTGTTTTAAAGTCATGTGTGTTCAAATCACTCTGCACGCCTAGTGATTTATTTCTTACTGGGAAAATCTCCACATCCAATCACCTGCAGGAGCTAAACAGCCTGAACATCATTATTAAACACGTGAACGGCAAAAAAGAAGGAGAGATTTTCTGCATCAATTGGAATTCTCATCCTACATAACATGAGAGTCTTTCTGTGTGAGGACGAAAAGGAATAGATACTTTTAAAAAAAAGTCAGTTTCAGGCACACTACCTTAAAAGAGCTTAATTTTAAAGCAAATTTTCCTTTACAATGTCCTCAGTGTCCCTCTGACCTCATTTGTAGCAACTCATACAAAATGTCTTTGTAGTCATTAATATTTACTTACAGTACATAATTATGTGACCTGGTTTGTCAAAACATAATTGTGTCAGCTTTAGTTTTCTTTTTCATCAAGAAAACAAAACAGTATTTGTATCCAACAATGGCCACATTTTACACAATTAGAAGACAAGAGAATGAGAGAGGAGAGGAGTAAGAAAAAAAGTACAGGAATGTACTGAGTATAAAGTAAAAAGTACAGGAATGTACTGAGAGTGTAAAAGTAAAAAGTACAGAAATGTACTGAGAGTGTAAAAAAGAACAGGAATGTGTACTGAGAGTGTAAAGTAAAGTTCAGGAATGTACTGAGAGTGGGAAGTAAAGCACAGGAGTGTACTGGAGAGGCAAAGTGCGCACAGGAGTGTACTGAGAGGTAAAGTAAAAGTACAGGAGTACTGAGAGTGTAAAGTAAAAAGTACAGGGAATGTACCGAGAGTGTAAAGTAAAAGTACAGGAGTGTACTGAGAGTGTAAAGTAAAAGTACAGGAGTGTACTGAGAGTGTAAAGTAAAAGCACAGGAATGTACTGAGAGTGTAAAGTAAAAGCACAGAAATGTACTGAGAGTAAAGTAAAAAGTACAGGAATGTACTGAGAGTAGAGTAAAAGTACAGGAGGTATTTGAGAGTGTAGAGTGAGATTTATCTCCTTCTGAAGGACGTCTGAGCGCCTGTCTTTGCTGAAAGTGAACTGAATCTCACTCCATATTAATAGAATTAAAATTAAAGCCTCGAACTTCAACTCCAATAAAAACAATCTACTGAAAATAATCCACATGAACTTCACCGCTTCACTTTCATCACCGTCTCTACTAGTTCTCCATCACGGACACACACTCCACACACCCTGAACTCCACCGTCCACTCTCCCTGTCCTCTCTCTCACTCTCCTTCACTCCGTCCTGCACCGATGGACACACAGAGGGACGTCTCTTCTGTGTGTTTGTGTCCATTTAGTCTAAAGGAAGGAGTTCTGGAAATGGAAGGAGGAGAAAGGAGAGATATTTGGGGTGGAAAAACATGATCAAAAAGGTATAAAACTCTATTTAAGTATTTGCACTTTGTTAAAGTTCATCTCTGATTTGAAATATTCTTAGAAGTTGTAAAGGATAAGATTTGTTTCTCCGTGGGTTTGTAGTGACGTTTCAGCTCACACAAGGCTCAGCGTTGAGGAAGGAAACACTCAGAGCTGAATAACTTCCTGTATGCGAGACAGAAGTGGACGGATTAGTCCAGCACTGACTCTCAGGACACACACCCCGTCCCCTGCTCTCGCTCTCGCTTTAGGGTCATGACACCTCTGCGTTTTATCCACACACAGCTATTGAAAGCGCCTGGGGAGCAGTGACAGAGACAGTACCTTGCTTAAGGGTACCTCAGGGCAGCATACTGGTCTGGGATTCAAACCCATGACCTTCTGATCCTGCAGCCTAGTCCTAAACCCTGGACCACTGCTGTCCCATGCATCCTCTGCATTTATTCCATACACACATGCAGCAGGGGGCGACTATTTAAAGCACCCAGGGAGCAGTGACAGGGATGGTACCTTGCACAAGGGTGCCTCCATGCAACCTACTGGTCTAGGATTCAAAACCACAACCTTCTGATTGTGGGGCAATCAAGTCCATCTGTCCCGTTGACTCTGTTTCAGCATTTAAACACCTCTGGGTTTGGACTCATACATGTACAGGACATACTGACCCCAGAAAACCAGGAGTCCAGGGGAGACTTGGGTCACCAGGGTCAAATATTTTGGGGGTTCTAAAAGTAAGGGAATATAAATATATTGACAAATGGACACATATTGTTTTCTTGATTGATTGATTGATTGATTGATTTGTTATCATTTCTGTTCAGGGGTGTTTCCAAAAATGCGCCTCTAGCAGCACACGAGAACATGATCGGAATAGGACTTTTATTGAGTTTTGAATAAAAGTAAAAGAAAAATTGAAAAAATTCCAAATTAAATACCTAGAAAATGCATTTAATAATAATAATAATAATAATAATAATAATAATAATAAATAAATATAATCACAATTACTATAATTATAAACACAAACATGAAATATTGTTTTATATATTAATTTTTAAAAGATTAATATAGAAATTCTTTACTGACAGTGTTTTTTTGGTTTGCTTTTATGCTTGATGTCTTTTAAATGGATTTTAAAAGTCTCTCACTCTCTCTGTCTCTGTCCCTTACTTTCTCTGTCTCTCTCTCTCTCTCTGTCTCTCTCTCTCTGTCTCTCTCTCTGTTTATGTGGTTCACTCTTTTTTGGGTGGGGGGTATTTAAATTTGGTTTCTTCACAGCAGTAACAAAAGTGCAGAAGGAAGCACATTTGCAAAGCCAAGACAAGCAATTACCAAAGCCACCAATCCAGCGAGCTCCCCTCCTCCCTCCTCTCGTTCCCTCGTTCCCTCCTTCTCTCTGGGCTCCCCACTGAGGTTTTTATGTTCTCGGCCGGGAGCCAAGCGTGTGCTGTACTTCCTCCCCCCAAAGGTACCAACCAGCACTGACTGTGTTAGGAAAGAGCAGGCCCGGCCACACACACACACACACACACACACACACACACACACACACACACACACACACACACACACACACACACACACACACTCACATACACACACACACACACATTTTTATGCTAAATATAAGATATACATTTATGTATAGATTTATATTGCATTTATATCTAAGAATGTCAAATGTGTGTGTGTGTGTGTGTGTGTGTGTGTGTACTATGCCCCATGTGTATTATATTATAACACACACACGCACACACACACACACACACACACACACTTATTTATTTCACTCTCTGGACCCAGTAAGGGGTTCAGACAGCAGTGTAGATAAAAGCTGCAGTTTTTTGTCTCCCTGATTGTCTCAGTCATTCTCTCTTGTGTCTTCTTCTTTTCTTTCACTTCACCCTCCTCTTCTTTTCCTCCTCGGCCCGTCTCCTTCGTGCGCCGAGGAACTGAAAACAAAAATGCTGTGGTCTGGCCCAAAATAGCCCACATTCTGTTCATCTCTGGGTTCTGTTACTGAGAGAGCAAGAGAGAGAGAGAGAGATGGAGGGAGCAGGGTGACATTTAAATCCTCTCTACCCTGCCATTTGTGGCCAGAAACTTCATTTTTGCCCTGTTAGTCACACACGCCACACCAGCATTCTGCTGCCGTCGGCCTACCTGACCCTCAGCCCCGAGATCACCCAGCCTGGAAGATGATTCGAGAGATTGGAAAGTTTCACACCCCTCAAAGGAAAGTTCCACTCATGTTTTTTTAAATACCCTCATAATTCAGTGTTGGTTGAATAAACTCATCCACTGTGGGTTTGGGGTTTCAGATTTCGTCACAGTGGTGGTGAACAGAACCGGACGCCACAGATCTGTGCCTTTCATTTCACCCAGTGAAGCTCCACATGTCTTTATGGGACGGTGGTGATGGTAAAATAACTAATCTGATCTTAATCGGGGACTATTTAGCCTCACAACATATCCCTCCACCATGGACAGTTTTTTTTTTTATTGTCCAAAATCTTCTCCAGGGCATCAGACAGTGTCTTCACCACCAGTTCAAGCTTCTGTGAGGGACATTCATACATCTGGTTCCAACACTGGGAGCTGTTCTGACACCAAAGCCACTCTCTGTTTACATTGTAGCCACTTAATTATGCAGGAATTTAGAAAAACTGGTGGAGTTCCTCTTGAAGTCAGAAGTCACTGAAGGCCTGCAGATCCAGAAAAAAGTCATTCACCGGGTAGTCGAGCAGAAGAAATGCTCAACTACCCTGTGTAGTATAAATATAAATGCTCAAATGTTTTTTTCAATTATTTTTTCTATTTTTTTCTATTTGCCATTTATAAATAAAGAAAATGGGACATAACATATTTATTTATTTGTTTATTTATTTAGCACATTTGAGGTACAAGGGTGTAAATTATTTTTAAAAAGATTATTTAATAGTTTCTATAAATAATTACTTATACAAATAGGAATATAATATTTTTTTTATTTCAGAATATTTTTACAGTTTTAAAAGTGTTTTGGGGATTTTTTTATGTCAAAATAAAAAGGCAAACGAATAAAACTACTATTTTGATTTTTCCAGTTTCCATGGAGACGCTCCACGCTTTGCTTTCCCCGCCCCCTGCCACTGAATCTATTGGTTGCAAATTTCCACCAATCGAAACGACTAGCTGTTCGGGATGACGAAACAGCCAATCGGAGCAAAGAAGGCGCGATGCTTTAAGCCAATCGGGGCGGATGAGGCGTGGAAAGGGCGGGAAAGAATGCAGCGCGCCTCAGGTTGCCTGAGTGATGGGGAGGAGTTAGATTCATTTTACTAAACCGATTCTTTCGAACTGATCGGACGCAGAATGAGTCGATTCATTGATTCACCAGTCAGTTTCGGGCATGGTGGATTTTTATTGTCAGGTAGAAAATAAAACGGGTTTAACAACGATATAAAGAAACACTTTCTTTTGTAAGGATGTCTGCCTGATGATGATGATGATGATGATGATGATGATGATAAATGTGGACCTATTCAACATGTACAATGAAAAAAAATATTCACAATTAAAAATTAATTCTTCATAAGAACTTAATGACTGATAAAACAGAGGAAGAAGAGATTAACTGATGGAAAAATATATAAAATTTAAAAAACCAAGCAGCCAAATTTCACAACTGCTGCAGAGCTTTAATATATAAAGATATTATATTATTAAAGATGAGATTATTATATTACAGATAAAACTATTTAAAAAATCTGAATAAAAATCTAGAACAAAAAATAAAAAAATTCAATTAGGCCCAAGCTTTGATCTGACAGGTGAAGAACAACAGATCAATTAAAACTAAACTAAAATGAAAACTCTCCCAAGAAGTTTGATCCTGTTGAATTGGTGAATCGGTTCAGTCCTGCAGTGACTCATTCATATTTCGGCGAGATAGAGAGAGAGAGAGAGGGATAGAGAGAGAGAGAGAGAGAGAGAGAGAGAGATTAGTGTTAATTATGAAAATTAAAATAACATCGTAAAAAAATGAAACAAAAACTATTAAAGGGCATTTGGCACATAAAAATGAGTTGTTTATATTGAACGTGTGAATCGGTTCTTTGTAAATGAATTTGATTAAACGATCCGATTCGTTCGAGATTACATCCCTCCCTCCCCAAAAAAGAGAGATTGACAGCGAGAATATGACTAAAACGTATAATTGTTTTTAATTTAAAATAGTTAACGAATATTACAAGAACTTCAGCAAGCAAATAAGGTTATAAGAAATACGATTCAGTGGAATCGGTTCAGTCGAAATGGTCGAAAGTAGACAGACGTATGATTCAATGATTCAAATCAGTGGATACGAACTGGTTCATATGAATCGATTGTGTCGCGAGAGGGAAATTAATGGTTCAGAGAAATAGGGATGATTATTCAGTTGGTGATTGTTTAAAATCAGTAAAAGAGTATATATATATTTTAATCCAAATGTGAAAGGAACACAAAAAACCTTTATTCGTTTGGAATCGGTTCAGTCGAAATGATGTGGTTCAAAGGAACCGATTCGTGGAAGAGTCGAACATCACTAGTTACTCCCTCTCAGAGAGAGCTACACCTGAAATGCTCACCGAGTTCGGCCCAGTTTGGGGTTTAGCGTTAGCTGGGACTTTTCTGAGGGGTTAAGTTTGAGAAAGCCGAAGTAAACACTGAAATCCTGCGGTTAAAGTGGAGGAACTTTGTGCGTGATCACTTTTTAAAGGTCCAGCGAGGAGTCTGGGCTGTTTTATCACTTTATTTTCCTCACTTTGCGGTTGGGATGCTGGACTTTCTGCGCGGTTTGTGCCTGGCGAGCTTCAGCGACCTTCACGTTCGTGTTTAAAAGGCGACTTTCTGACGAGGTAAGTGTGTTTTTACACCACCAGCTCAGTCAAGGTGTGTGTTTTGTGTCGTTTTGTTGTGTTTGCGCTGAAGTTGGCGGGGTCTTTTTGGAATTTTTCCGTTCCACCTTAAATTGTGCTGAAGTTACGTTCAGGCGCCTGAATGTAACTGCAGCACGATTTAAGGTGGAACGGAAAAATTAGCACAAGTAGAAGTAAGCGTGGTTTTACAGCTTGAATAGAAAGTATGTGTCATTTTGTGTCTTTTTCGCATCAAAGTGTGTGTGCTCGTTATTTCGCCGTTTTGGACCAAAAATCACCCGTGTCGTTTTCGAATTTTTCCGTTCCACCTTAAGTGGTCCATAGTTTCCATTGCGACGCCTGGAACCGCAGCCTGGAACTGCTGCGCCATTTAAGGTGGAACGGAAAAATTCCAGTTGGACTCATTTCAAAATCTAAATGTTTTTTTTTTGTATTCTTTAGTGAGAAAAGCTTCATAATATTACATCTTTAAGCTTGAGCTTTTTATCTCAATATGCAAGATTATTCTGTGCAAAAACCTGTTTATCTAATTTTAATAGATTTTAATAGATTCTCCCCCATCATTCACTATAACTGTCCTCTCTCTCTGGGTGTGTAGGGTGGTCCTCCCTCTCCCCCATCATTCACTATAACTGTCCTCTCTCTCTCTCTGCGTGTGTAGGGTGGTCCTCCCTCTCCCCCATCATTCACTATAACTGTCCTCTCTCTCTCTGGGTGTGTAGGGTGGTCCTCCCTCTCCCCCATCACTCAGTGGAACTGTCCTCTCTCTCTCTGCGTGTGTAGGGTGGTCCTCCCTCTCCCCCATCACTCAGTGGAACTGTCCTCTCTCTCTCTCTGGGTGTGTAGGGTGGTCCTCCCTCTCCCCCATCACTCAGTAGAACTGTCCTCTCTCTCTCTGGGTGTGTAGGGCGGTCCTCCCTCTCCCCCATCACTCAGTATAAATAGTTTAAAAGTGCTACCTTTTGTAATAAATGCGGTTAAGAATGATGAGTTTAGTGTGTGAACTATAGTCAGCGTTCTGTAAGATGGTTAGAACGCAGGTTCTAGATTTGAAGGAAGCCGCGAGGAACACTGGATGTCCAGCAGGCGAGGAGAGGGAAACGATTAAACCCACACACGGAGCCTCACTCCTTACAGGAAGTTGGTGTTTATTTTGATTTAGTCACTCTTTACTGGATTAACGTGAGGATTTATTGTAACGTTACTGTTAAACACACGAAATCCCACTCTGATGGAATAACGCTGGAATTGAATCCAATAAAATAGTTTAACACACAGCCAGTGTGTTCAGGCTCTGTTTGCACGGCTTTATTGTTAATATTTAAATAAACACCAAGTGAAACTAATTAATTGATTGAGTTAATTAATTAAATGATTACCCTTGTCATTGTGAAGCACAGCACAACAAAACTCAACCTCTGCGTTTCACCCACACACACACGTGCAGCCGGGGGCAGCTATTGAAAGCGCCCAGGGAGCAGTGATGGGGACGGTACCTTGCTGAAGGGTACCTCAGGGCAACCTACTGGTGAGGGAATCAAACCCAGTCTTCCGATCCGGGGCGACGCCCTCACCACTAGAACACCACTGCGCCGTGATTAGTTTATGATAAATTATGATTCGTTAATTAAAGCTGCAGCCCTGCTCAGTTTCCTTTGCACTCTGTTCCATTTTTATATCAAAGTGATACATTTATCAGCCCTGCGGTGGGAGCCTGTTTTTACTCTTTCAGGTTCTGGATGGATGGATGACGGGTTTTACTTTTAAAAAGTAAAAATGTAAGTTTTTTTTCCCAGATTGCGTAATCGTTTTTCATCAGCGGCAGCGTGGTGATTTTGATGATTTAAGTTCTAAAGCGACTCTTAACGAGCAGGATTTTTATCGGAGAAAATGGGAAATACAAATCATTCAGATGATGAAAGAAACAAAGCAACACATTTTCTGAAGAAACTGCAGAAAACGAAAACTACAGATTTAAAGGAACAAACGTGAGATTAAAGCAGAATAAATCAGGACGCGGCGCTGCGTTAGGACGGAGAGGCTGAGCTGGAGCCGGTCGAACAGGATGTTCAGGTTGGAGTTTTAGATGTTGAGTTGTTCTGACTACTCGCAGGACTAAGAGCAGGTAGACTGTTTATCCTCCATTGAACCATTATCAATCAAATAAAGGACATTTATGAAGCTGATGATAAAATTATTCCTAAAAATGAAACGAATATATTACTTAAAAGTACTTTTTGGCCGTTTTTAATTAAAAAAAATATATAAATCACTGTGACAGTCTTGAAGCGACCCTCATTTAAAAAAAAATATTTAGCAGGGAATCACCTTTTTGGTCCAAAAATATCAATTTATTGATATAAATCTTAAAGTCTTATCATTATCAGACTGAGGATTGAATGAGAGCAGATGTTTTAGTGCTCCTGCAAATATCTAAACATAAAGTTCTAGATAAAGGGGTTCCAACCACTCAGCATTCAGCATCAGCAGTAAGCGAATCACCCGATCATCTGGAATCATCTGCTCCTGGTTCTTCACTGCTTCATGTCTGAAGTTAGACGCTTTGTTCTGCTTGAAGGTTCAGACGTAGATCACTGTGTGGATTAACCAACACAGAACTATCAAACTGCTCAGGTACAGAGACTGGACTGAACATGAGAGACAACAACACTGTCCTTCAGGAAGATCTGGAGAACTGCTCAGGTACAGAGACTGGACTGAACATGAGAGACAACAACACTGTCCTTCAGGAGGAAGAGTTTGAAAGGATAGATTTCCAACATAAGTGTTTACAAACTAGATCAGACACTTGTTAAAAAGTGAGATCTGTTAGTTTGTAGTGGAAAGGCCCTTTAAGAACATCAACTTTTATTTCTATCATCTTTTATTGTCTTCTTTCAGGCCTGATGGTCGATGACTCCAAACTGGCCCTACCTGCTGATCGACTCATGCTCTGATAAGTGCCCGAGAACGGAACTGAAAAAGCCTCTGAACTCTTTCTGTGTGTAATCAAGGCTGTTAACAATGATTTGGCAAAAAAAAACACCTTGAGTTGGTAATGAAATGTCAATAGAAAGAATGTAAGGAATGTGTGTGTCATCATAGGACACTGAAATTCAGAAGGTCTGGAGTTTCAGGTACACTTTGGTCTCAAAGACATTCTTTCTGGATGTTCTGTATGACCCTTAGTGTACTCGTGTTGCATCAGAAATGAAGCTCCAATTACATCCTGGCTTGTTAAAATCAGTTCGTTTGAAAGATTTGCTGCTTCTAAAGAAGAAGAATCGGTGCCCTATTGGCTGAACTGTACAGATTTAGGAAAAGAGAGCTTGCTTTCGTGCCGCCTTTAGTTTGAAAGTTTAAGGAAAATGAATTCAATCTAATCCACAGGTGTGAAACAGCCAGTTTAATACCAGATGCAGTAACCACACCCCCATATTTCTACCTGGATAATTAGTCTTCTTTTTATAACGTTTTTATAAAGAGTTGCGTTTTAATCAGGGGTTTGAAGTGTATGTATAATTGGGCCAAGCAGATTATTTCATTTTGGCATTTGCAAAAGTAAAATTTTCAAATTTTAAGGCCATTATTACGAATATGTCCTTATCCAATATTGAGCTCTTAATTGATAATTTAATGATTGTAGTAAAAAAAAATATGTATATATAAATACGTGCATATTTTGATTTAATCCGTATCTCAAGTTTAATAAAAGGGTCTAGGTTGGAGGGGAAAAGTGATTAATTTTTAATTAATATTTAATGCATTGGCATATAAATTGCAGTTAAAAAAAAAAGGTTCAAATGAAATTTCCTCACTTATTTATTTATATATGTTTATTACACATAATAATTGAGTTCAGGATTGATCAGATTATGCTTACGAGGGAGGACGATGTTTGTCAGCAGATGTGAGAATTTCACTTTGGACCAAAATGAAAGATAAGCTAGAAATGTCATGAAAACGGTTTAATGGAGGGGGAAACACTGTTCATCTTTGAGGCTCTAATGTTGAATTCATGAGGAAACCAATCAGCCAAAACACTTATTTATATGGAACCACCCAGTTAACACTCAGTTAAACCAACATATAAGGAGGTGTTTCAGTCTGGACTGCTAATAAAAATACAAAAAGAAACAAAACCTGGCAGCCAATCAGAAGAGTTGTCAGTTACGCGGACACGTTGTCCTATAGAAATGTGTTTTTAGCTCATTTAACCTCACAAATGTCTCTGCGGTGGGACATGGAGGGTTTTCGTCTGTTACTAGAAATAGAACAAATGTGGGCAGAAAACGGTCTCGCCTTCAAAGTGACACGAGTCAGAACTGGCCTAAAAGGAGTTAATTTTATAGTTGCTGGGTTGCAGGCGTGACCTCATGGTTCCAGGAACAGGAAATGGCCGTTAGCGTCGTTGATAGTAAGGAAATACATTTTTCTGAGCTTTTGTTTCTTGTCGTTGTGAGTCAATTTCATCTTGTTTGTAAATAAATCAGTACCAGTGTTGGGTTTGAAGCAACGCAAACCTTGTTGGGTTTGTCTCCTCCAGTGGACACAGCTTCACACAGTAGCTCTGTGATGTTTAGATAATTGTCTCTTATCCAGAGCGGTTTCCATCTCCTAACTACAGGGACAGTCTTCCTGGAGCAACTTGAAGTTCAGGATTTTGCTCAGGAACCCAGGAATGTTGGTGGTCCTGGAGATGGGATTTGAAGGCAGGTGTCCTACCACTAGATCACCGCACCTCAAATTTAAAAGTAGTGTCGACGTTTGCGTGGTTCGAATCTTCATGTTTGGTCATTTTTACCCGTGGGAGTATCGGTGTCTGCTCTGAAATTCTAATATCGAGGCGAGAAGATGAGAAATGGAGAGAAGTAGTAGAGATTACAGGGAGAGACCTTGTTAGAGGTCAAACATGAAACACAGAGCGAAGATTTTGTCGGGACACCTTCGGATTGGGTTGGGTAGATCTGTAGGTGCCACTTTTGAGGGGCGATTTAAAGATGTCAGCGTAGGATAATGAGTACATTTGGTCTGTTTGTTCTTCTCAAACTCCAGAAGAACATGACATGGCTGAAAACGTCAAGTATCATGAAGTTATTTTGTTGTGCTCCACAATCTGGCTCATCTTTGTCATTTTGACAGTCTAGCTGAAGGTAGATGGTGTGGATGTCGCAGTAAAACCATCAAAATGTCCAGTGATCAGTTCTGGGTAAATGATTTGAAGTGGAAAAAGCTGCCTGGCAGCAGCTGAGCAGTGATTTGGCTCTGCTTTTCGGGAGCAGAATCTCAGCCAAGTTTGTCCGCTCATGTAAACGAGGCGTTGACAAAACTTTACAGCAGGCGTAAAAAGCCCTTTGTGTGGGATCCTTGCTGCACTGTGGAGAGGAACTAAACTTCTAGGCTGGAGCTCTGGTGGCCTGGAGCTCTGATGCTAATTCGTCCGAGTGTTATTTTACGCTGGCTCGTCTCCACGAAGGAAATGCCATCTCCGCTGTTCCGCCGCAGAGGGGTGTGTTCAGTGCAGCTCGCAGCAGGGTTCTGCACTTTCCACTCCAGCACTCGCTTCGGTTCCGCTTAGTACATCCCAAAGAAGGAACACAAACCTTATTGTAGTGTAGATTAATCCCAGAATGAATCATATACAGTCCCTTCCAAAAAGCGTCGTCGTAACAAGACCAGTTCATTTGTTTTGACTATGAGAGGTCAGATTTTCAAATGTGCATTCCTGGTTCCTAGATCTGTTCTGTTACCTAGAACCCAGCTCCTTGTGTATCTGACCATCCTGTTTTTCAAGTGAGCAAAAGTATTGGATCAGTATTTTATACAATATTTTCTAGTATATCCCTTACTTAATCCATCCATCCATCAACTCCCCCAGCTTGTTGGTTTCTTCTCTGGTTCTCCATGTTCTGGTTTTACCGCATCCAATTTTCGTTTCTTCTGTGGGGGTTTCTCTCTGCAGTCTCCTTTTTAGGAGATTGACTTGGCCAGTCCAAAACTTTCCACATTTCCCCCTGAACTCCTTTGTTCTTGGCAGCGTGTTTTGGATTCTTGTTTTGATGGAGGATTCCGTTCTTCCTGACTTGTTTGGATACATTTCTTCATAAATGTTCCTGCAGAACTTCAGAACTCATTCTCCTGTTCCCATCATGAGTTACATCATTATCAATAATCAATAAAAGATCGTTGAGCCCTGAAAGTCATGACGCTTCCTCTCACAGATGCGTTTGTATGTTTCAGATCATCAGCAAATCTTTCTTTCTCCACAGTTTGGTGGAGATTAGTCTTTGTCTCATCAGTACAAAAGGAGCTTCGGTGTCTGCTGCTCTTTAAACCAGTGGTTTCCTCCCTTTTCAGGAAACTGCAAGTAGTTTTATTGACTGAGCTGAACCTGAAATGCTTCTAAGGGATTTCTCCTCTTTTCTCCGCTTCAGAATGATTTTTCCTCCATAAACACATCTCTGGTCTTCAAGTTGGTTTTCTCTTGTTAGCAGCAAACATCAGATACATTTCAAAGCCTCAACTGAGAGTAGATATCAAACTTTTTATAGTTGAATCAGTCTAACAGGACACCATGTGGGTTTAATCCAGTATGAGGCTTTTGTCTGAGAGTAAAGACTAAGAAGTGAATTTAATCCAGTGTGAACGCAGTGTGTTACTTTGACAGTTTTAATGGTGCAGGGACCTTAATCCAGTGTTAATCTACAGATAGACCTTAATCCAGTGTTAATCTCCAGATTCGTCTGAATCTTTTCTTTGAAAAGTGTTTGCGCTGAAGTTATTCGGACAAACCTTTTTGGTTTTTTTCGTTTTTTTTTCTTCCCAAGAAGTGCGTTCTCTTGCCCGAGGCCCAACACGTGGCCTGTGTTAACACAAGTAGATCCACATGAACGTCAGGATTAGAAACAGCCTGGCGTTCTCCCAGGAGAAGTGCAGATCTCATGAGTTTTTCCCGAGAAGCTCTAATGATCCCACCAGTGAGAAAAACCACAGCACTGGTCCTGGACCAGCAATCTTCGTAATCGTCCTAAGAGAAACGTCTCTTCTAAGGAAAGCGTTTGAGATCAGCAGAAAGATGGGCAATTCCTGTCTCCACAGAAAGAGAGAAGAACGGAAATGGAGGAGTGAGCGCAAAAATGAGTTCCTCGGTCGGTTTCTCTTGCATATTTTTTTTTTGTATAGCTTGGAGCTTTTTTGTCCTACACTGGGCACTGTTTTTTTTTTTTAGAGAACCAAAACTAGTTCTTCAGTGTCATGAGAACATGAACAAATGCCGGCACTGTAACCCTGGCCTTGATTTTAGAACACTTATAAAGTTAACTGATATACCAAACGAAGGGGGAGGGTACTTTAGAACAGTGTGGACGATAAGAACATTACAGAACAGTTTGAATGGTGAGAGCAATCAGGAATGGTGAGAACATTCTAGAACGGTGCGACTGGTGAGAACATTCTAGAACGGTGCGACTGGTGAGAACATTCTAGAACGGTGCGACTGGTGAGAACATTCTAGAACGGTGCGACTGGTGAGAACATTCTAGAACGGTGCGAATGGTGAGAACATTCTAGAACGGTGCGACTGGTGAGAACATTCTAGAACGGTGCGACTGGTGAGAACATTCTAGAACGGTGCGACTGGTGAGAACATTCTAGAACGGTGCGACTGGTGAGAACATTCTAGAACGGTGCGACTGGTGAGAACATTCTAGAACGGTGCGACTGGTGAGAACATTCTAGAACGGTGCGACTGGTGAGAACATTCTAGAACGGTGCGACTGGTGAGAACATTCTAGAACGGTGCGACTGGTGAGAACATTCTAGAACGGTGCGACTGGTGAGAACATTCTAGAACGGTGCGACTGGTGAGAACATTCTAGAACGGTGCGACTGGTGAGAACATTCTAGAACGGTGCGACTGGTGAGAACATTCTAGAACGGTGCGACTGGTGAGAACATTCTAGAACGGTGCGACTGGTGAGAACATTCTAGAACGGTGCGACTGGTGAGAACATTGTGTAATGAGTAGATCTTTATCGATGAGAACTCTTTTGGAACAGCGTGACCAGGGTGGACACTGTAGAACGGTGAGGGAACAAAACGTCGCGAAACACTCAAACAAAACACACTCTCGCGCACTTTCACAACCTCTTACACTCTCTCTCACACAGACTCTTAGACACACGCACACTCTCATATACTCTTACACACTCAAGTTCAGACATCAACTCTCAACTCTCTTAGACCAGCTCCTTTCTTCTAGTCTTCTTCAGGAACACTTCTCCAGGCTTCTTGAAGGACGTTCCAAAGCTCTTCTTTGGACATCTGCCTTTTGTTCCCCGTTCTCTGTGGAGAGGATCTCACACTGCTTCTGAAACTGCTCAGGTACAGAGACTGGACTGAACATGAGAGACAACAACACTGTCCTTCAGGAAGATCTGGAGAACTGTCCCTCAACAGTATATGAAAGATACCAGGTCTGGAAGCAAAATAAGAAGAAATGAGGGGCCGAAGACTTTTGCGACGTACATTGCTTATAAAATTGAATAAAATTAAATATCATAATTCATCATCATACTGCTCCAGGAACGGTTGCCTAGTGGTTGGGGAGTTGTCCCCAGGATCAGATTGTGGGTTCGAATCCCAGATCAGTAGGTTGCCCTGAGGTACTCTTGAGCAAGGTACCATGCCAGTCACTGCTCCCTGGGTGCGTTCAGTAGCTGTCCCCTGCTGCACGGTGTGGGAAAATGCAGAGGTGTAATTTCGCTGTGCTTCCAAGTTTCACAATGAGAAGAATAGTCACTTTCACTTTCATAAAAGAATTTCCCTCGGGATTTTCCGCTTAAATCAGTTTGTAAATTTGATTCTTTGATATTTTTGTTGATTAGGCATCAACAGTGACTCAAAATTCAAGTACAGATCTGGGAATAAAACACTGGGACCTCCTTAACACGCGGCTAGCCGTTTCAGTTTCTCCAAAGTGTGGAGACGGTGTATTTCGGGTGAGAGAGACGGAGAGAGAGACGGTAATTTTCGGAGGGAAGACTGTGGGACAGCAGGCTTGCTCTACTTTTCCTGGCAGCGGCGAACCGAGATTTTCAGGCTCAACCTTCTGGCATGAGGCTGTTTTTAGAAATACAGACGGTTTTAGCAGCTCAGAAGAACGTTCGCTGAAAATGAAACCTCCTCTCCTCCATCAGTCTCTGCGTTAAGAAAACCCTCGGCTCTTTTGTACGGAGGAGGTATTAACGGCTGGCTCCCAAGTTCTGCGTGAGAACCGAGGGGTTTGTTTGGGATGGCTGCTGCCTCTGGTCTTCATGGGAAAAGCAGAAGGTACTCGGGTCGTCTGGAAGACAAATTAAAGCTCTTGTTGGCTTGTGGGAGGACAGGCACATTTTACCTTTTGTCCTCCTGGAGAGCCTCTGCAGGGGGAAGTATAAACACAGGCGCTCACGGAGAACCGGGCGGAACGTGTGTCGGGGATTACTACACGACCACGTCCTTAAACCTAAAACCTCCATCTTTAAACCAGAGTCCACCACACACACTGCTTTATCACACAAACGCACACCAGCCTTTAGAACCTCATTTGGAACCTCTACCACTGCTGGACCAGACTGAAGGGAAAGTGAAAGTGACTCTTTTGTCTTTGTGAAGCACAGCACAAAGTGAGACACTGACACACACACACACACACACACGCACCATCCAGCAGGGGGCAGCTATTAAAAGAGCCCGAGGAGCAGTGACAGGGGCAGTACCTTGCTCAAGGGAACCTCAGGGCAACCTACTGGTCTGGGATTCGAACCCTGCAACCTTCTGATTCTGGAGCCTAGTCCCTAAACACTAGGCACCACTGCCCCAAGGTCAAGGGGTGGTTCTAGGTCATCCCATCCAAAAAAAAATTTCAAATTTAATTTAGGAAATTTTCACATTTTTCTCATCTCCCTGAAAATTGAGTGAAGTTTCGTTATTTTTCCTCCTTCTTTGTTTGCAGCCAAACCTGTGCACGCTCTGGGAAACTCGGTTCTGTATGATTTAATATAGTTCTAGAACTATTTCTTCATATGGTATTAATATAGGCCTATTCTAACGCACATTACATATTATTCTACACTGATACTTCAGATCTGTATATCTAGAACAGGGGTCGGTGGCCTTTAACACTCAGAGCCGTGTGGACCCAGTTTCCACGAAAGAGAAGCACCGGGAGCCGCAAATCCTTTTTGACAATTAAAATGAAGATAACGCTATATATGTGATTTTTTTTTTTTTTTTTTAAACTTTCATGTTATGCATTAAAAAATAGGCTATTGTGAAATTTTATTTATGGTAAGAAAAAACATTTTTTCGAACTTTGTAAAAGTTGAAGATCTTTCAAATGAAATAAAAAGCCAAACTTAAAGTATACATGAACTAAACTAAACCTCCCTCCGGATATTTTTGTTTGTTCTGGAAATGTCTTGCAACATTGGACTTTTTATTGTTGGCCAATTTCTCACCACATATTAAGCATACTGGTAACCTCCCTCGTCAGAGGTAAATGCAAATGAGTCTGCATCGTTATGTTCTTCTTTCTTTTCTTATATTTATCCATGCTTAGCCTGCTGCGCTCGAGAAGCTTGATAAACGCTCAGCGGTTTGGCATATAACGGCCTTTGTGACACACACACCGCTAGGCGGTTCTGCCCTAGTGGGGAGGGAGTTGCCCTCTGCATCGGAAGATTGTGGGTTCGATTCCCTCACAAGTAGGTTGCCCTGAGGTACCCTTGAGTAAGGTACCGTCCCCGTCACTGCTCCCTGGGCCCTTTCAGTGCCCACTGCTGCACAGTGTGTGTGTGCATGGGTTAAATGCAAAGGTCCAATTTCGTTGTGGTTCACTGTGCTGTGACCTCACGATGACAAGGGTTGTCACTTTCACTTTCACATTTTGAGCGAGGCCGGAGGGTCGACGCCCACATATCGTTCGAAAGCTGTGGTGATTGGCTGAAAGGCTGTGTATGTAAATTACGGCTACCCGGCCACTGGTCAGAGTTATTGTCCGCCAAGGCGGACCTCACACGTTTTGGACCGTATCTCTACCTCGGAATGTTCCAGAAACTTGCGGGAGGGCGCTTTGAAACCATCAGACCCTCAGCTATTGGCTAAAGAAATAAAATTGGCGTGTAAAAGATTTTTTATTTTTCTGTATATTTACGGATAAATCCTCTTTTTGGAATATTTGAATGGTAGATTTTCTTGAAAGGTATTATTCGCGTGTTGTTGTTTTTTTTGTTTGTTTTTTTTTTTGGGGGTTTTTTTTTTTATTGTGCAAAGCTTAATTTAAGTGCACCTAAAGGTTGTTAATTTTAGAAAATGTTTTTCCTTTCATCATAATCATTGAAAAAATTATTTGAGGTTCTTCCCGCCACCCGCGTCATTCCGTTCAGCGCTTTTATTTTGTTGGTAGATCTCTGCAGCGACGATGGTTTTCTGTGTGGTTAGTTATTAATTGGGCTTCAGGTTTGTGAGCTGGAGTGACGTAAATCCTCCAACATGAGGTGATTAATCCCGGGACGTTACTTCCTTGTTACTTTTCTGGAATGACGTCCATCATCAGGTAGCAGGTTTGGACTAATCCTGCCTGGGACGGGTTTGGGCGGATTACTGCACACTAGGATTGGGTGTTCATTGGTGATACAGGGGTGTGTAGAAATACTGACCGTATGAATTGAAACACTCCACACCCCGTTGACGACACCACTATTACATCTACACCATATCCCAGAATTCCACCGTGTGACTGAGACAGTAGATTCAGTGATTTGTGTACAAACACACGTAACTCCAGTCTAAACACAGAGCTTTAAAGTCTGTATTCACCACCACCACCGTTATTCTTCAGCACAGCCTCAACTCTCTTAGATCAGCTCCTTTCTTTGTCAGGAACATTCCTCCAGGCTTCTTGAAGGACACTCCAGAGCTCCTCTTTGGACTTCTGTCTCTGTGGAGATGATCCCACGCTGCTTCTGAAAGCGATCCGGTGCAGGGACTGTACTGAACATGAGAGACGAAAAACTTTCTGGAGGTCAGAAGATCTGGAGAACTTCCTCTACAATACGTTAGAAAGTCTGGAAACAAAATATGAAGAAATGAGGGGATCAAGAAACTACTTTTAAATATGGAAAATGAGATGCTAAATTAAAATGTAAGCTCTTTTAATTCTGAAATGGAGTTATGAGGCTGGTGTTGCCAGCAGCCGAAGTCTGTTCATGTTTTCTTCCCCAAAACGTCTCTCGTCTGTCCAGCGTCCAGCTTTCCATTAAGGTGGAGCATTCTTGAGGATGTGGTTTAGGACACAGTATGACTGTTTTGGGGACAACCGGCCTCGACTGGTCTGAAACAACAACCTTCATTAGTGAGGTTTGGTTGACTAGTGGTGTTTGCGTCATGACTTCGGTTCTAAGGAAGCAACGTTTTTACTTCAAACATGTCTTGGCTGGTCAAACAGCCTGGTCTTAAAAAAGGTTTCCTCAAAGGGCTATAAAATAACAGTTTATAATGAATAAAACTGGTTCTAAATTGGACCGGAACCCAAAAAGCGAGTTCTGTCCAGCCAAGAACTCTTCTGTTTATGAATCTAGACCAGCCAAACGTTGTCTAGACACCAGCACTTCAAATCGAGACCTGAGCTCAGTTCAATTAAGACTTGAATTAACAGTCCTGTAGTAACGGTCATTAGATCAGCCGTTTGATTGGATAAATAGAATCGTTAATCAAACAGATGTTAAGATTCTTTTTTTAGGTTCTTTACGAAGACGTGCAACCTAAAGTCTGGACACAGTCTCCATACAGCGATGTCCTCAGTCTTCTTTCCGGTTGTCAAAATGTGGTTTTAAACACTTTACTCCTAAAGCTCTGATTGTTTTAGAAAAGAGTTTTTTGGGCTAAAAATTTCCAAATATTTGGAAGTATTCCAGATACTTTTTTGGGAATTTGTTTCCTTGAGGGTCACAACACGTGGTTGTCATGACCATATTCCAAAATCTTTCTCTTGGAGTTAAACAGGCTGTTTCTGTTACTGTTCAACCTTTTCCTGCTGCTCCAAATGACAAAAACACAAACTCTGTAGCTTCTTAAACCAAAATATTTTGAAACAAAATTCTTTTTTTTGGGAGCTTCGTCTCCCCCACATACCAAGTTGTATCAGTCGGGTCTTATAAACGGACTTTAAGAACTGGACTGGAATATACACTATACAGTAAACAAAGAACGCTTTCAGAAATATCAATAATGATTGCATTTTGTAAATTGATCAAAATAAAGAAAGTGAGCGAACAAAAGAAAAATCTAAATCAGATCAATATCTGGTGTTTCTACCTTTTACCTTCAGAGCAGCATCAGTTCTTCTGGCCCCACAGAGCCCTGATCTCCACATCATCCAGTGTGTCTGGATCACATGAAGAGACAGAAGGATGTGAGGAGCTACATCCACAGAAGATCTGTGCTCAGTTCTCCAAGATGTTTGGAACGACCGACCGGCCGAGTTCCTTCAGAAACCGTGTGTCGGGGCAGCGGTGGTCTAGTGGTGAGGGAGTTCCCCCGCGTCGGAAGTTTGTGGGTTCAATTCCCCTCACCAGTAGGTTGTCCTGAGGTACCCTTGAGCAAGGTACCGTCCCTGTCACTGCTCCCCAGTCACTTTCAAAAGCTGCCCACTTAAATGGTTAAATGCAGAGGTCCAATTTCGTTGTGCTTCACCGTGTGCTGTGCTGTGACCTTGCAATGACCAGGGTTGTCACTTTCATGTTCACTTCACCAAGAAGAACTGATGCTGTTTTGAAGGCGAAGGGTGGTCACACCAAATATTGATCTGATTTAGATTCTCTTTTGTTCATTCACTGCATTTTGTTGATTGATGAAAATAAATGATCAACACTTCCATTTCTGAAAGCGTTCTGTTTACAGCATTTTTACACACCTGACTAAAACGTCTGCACAGTGCTGTGTATTAAAATAATAAACAGATTTTAGCTTTTTTTTTTTTCCCCTCATTTTTGAAGCAAGAAAATAAAATTGGTCCAAAAAACGAGCGCACAGTTGACGGTATTTATCTAAAATCAATGTATGAATTCTCCCGAATGTAATTCAGTGGATTCCCCTTTTTTACGCCCTTGGTGAATGAGTGCGATTGTGCGGGTCGCTTCGGCTGATTGGTGGGGGGTTTTCCGCGGGGTGGCCTTTAAGCCTCCTAAACATAATCTGGGGCGCGGAGCACCAGTGGGAACGGCGGAGGCCTCCAGAACGGCTCGAGAGAGAGGGATAAAAACATTCCTCTGTTGAAATAACAAGGGCTGCAGAGGACGAAAACAATCGGACGAAGGTCCTCCCCGCACCCGGGTCTAATGAGGC
This sequence comes from Hepsetus odoe, assembly GCA_017165825.1. Lineage (NCBI taxonomy): Eukaryota > Metazoa > Chordata > Actinopteri > Characiformes > Hepsetidae > Hepsetus > Hepsetus odoe. The sequence continues at coordinate 24,249,412 of CM029381.1, read as the reverse complement.
GGACACTCGGGGTCCATAACCCACTTTCTCCTGCTCCTGTCTCCTAGCTGTGGCCCTGTCTCCTACTGGGGACGGGCGACAGCTGTGGGAGGAGACTGTTGTCCCCAGTACGCAGTACTGCATCCGTTTCTATTATTTATAGGCTGTTGTGCTGATTTGGTTTCTGAAAAATTTCTGAAAATCACCTTTTAACGATCCTTAGAAGACATGGAGCGTCCCCGTGTTCAGGCATTGTGCAGGTGGACAAAAGTTAACGGTCAGCATTGCAATTTTAGGAACGATAACTTCCATTATCCAGTACTGATCTCTAACTGGGGGATTTAAAAACAAAATCTAAAAATGAAAAGGGCTCAAGGACGTTTGCAAAAGATGGTTTAAACGAAACGAGGAGATGTTTGATGAAACGTGTACAAAATTAAAATGTGACCCAAAGTGGCCCAATCTGGCAACCTCGCTCCGATCATCTTGAGCCCTGAGGTCTAAATGATCTCGGTTCTGCTTGGCTTTATTTGGTTCTTCATTCAAAAAAGCAAAAAGGAAAATCTGGCCGCGCGCCTCGCAGCGAGAAAGGACTAGGTTCGATTCCCAGGCGGGACGGTCCGGATCCTTTCTGTAGAGTGGAAAGGTTCTCTCTGTGTCTGTGTATGTTTCCTCCCGATGTCCAAAGACGTGCACATCAGGTGGACTGGAGATGCTGAATTGTCCCTGTGTGAACGTGTTTGTCTGTGTCTTCCCTGAGATGGTCTGGTCTATCCAGGGCGCCTCTGTCTTTTGCCCTGTTAGAGCCGGGATTAACTCCAGCACCACCCGGACCCTAATCGGGACCAGCGACTCAGAAAATGAGTGGTTTTAGGCATTTTTGACACTACGTTTGTTTCCTGAGACTGAGATTCATTCAGTTCTGCTCGAACAAAGTTTAGCGGGACGCTTTTGATCAGACGTTCACCAGCCTGCCTGCTTGCTGTGGGACCCCCTGCGTCCTCGCTGTCCCTCCACAAACGGTCTGACTCCACATTTCAATTGAGCAGTTATGTAGGCGGCCACGTTGTTTGGACGGTCGGACGTAATCTCTTAAACCCAGAGCTTCCTATACTTTGCCCGTGTCATGTCTCTCTGGGATTTCCAGGGATTTAAGGGGTTTTGTCGCTGCAGCTGTGGCCCTATCGTTCAGGTTTCGTGACATAACGATGAACAAGTCTGATTAGAAGGCAGCGGAAAACAGCGCGGTCGGTACGAAGTCCGAAACCAAGTTTGATCCGCTTTTAGAACCGGTAACCGTATAACTGTAATAACGGTTAAGATGTAAACAAAGTCGTTTGGTGTGAAATCCAGAACAATCCGTGTTGGTGACTGGAACCAGATGTCCAATTTGTTCCGTATTTAAAGAACCCGCCACATAGTGTTCTCAACATTTCTGCACAACCAGAGTCCTTCTGAATGTTCTGTCCAAATGAGTCAGAACCATTCCCAGTGTGTGTGAATGGAACCAAACGTCTGAATGTCTCTCTCGGACATGAACTGGTGGTGGAGATGATGCTTGAGACATCGTTTTTGTTTGGAGAAGATTTTGTTCTAAAAAAGAAAAGTGATTTTGGACTACTTTTGTCTCCATCACCGTCCCATGGAGACACTCGGAGCTTAAAACACGCTTATGTGGCACGTCCAGTTCCATTAAGTTCTTCTAAGGAGCACCGTCTGGCTTTACCATCCCAGAACACAAATCATTCTCAGTCCAGAACGTTCTTATTCTTGGTTCCCCAATAGCAGACGAGCTCCCTAACACTTTCAGAACAGGGACGTCCCTCTCAACCTTCAAGAAGCTCTAGGGGCAGCGGTGGTCTAGTGTTTAGGGAGTTTGGCCACAAGATCGGAAGATTGTGGGTTCCAACCCCTCACCAGTAGGTTGCCCTGAGGTACCCTTGAGCAAGGTACCGTCCCAGTCACTGCTTCCTTGGCGCTTTCATAGCTGCCCCCTGCTGCATGGGTTAAATGCAGAGGTCTGTGCTGTGACCTGTGGAAATGGTTGTAAATCACTTCAGATTAAAGTGTTTGATAAAGGAGTAAATGATAAATCCACTCTTTGGTCACGGAGGGAAATAATGAAGACTGCGTGGTCGATTTATTTATTTTTTGAAAAATTGTATTTTCCTGAATGAATTGCATTGGGACGTAATCCAGCCTGGATTAAAATGCGGACTGTAATCCAGCAGTCTGAGACTTTGACTGTGAGTCTTGGAGCTCATGGGTTTAATCCCAGATAAGGACCTAAAGACTGCTGCTGTACAGACCTGAACGGGGCACTTTCCTCTAGTTTTATTCATAATATAAATATTCTTAATTTCACAGTTTTACTACATTTTTCTTTTACTGCGGAAATACTTTATTAATTGACACTCTTAAATATGGTACCAAACCAAGGTTCCACTGTGAATTGTTTATATTTTTAATGACTGGTAATTCCTGTATCAGCATCCCTCGATGTCCTGCACCCTTTTTCATGCTGACTGTTTGTGTCCCCGTCCAGGCACCATGCATGTGTCTCTGGCTGAGGCTCTGGAGGTGCGAGGAGGTCCCCTGCAGGAGGACGAAGTGTGGGCCGTGCTGAGTCAGAGCGCAGAATGTCTACATGAACTCATGCGTACAGGTAACCCTCTCCCCCGTCACTCTGGAGAACTGTCCTCCCTCTCCCCCGTCACTCTGGAGAACTGTCCTCCCTCTCCCCCGTCACTCTGGAGAACTGTCCTCCCTCTCCCCGTCACTCTGGAGAACTGTCCGTCCTCCCTCTCCCCCGTCACTCTGGAGAACTGTCCGTCCTCCCTCTCCCCCGTCACTCTGGAGAACTGTCCTCCCTCTCTGTGGGTAGGGCGGTCCTCCCTCCCTCTCTGGGTGTGTAGGGAGGTCCTCCCTCTCTCTCTGGGTGTGTAGGGAGGTCCTCCCTCTCCCCCGTCACTCGGGAGAACTGTCCTCCCTCTCTCTAGGTGTGTAGGGTGGTCCTCCCTCTCCCCCGTCACTCGGCAGAACTGTCCTCCCTCTCCCCCGTCACTCGGCAGAACTGTCCTCTCTCTCTCTCTGGGTGTGTAGGGTGGTCCTCCCTCTCCCCCATCACTCAGTAGAACTGGATGGCTCTAAAAAGGAGAAGAAGATAACTTCCTTTAGTTACAGCAAAGGTTGACCCTGGTTTTTGAGGACATTGTCCCGGACATTGAACCAGAGTAAGGACGTGCCGTATTATGTGGGTAGCGATGGGTTGCCAGGTGATGGAATCGCATCACGTTGCTGGACTTTGGCACAAATTCTTTTTTGCTTCCTCCTCCTCTATTTTGTCTCTTTCACCTTCATTTCTTCTGTCCTTTTCTCCACAGCCAGCTTCGTCTATCTGTAAATCTTTCTCTCCGCTCTGGAGTTTCTCTCTCTCTTTGAGCCTGTTCCCCTGGTTCTTCTGGTCTGGTCAGATAGTTGCCCGTTTGTTGTCATTGCTACATTGGGTTTGTCAGTGAAGACATTTTCTGAGCAGGATTGTTTTGGCTGCTTCTTTGAGGGCTTTTATGATCGATCATGATGAGGCTGATGGCACCTCACGACACGGAACTGAGAGCGCTGTTCTGATGACGGTGTCCTACAGCGTGGGGGGTTATTGAAAGGCCTTGGGAAGATCCGGCCTTGTTTACAGATGAACCTCAGTCCTGGTGAGTTACATGGAAGCAGTGCTGACCTGACAAGTTAGCTTCTCACGCTGCACCAAACCTGAAGACCACCTTCTAGGAAGCCTAAAGATGAGGGGACGTCAAAGCACGGCTAGATATTTTTAACCTCTTGGCTTTGAAGATCTAACCGGATCCTGGAGGTCCACCATCCTCTGCAGTCCACACACCCAGTGACTAAGTTTTTGTTAAACCAGACCTCACCGGGTCACGTGTACACTCCAGGAGTCGCCTGGTCAAGTAGCCGTAGAAAGGAACGAGAACACCACACGTTATTAAACATTTTGCAGACGTTTAGATACAACCTGGCTCTGCAGAAGTGAGACTGTGGAAAGCGACTCTCGTCAAAGGATACAGAAATCTCACAAAACCTTGTAACTCCTAACAATTTTACCTGTTTTCAGCTGCTGGAGGCCCAGCAAGATCTAAACCACTTTCCGAAAAATCTACGTCACGATTGAAGAAGAAGGAGAAGCGATGTCCCGACTGAGGACTGCTTTGCGTTTATCTTCTGCTGTGAAACCACGTCGTTCGCAGGACCTGCCAAGTTCGGAACGATGCGAGGATCACCTCCTCCCTCGTCCGAATCGTTCAGATGTTTCCTTTCGTTTACTGAGCGCAATTACACGCTGCGCCGATTTTGGTTCGTTTTCATTCAAAATAGAAGACTTGAGAGAAAAGCTGATGGGCTTGAAGAATGATGTCACTGCTCTGATGTATCGCTGCAGTGTAAACAAATGGTTTGTGAAGTTTTTTTTTTTTTTTCCTCACACCGCAGGCATGCAACCACGTCTCCAAACCAGTTGCCTCACATATACAGTCTAATGTGGAAAAACATCAGGTTCCCCAGCATGTCGGTTCCATCACCACTTCCATGTGATCGTTCTTCACGATCATCAAGCGCTTTTCATCGAGTCGAAGCTTTCTCTGGGGTTGGGAAGAACCTCATGATGAGTGATTATTGAGTCTGTGCCTGTTTAAACCTCGCTGAGTAATTCGCACCTCCTCAGCCGTGGTTACCGTACCGGGTGACACCAGTGGGGTGGTGATCTCCAAAAATAGCCAAACGCAAAATCATTTATGGGGCGACCACATGCATTTTATTTTTTTAGCTTCGTAACTTTTTCTAGATACCAGAATGTCAAGTTTTATTTATATATATATATATTTTTTTTTATCTTTCAGTGAATTACTTCCCACTCTTGTTTAACCCAAAGATGTGAACAGCCAGATGTTGTTGTTGTTTTTTGGTAAAATGTTTCATATTATGAGTTTAAAGGAGAGAGTCACTGATGTGAAGCTCCAGTTCTTTTCCTGTAAAATCTCCCTACGGTTATCTCCACATTAAAGGAAGCCTCTGTTTATCCTCTTTCTCTTTCTGAAGCGGTGTTCGTTTCCACCTCTCTGGGATTCCCCAAGCTACTCCTTCAGACTCATTAAGGAAACAAATGTATCAGACACTCTTCATTCAGGTTTTTGCTTCATGTTTTGCCTCTCTGGGGCATTTTTCTCCATTTAAACTGTCCTGATTTGAAGAATTCCCCCTGATTTCAGCTGAGGTATGGGCTCATTCTCAGAGTGAACCTTGCTTGTTTTCTTCACTGTGGTGCTGAAGGGAACCAGATGTCTAGCAATTTTATCTCCTCTCCAAACCCACCAGTGAAGCTGTCGGCGTGTCTCTCTGGGACGGTGAAATAGTCAGAACTAAACCACTTTCCTTTGGATCCTCCATCTTGAATGGGTTCGGTCCAAAAACCTCAGCAAACTAAAACGATGTCTCGGGCAGCATTTCCTGTCTGGGAGGGACATTCTGACGTTCGGTTCCGTTCACCAACACCGGGAACCGTCCTGACTCGGAGGGTTTTACATCAGAACGACTTTGTTCTCAGCTTGATCGTACAGAAATGTGACAAATGTTTTATTTTTTTAAAAGACTGAACAGAGGAGACTTTCTGGAGTGTCTCTCGTCACGCGTTCTAGAAAAGAAGAAGATTGAGCACATTGAACGTGATTCATGATGGGGACGTTTCGGGGTCGTCTTAGCCCCGGTCCCTGACAGCTGACTAATGGCGAGAGAGATCTGGCAGTTTGATGAAATGCATCAGAGCTGCTGATTGCTCAGCCCAGGGTCTGTCCTCTCTCTTCCATGATAAGGATTAGTGGTGAGACATTACCCCAGCAGACAAAAGACCTCTTTATCAGGCCCAGCCAAGGCCCCGGGAAGGGAGGAGGGGTCCCGCTTGGTCGTTTGCAGCGTTTGAGTCCACGCCAGGCCTTCTTGACCACAGACTGGTCGTCTTTCTGAAGCGCCGTCCTTTTCTTTCCCAAAGCCGTTGTGTCTTTGCAGAGGCGTTGTCTCGTTGGACGACTTGAGAGCATTTCTCACAGCCAGAGAGGTCAGTGGACAATCGAGTCCTCATTGAGTGTCCCATAAAGAGACGGCGTCAAGACAGAAAAAGCCCTGACGGATCTTGAAATGCCCATTATGTTTAAAATGCTGAAAATAGATGGGATGATTGTCAGCTCAGTTTCTACTTTCCCAGCGCCTGATGATTGGCTGTAAATGTTTAGCACTTTTTATACACTTTAATGTTTTAATTGATTATTATATCTTGCTATTTCACTTTAAGTGGCATTTAATGTTGCTGTAAAGCTCTTATCGCACTCCAGACAAAGTCGCTTTGTATAAATCAATAAATGTAAATGTAAAGAACTTCGGTTGAGAGTTTCTCCAACCGTTTTTCTATTCATTTAAAAATAAACTCATTACAATCAACATAAGAACCTTTAATCCTCGAAGGATTACTTAGGAGGATTACTTGGATATTCAGTTTATTAAACAAGATGCAGAAAGATATTCAAAATATATGTCGCAGAATCAGATGGAGATCTGAAAAAGGAAGTGATTTATATTCCAGAAAATAGGGTAACCTTGAAGTAGAAATTTTATGCATTTATCTTGGATAGAATTGCTTTTACATTCATACTATTTCTACATTGCCTGTAATTTATACTGTATTTATTCTTTGCACTCCTTAGAAATGAGTATATTAGAGGGACAGATCAGGTTAGATGTTTTGGAGACAAGGTTAGAGAAGCGCTGGTTTGGACACGTCCAGAGGAGAGACGAGGAGTATACCAGGAGGAGGATGTTGAAGATGGAGCTGCCAGGAAAGAGGAGAAGAGGAAGACCAAAGAGGAGCTTTATGGACGTGGAGAGAGGACATGCAGAGTGAGGAAGATGCAGAGGACCGTAAGAAATGGAAACGGATGGTCCACTGTGGCGACCCCTAAACGGGAGCAGCCGGAAGAATAAGATTCTTTGTGCTCCCAGTTTCGACTCTCTTCCTGCTAAAAGTTTAAACAAATCTAAAAACATGAATTCTGAATTTTCCAGCGGTGGTGGAGATTCGTCATGACGTTCCACAGTGAAGGAAATCATCTTGATCTCATCTTTTTCTGTGAATTTTTCATTGGCTTGTTTGACTTGCATGCTGTGTGGATGAAAAAGGATTAAAAAAGCTCTTTCGCCCTCATCCTCCCCCTTCAGGGTTGGCAGTGTGTGGGATGATGATGTAGCTGCTTTGGCATGTTTTGTGATTGAGAGGAGACGTCCTTGCCTCCCAGCGACTCCTTATCAGCCTTCGAGAGCCCACGGCCGCCTGAGTTCTCGCATTCGGGTCGTTCTGCAGGTTTGGGATTTTCCATACGTCCCAGAAACTCCCCACAGATTCCAGTTCACTTTAATCGGCTCGAGCCGTGATCCCCGACGAGGTACGAACCCTTTCGGGATGAGATCGAGATTTTAAGATTGTGGACCTTCACGGTTCTATGAAACAAAGCTGTTGACACTCTGAAAAAATTAACTGTGTTAATATTTTCTCGTCTCGCAGCTGTAATCTCTGGATTAGTGTTAAATGGTTGTTAAGTGGTTAAACTGTTGTTGAAAATGGATCATTTAGATCAGATTTACTCCATTTTTAGTTATTTTAGGATCATTGGCACCAGAAGGGACACAAAAAGCCTGTCGGTTTTAATCGCCTGCTGGTTGTCCAGATATCGAGCGGCTTAATCGATTTCTTGAGCGTTGATTTTCTGGGAACCTGTTAAAGTTGGCGTGTTTGAAACGTTTGTTGTTTTCTGCTTTATTTGTGACACACGGATGTAAAAGTACTCTTATAAATCAGAAGGAATTTCGGATTAATACCGGATGAAGTGGTTTATCACTTATCGAGAATAAAGCATGGAGATAGGGGCTCTTATTTATTTTTTCTCATTTTTAGGACAACAAAATGTCCAGGGCTGCCATTGCTGCTCAAAATCTCTTAAAATCTACTGTTTTTCCTTCGGGCGGCTCCCTAGAGTCGCTCTCACAGGAAACTCGCTGCTTTAAAAGGATTAAATCCAGGAGTTACGGGACAGTTTTTGGTCCTTTTGTGGTACAAACAGTGTAAAAGTGCCCACAAAGGTACAGCGCAGTCCCCCAGGTCCAGTTTTGTCCCTTAAAAATGTTTCTGTTGAAAGGCGTGGACGAGGTTTCCAGAGTCCGTTTCCAGAAACTATGGTTGATCTGTTGGTATCGGGTTCTGGGCAGGTTTCAGTAATTGTGTATAAATATTCCTGTTTCTGATGGAACTGTCCATCAGAAAGAACTCAGCAAAGTCTTGAGCCCCTCACTTCTTCACATTTTGCTTCCAAAGATCCAGACTTTCTTGGATTGTGATGTGTTGTTGAAGTTCTCCAGATCTTCCTGAGGGACAGTGTTGTTGTCTCTCATGTTCAGTCCAGTCTCTGTACCTGAGCAGTTCTCCAGATCTTCCTGAAGGACAGTGTTGTTGTCTCTCATGTTCAGTCCAGTCTCTGTACCTGAGCAGTTTCAGAAGCAGTGTGAGATCATCTCCACAGAGAACAGAAAACAGTCGATGTCCAAAGCATTGCTCCTTCAAGAACCTGGAGAAGTGTTCAAGACGACTAGAAGAAAGCAGCTGGTCTAAGAGAGTTGAGGCTGTGCTGAAGAACAACGGTGGCGGTAGTGAAGATTGATTTTAAAGCTGGTTAGAGTGAAACTCTGAGTTTCTGCGTCTCTGAAAGAAACTTTGGCTTCTTTTTCTAAGTTCTTTTCTTTTCAAGGGCAGATGATGATGATGATGATGATGATGATGATGAAGGGTCTTCTCACTGACGGTGCAGTTAAAATTTCTCCGGCCTGCCTTCAGCTCTCCAGCTGTGTGTCACGGCCTCTGTGCGGTTCCCTCTTTAGCGGCGATCAGTTATTAGAACTGACATTCAGGGCTTCTGGAACCGAGGTGTCGAGAACCGGTTTGTGCTGAGTCGTGTATTCTGACTTTTTGAGCTTTTTGAACCGAGAGGTCCCGCTATGGTCACTGGGCCTGTACAGGAAACGTGTGTTTACTCGTTGAATTCCAGGACATTAAAGCAGCGCCGCACAGATCTGGGCCTTCAGCGTTTGTGCACACACACCCTTTATTCCGCCCTGAAGGGAGTCGTGAACGAGCCTCGTGGCTGATTTTTTTACATTTATGTTGTTTTCCTTTCTTTTCTGTTTATCGGTGTTCGGTACTCGCCTGCTGGAACACCGGTTGCGTTTGCTGTCGGATCGTTTTCGTGGGTCGTAAACGGAACGACCTCTCGTAAACATGTCGTGACTGTTTTTATACGGAGCGTACAAGCTCTCGTTTTAAGATCCTCGCTGGAAATAAAGGAGCTTTGTTGTGTTTAAGCTCGGTTATTTTAAACGTATGTAAGGACTGAACCATGACGCTGTGGTGTTTGTGTTGTTTTTTTTTCTTCTTCTATAAAAGCCTGACATGTCTCTCGCATGTCCTCAGACGATTTGGGTGGCGTGAAAGCAAGAAGTGGGGTGTTTTTTATTGCCTGACACGAATCCCAAGATCCCGTTCACTCCTCTTCACATCACTCGGTCAAAAAACAAGCTGGACAGCCTCCGGCTTCACAGCAGGGCTGCATTTTCATTTTCATCTCAGGAGTGTGTCCTAAACACTCCTCAGCTAGAGTCTCAGCTAAACCGGCCGTCTTTTACATCTTTTTAACTTTCTAACGTTGCGTTTTCTGCTTATTCCTCTTAATTACAGTACTGTGCAAAAGTTTTAGGCAGGTGTGAAAAAATGCTGTAAACAGAATGCTTTCAGAAATATCAATAATGATCGTTTATTTTGATCAATTTACAAAATGCAAAGTGAGGAACAAAAGAAAAATATAAATCAGATCAATATCTGGTGTTTCTACCCTTTGCCTTCAGAGCAGCATCAGTTCTTCTAGGAACACTTGCACACAGTCGGGGATTCTGTAGGATTATAGTCGGTGTCTGATCAACCAGTTTTACCAAACAGGTACTGGTGACCATCAACGTCACACGGAGGAGAAACACAGTCATGTTTGGAACGACCGACCGGCCGAGCTCCTTCAGAAACCGTGTGCGAGTGTACCTAGAAGAACTGCTGCTGTTCTGAAGGCAAAGGGTGGCCACACCAAATATTGATCTGATTTAGATTCTCTTTTGTTCCTTCACTGCATTTTGTTGATCGATGAAAATAAATGATCAACACTTCAGTTTCTGAAAGCGTTCTGTTCACAGCGTTTTACACACCTGCCTCAAACTTTTACACAGTGCTGTGTTTTCTTTATTCCTGCTTTATTTCATTATTTTCATGGGGTTTTTTTTTTTAAACTGGTTCAAATCAAAGTTTTAATACTTTTTGCGTCTCTGAAAGGAGCTTTGGCTTTGTTTTGTAAGTTCTTTTTTCTCTGGGGTTTTAAACCAGGGCTGCTGATGATGATGATGATGATGATGATGATGATGATGATGATGATGCGGGTCTTGATGGTGCAGAAAAAGTTTCAGGTTTGCCATCAGTTCTCCAGCTATGTCACGGACTCCTCCTTCACTGCCTCTGGAAGGACTATTTTCTTTATTTGTGCTTTATTTTCGTGTTGCAGGAAGAATTCCAGCTTTAAACTGGATGAAGTGGTTCATCATCCACTGGTAATAAAATCTGGAGAGGTGGAGTTTCTACTCATCACCATTTTCCAGTTCTAGGACGGCATGTTTTTAGGAAGCACGTTCGTATTAGTAGGTTATTTACCTCCTAAAACTTTCATTTACTTTATTAGCTCTAGAATTGTCACGTCTTCCCCTTTAGGATGATGGCAATAAATTTTAATATTCGTAAAACATAACGAAGAGTAGTTCTTTTGTTCAGTTTTAAAGCCATTCAACTTAATATTCTGGTATTTCTAAAACTGAATACCAGTAAAATGTTTTTATCTACCAGTTCCAACATGGCTTATCTTCTTTAGTTCTTTATCGCTTAGTTCGGTTTTGGATTTTGACTTTATTTTTAGCCTGTAAAAGTCGTATTTGCTCAGTTTTTCTCTCCACCCAGAGTTTGGTTTTTGGGCCGTTTCGTATTTTCACGTCCGCGTTTTTAAAAAACACGAAAATTAGACTGACTTTTTTTTTTAGAGCAGTTCCTTTTAGTCGGAAGTTCCACTTGATAGAGCGTCGTCTTGTCTTAAGAGCTATTTTTAGTTTGTGGTGTTATTTTTATTTTAGTTTTTGGCTTGTCATGGTAAACGGGGTAGAGTAAAATCTAAATCACTGATTTTGTCTCGTTCAGTTTTCTCCCTTTTCCATTTTTTAAAAATGTCATGATTTGTGTTCAGGAGATAAAACTGCCATTAAAACTGCATCCGGTCCCGAACCTGGAAACGAGCTAATTGCTGACGTCCGGGTCTGACGCCATCTGTTTATTCCTGTTTATTTGTGGTCCTCCCTGTAGATCCCGCTGCCCTGGGCTTTATCATCTCCCCGTGGTCCCTTCTCCTCATGCCTTCCGGAAACATCTCCTTCACGGATGAGAACGTGACTCAGCAGGACCTGAGAGCCTTCACCGCCCCGGAGATCCTCGAGGGCCTCAACCTCTCCTCCGTCTCCGACATCGAGAAGGTACGGGCAGGAGAAACATCTAAGAAAAAAGCAAGGGAACAATGCTCTTTTCGCACACAGTGAACCACAACGAAACACACCGTCCAGCAGGGGGCAGACATATCCAGCACCCGGGAAGCAGTGACGGGGACGGCACCTTGCTCAGGGGAGCCTACTGATCTGGGATTTAATCCTGGTACCGAGGATGTGCTTGGTTGCGGTTCGCTGTGTGTTCACGATGACAGTCACTTTCACTTTCATTATACGAAAACAGGAAATCTGTAATACGAAGATATGAACGTGTAACGGTTCCTGAACCGTGAACTCGAACATTAAAAGAAACCTGAAGGTGTTGCAGTGAATCAGGCTGTTGTTTTACTCCACAGCTGAGTGACCCACACCAGCCCCGAAGTTATTCTTTCCCCCAGTTTAACCAGCGAGGGAACGGAGGAGCTGTGAAATGGAAAAACGTTTGCCCAACCTCGTCTAAACGCTTTCCGAAATTGAAGCTCCCTGGAGCGCACGCGTGTTTTTACAGCAGTGCTCGGGGAAACGGTCGGGGCATGTTCCTGCATGTGTGTTCACGGCCTGATGTTCTCCACTCTTGAAGACATTTTTCTACACCCCCCACCCCCCCTCCGTCAGAGATGTAAACAAAGTTCTTCCGAGCTGGGAAACTCGCCGACTCGGATTTCTTTACAGTGCGTTTTAATTCCAGCAGTGAAGCTCCAGGTCACAAACCAGGAACATGAACCAGGTTCAGTTTTAGGCCAAAATCTTCTCCTAACTAAAACAACATCCCATCAGGAAGCGTCACCAGTTCACGTCTGACGTCTGGTTCCAGTCGCACAAACTGGGGACTGTTTTTTCACCCCAAACTCTGAACGACCGTTCACATCCTGAGCGTTTAACGATCCAAAAATCATCTCATTTACTCAGTAAAATTAGATTTTTTTGCCTTTTTTAAGGTTGTTTGCACAGAATTTATTACCTAAATTCATTCTGTTTCTTTTTGGGGGCGCGTTATCGATCTCTGGTTCTGTCTCAAACTTTTAAAAGTTTTTATTATATTGCGTTCATATTTAGGTGCCTCGTCACAGTTATTGTTTCCGTTTGTCGGTTAATTGGCACAAATTATCAACGATCAGAAATCTGGTTAATTACCAACTCAATTAGGTGTGATAACTTGTTCTGGTCAGACACGATGTGATCGTTTGGTTCTTTAATTCTCAGTCACATAAAAGAAGATTAAAAGAAAAGTCTGATTTTAAATTGCAGTTGAAATAATAAAACTGGTCAAAAAGCAAATTTAAGTTGTGAAAGTGAAAGTGACTCGACATGAAACACAACCAAATATGTCCTCGGTGTTTAACTCACACGCGCGCACACACACACACTCACACACTGCCCAGCAGGGGGCAGCTATTTAAAGCTCCCAGTGAGCAGTGACGGGGACGGTACCTTGCTCCCAGGGTACCGCAGGGCAACATACCGGTCTGGGATTTGAACCCACGGCCTTCCGATCCTGGAGACTCATCCCCACCAAATTAGATTGTTTCCTAATCACTCAGCACTAATTGCCATATTAGCAAAAAATAATAATTTATCCAAAAAAATTATATTTTATCTGAAATACTAGTTTTAATAATTCTTATTCCTTAATCATTCAGCACTAATTGTCATATCAGCCAAGTGAAATGGTCGTTTTGTCACATTACACCCAGTTTGTCTTTTTTCTTTTCTTTTTCAGGCGGGATTAGCACTCTTTCAAATGTAAAACGTCCCTGATTATCAGTTTCTTTTCGGTGAAGTTGGTGTGAACTTCCGGAGGACGGGGTTCGATCCCTCGCTCTCCCGTCTGAGACACTGGATAATAATCTCTTTTCCTCTTTTAAACTCCAGATGCACGTGTACTCCCTCGGGATGACTCTGTTCTGGGGCGCCGACTACGAGATCCCTCAGAGTCAGGTGAGAGTCCGCGGTGCCGAGGTCGTTCCAGTTCACGTTCGTGAAGAGAACGAGGCGAATTGAAACCTGACGCCGTGTCCATCTGTCTTCCTGTCTGTGTTTTTAGCCCATGAAGCTGAGCGAGCACCTGAACAGTATCCTGCTGAAGATGTGTGACGACTCCACGCTCTCGCGTCTCTCCGTTCGCTCCATCCTGAACGCCTGTAACACCCACATCCGAAACTCCACCTGCGACCCCGCCTTCTCCTACGTCCGGAAACTCGTACGCCTGGTGCTCGGGAGCCTCTCTCAAGTACGACACTCTTTTAAAACGTCCTTCATCCCTCTATCTCTCTCTGCCGTGGGACTTCCCAGTCCATTTTTTTTTTTTTTTTTTTTTTTTTTTTTTTTTGTTTGTTTGTGTGTGTTTTGGTTGTGTATCACCGACAGCTGCTCCCATTTAGGTGTCCCCATGTCTTCCTGTCCTCTGCATCTTCCTCTTTCACACCTTCATGTCCTCTCTCACCGCGTGCTCCTCTTAGTCCTTCCTCTTCTCCTCTTGCAGCTCAAGCCTCAACATCCTTCTCCTGGTATCCTCCTCATCTCTCCTCTGGACATGTCCAAACCAACGCAGTCTCACTTCTCTCACTTTGTCTTCTTAAAGTCCAACCTGAAGAAACGTCCTTCATCCCTCTCTGTTGTGGGACTTCCCAGTCCATTTTTTGCATGTGTATGTTTGTTTTGGGTGTGTGACACCGTCGTCTTCTTTCGGCTGCTCCCGTATGTCTTCCTGTCCTGTTCATGTCCAAACCACTCACTGCTCTCACTTTCTTTGTAAAGTCCAACCTGAAAAACACAAATCTCATCACCTCCAGCTCCACTTCCTGTCTCCTTGTAACTGTTCTTATATTCGTTTCTCTGTTTGTTTCATCAGTTAAAAGTAAAAGCGTCCTCGACGGTTTGCAGCTCGTGACTAAATATGAAGGTTTGCTTTTAATGAAACCGTAACAGTTCTTGGAAAAGCCTTTAAAAAGATATTTAGAAAGAGCTATTGCACTTCCTTTATTCCTTTCTTCACTTTCCCTTTCGTGCTGGACGGCCCTTGTTCTATCTGAGATGCCGTGGTACATTAAAAATAATAACCTCGTTTCACTTTTCCTGGAAGATAAGGATCTGTTGGACCCGGACAGTGAAGTTTATCACATTTTATCCAGCCGGAGGAACGTTTTCTCTCTCCGATCCTTTTGTGGGCGTCAGTTTTTCAGAAGTGCGAGGTCTGGCAGCTTTTTATTGGAAGATCGTGAAGCGAGGGGGCTTGTCGTTCTCAGAAAGCGTCCTCGGCACTGAAGGAAGTAAAGTGTTCAGGATTTCAGGCACATTAATATCTGTTTTAACCGCCTGTCCACTTTCAAAACCAGGAGCAGGATTTTAAAATCTATTCTAAAGCTCTGATCTTCATGTAAGAATCCTAAATAAGCCTTAAGATCAGAAAGCGCTGCTGAAGGTTCCTGAAATAATTTCTTGTCCATCATGTGGACAATGGACAAGAAATTATTTCAGGAACCTTCAGCAGTGCTTTCTGATCTTAAAAGCCAGGTATGTCTCTTTACTTGGGGGAGAGACACCATGATGCACTCTGGGAAGCCGGTGGAGACAGCGTCATGATCTGATGGGAGACCTCTGGTCCTTTGCAGACCAAGTTCCCCCCTTCGTGGTCACGGTTTCCTCTGATGGCAGTGTCCCCTCTCAGCAGGATAACGTCCTGCCACACTGCAAGCACTGTTCAGGAATGACTCGAGTTCCTTCAAGTTCCTCACATCTCAGTCCCATTCAGTCTGTGGGACAAACTAGTCCCATCTATGGAGCCACCTCTCAAATTCAAGCAGGTTCAGCTCACCTTCAGAGGGACTGTGGAGTCTACTTGGCTTTTTTTGGGGGACACGTGATAGACCAGGTGTTTTTAATGTCACGGCTCTATCCTTATTTGGGGTGAAGTTCTGCCTTGGACCTTCTTGGAGAAGAGGAAGACCTGCATCTCAGTCCCAGTTCCTCAGTGGTGGAACAAAGTTCTTGGGGTCAGAACCTTTGTCCCTTTTGTCTTGGTCATCTGAACACCCACCTGTTCAGGAAACACAGAGGGGACAAAACGTTTCTAACTTGTCCTACTCTTCTACGCTTTCTTCTCTTCTGTCAAAAACCTTTGGTCTTTCAGCTCTGATTTTGGGGGAAGTTGGTGGAGATACTGATGTTTTTAAATGGAAAAATTTTTAAATATTAAAATAACCCAAATTTAATCCCTCAAGACACCAGAATTGGACGTAGTGGTGCGGTAATTCTGCGTGAAGGTCAGCGGTGGTGTCCTCGATGCTGGATCTTCTTTCTCCGTTGTCTCACTTGCGCTGTCCGTCAGCTGTGTGTGCGCTAATGGACACCTCGTGAGTGGAGTGCGTGTCCCAGCGGGTTTTATTCGATCCCTCGCTCCGTTCGTTCTAACAGACCTGGGAGGACAAAGTCTGAGCTCTGCTGCCAGGCGCTCGTCCCCCAGGGGACCAGCCCGTGTCCTCTCCTGTAACCCTGAGCTTTGTGTCTCCACACCTTCTGCCTGTGTTATTACTGATGCCTTCATCCGTCTTTCTCTGTGTCTTTCTTTCATCCCTTTTTTCTTCAATCCCTTTTGCACTCACTTTAAAAACATTTACACCAAAACCACCATTCCTGCTGAAGTTCCTCTCTCTCTCTCTCTCTCTCTCTCTCTGTCTCTCTCTCTCTCTGTCTCTCTCTCTCTCTCTCTCTCTCTCTCAATTTTCCTGATTGCTGACATTCTGTCTTGACCAACATCCTCCTTTTTCCTGTCTCATGGTTGTTTTCCGTGTTACTGGTTCTCATCGTCTTTGAGTGTCCACTTGGTTCAACTCACGTCCCCTTGTTTCTCTCCCAGCTGGACGGTTTACTGTCTCAGACGGAGAAGGAGTCTCTTCCAGAGAGAAGTAAAGAGATTCGGGACCGACTGCGGGGAAAAGGCCTGCCTGCAGGTAAGCACAGTCTGGGTGACACACACACACACACACACACACACACACACACACACACACACACACACACACACACACACACACACACACACACACAGCCACTCAGTCAAGCTCGTCCTGTTCCCACTTTCGTTTTGCACACCACTCGTTCTGATCCTTCAGGGCAGGACTGATGACTCGTGGCTTATTATCTCCACTGGAAAAGGTCCAGGCTGGATGAGTTGTTCTTAAATTAAAGCAGTGAAGAACGAAAGCTGAGCTTAAACAGATCAAAGAGATTATTTTTACCAGATTTCTTACTTTTTTTTTTTTTTTGTGCGCAAATATTTTTTGATGGTTTTGTCAGTTTAACCTTTAACTTTCCAGTGAATCCCTTTCTCTACGTCGTCTTTTTTCGGGTGCTCCCAATGACGTGTCCCCACAGCTCATCTGTCTCCTGTCCTCTGCATCATCCTCTTTCACACCTGCATGTCCTCTCTCACCACGTCCTTAAACCTCTCTTTGTCTTTCCTCTTCTCTTTCCTGGCAGCATCGAACATCCTCCTCCTGATATGATCCTCGTCTCTCCTCTGGACATGTCCAGACCAACACAGTCTTAATTTTCTCACTTTGTCTTCAAACCGTCCCTCTAAAATACAAGTTCCTAACCCTGTCCGTCCTCGTCCCTCCTGACGCAAATCTCAGCGTCATTTACTCTGACACCTCTCGCTTTGCCTCTGGATTTTTAGTCAGTGCCACTGCCTCAAAACATAGCTGGTCTCACTACCATCCTATAAACCTTCCCAAACTGTTACTGGAATTGGTGTGCATTAAAGCACACTGTCTGAATACTTTTGGACATCTACAACAAAGCAGGAAGATCTAAATAGCTTCTTTCTGCAGTGTTTGAGTTTAAAGCTGATCTTGTGGTTCTCTGAGCTTCATTAGATTTGCGTGCTTGTCAGGAAGCTGTTGAGTTTGCATGAACGCACAGATCTAATCAGGTTTAAAAAAAAAATAAAAAGACAAACAGACCCTCGCTGCGTTAATAAACCAGAACTGATACGGTTAGTCTGCTGGTTTGGTTCCAGACACCTCAAGCTCCTTATTCAAACCGAGAACCATAACTTTAAGGATGTGAGAGAATGTAATACTGGAACGTGATTTGTCCACATCTTTCTGTAAAGTCATCATATCTGAGTTCAGATCTCAGCGTTCAGCATCAGCAGTAAACTAATCAGCTGATCATCTGGAATCATCTGCACCTGGTTCTTCACTGCTTCATGTCTTCAGTTAGAAGCTTTGTTCTGCTTGAAGGTTCAGACGTAGATCACTGTGTGGATTAACCAACACAGAACTATCAAACTGCTCAGGTACAGAGACTGGACTGAACATGAGAGACAACAACACTGTCCTTCAGGAAGATCTGGAGAACTGCTCAGGTACAGAGACTGGACTGAAAATTCCCTGTTGGGGATGGTGATAACATCCTGCTATGCTGCAACACTGTTCAGGAACCACCTGAGGAACAAGGAGTTCAAGATGTTCTGCCAAATTCTAAACATATCAGTCTGGGACACAGCACACATCCATCCATGGATCCATCTCCTAACTTACAGGACTGCTGCTGGAACCGCAGCTCACCAGAGGTCTTGTGGAGTCCAGACCTTGATGGGTCAGAGATGTTTCAGCTTTAGAACCCATTTTTATGTAGGAAGCTTTAATGCTCTAGCTGATGGGGGGTATAAAAGAAGCCATACTCCTTCCTTCTCGTCTCGCGGAGGAAGCCTCCAGAGAAAGTCTAGACGAGAGTTTAGTTTTGGAAAATGTGAGCAGATCGTCTGCTCTGAGATGCACGCTGCTGATTATAAGGCTGCTTTCCACAGAAGAAAATCAAATTACACGAAAGTCTGGAACAAATATGGATTTTTTGGGGGAAAAATGAGCTGAGGGGGATTTTTCTGGTCCACATGAAGACATTTATGTTTATTATTATGTCATACTGGCAGGCCTGGTGTCTCAACTTGTCAGAGCATGTGAGTATGGAGCGAGCGTCCTGAACGAGACGTGACCCGTCCAGGAAAAACTGCTGACTCCTCTTTTATCGGCGCTGTTGCCCCTGAAGTAATTCGTAGCGTTAAGCCAAGCCTGGTCCCGACATGATTGGACAGAAATCCCAGCGCTTGTTAGAACATCGGCTGTGGATTAAAGAGCTTTCTTACGGCAGACTCGCTCTGTTCTTCAGACAAGCTGGGACAGCACCCGTCCCTGATTCAGACGCGAGACACTCTGTCTTTCTTTTCTGCTCGAGCTGACGCTCAGAACCAGAGAACATCGCCCAAATAAACACCAAACACACACACGAACCAAAAAATAGATTTTTATAACCAATAAATATAATCTAGATCATTTCACCCTGTTCTAGACTGCTCAGCATTCATTTATCCACTCTTCTGGAATGTTCTCCCCCAGTGATACTACTTTAGAGCAATTCAGGGTTCTAGAGTCCCCCAGTGCATGACAGTCTTCTGCAAGGTTCTCCCTCATGTGTACTCCTCTAACTCGTTCCCTATCGTCTCAATCAATGTTCTCCACGTTTTCACAATGTTATAGGATTATTCTATCATACGTTCTGTTCTGCAGGGTTCTACCACCTTTCATAATGTTCTACAGTGCCCCCCTGCATTCACTCTGTTTTACAAGGTTCTAAGCCATATTTTTCTTACACGTTCCCCACTTTTTCATATTGTTCTTAAAAGCTCTCCCCTTGTTAATCATGTTCTAGAAAAGTCTCTCCTTTTTCATAACATTCTTGGGTGCCCATCCATTATGTTTTGGAATGTTCGCCATTTATTCTCTTCTAAAATGTTCCCCGCTTTCTTACACTGCTCTACCAGGTTCTACACTATTTCAGAACGTTCTAGGATGGCCCTATCATTCATCTTTTCTGCAGTGTTCTTCCATATTCTTCAGTTCCCCCCTTTCACATGGTCTGACATTGTTTTCTGTCATTTGCACGGTTCTAACGTTCCCCACAATGTTGGACTCTTCTAAAAAGTTCTTCCTTTGTTTACACTGAAGTACATCCTCTGTATTTAACCCACACACACCATCCAGGAGGGGGAGCACCCAGGGAGCAGTGATGGGGACGGTACCTTGCTTAAGGGAACCTCAGGGCAACCTACTGGCCTGGGATTTAAACCCACGACCTTCCGATCCCAGTTCCTTGTCCCTAAACACTAGGACACCGCTGCCCCACCACTGGTATACAGTATTTACACTCATTTATATGGTTCTAGCTTGTCCCCTCCACACTGTTCTAGGATGTCCCACAAATTCCTGTTGGTTCTCGGCGAGAAAAACATTTTTGCGTAAATCCTACCCAATAAAATCCAACCGCAATTAATATTCTTAAAGTTCTTTAATTTTTTTTTAAACACTACCATATATTAATGATTTAATTAATATAGTGCATGAATGAGTGCATTAAATGGAATTTAAAATTTGATTTGACTTTCTTTTTATTCAGGAAAAACTACAATAAATAAAGACCATCCATTGGCTGGAACCCTGGGGCCTGTTGCTTTACAAGCTCATGATGTTTCCCACGCTCTGCTGCAGTGCTTTCACATCGTTATATATATTTTTTTCTTTTGGCAGCTTACATTTCTTACATGCAGACATCGCTGCTGGTTGTTTGACAGGTTTGAGGAGGAGAAGGAGATCGGAGAGGAAGATCAGGTGAAGAGTTTCTTGGTAATCTGATAAAAGGAAGCGTTAGCGAGGAATCCAAAACCTTCAGAGCCGTCCGAGTTTTAACACTCTGCTTAAGCAACCACATTCTTTCTCAAGGTACCATCACAGATCTTCTACAGAGTTCATCTTAAGGTTCATCCAACCCTCACTGAAGATTTGCCACCTAGTTTGTACACTCTCGAAAAGCACTGAGCTTCTGATCTAATTAGCTCTGTTTCTGCATCGGGCGTTAGAGCTCCTTAGGGAGGAGTTGGAGTAGTGATCCAGAATTGATACGACATCCAGGTCCTACAAAGGGTTGTGCAATTAAATCCACACAGCAATGTTCCAAACATCCAGCTTTCGCAGAATAAGAAGGCAACTGGAGATGAGGTGGGACAAACTTCCCCATATTAATCCCCAATTGTAGAACACAAGTGTCTACAAACTTTTGGACACACAGTGTATTTTCAGTATCTCCACCAACAATGAGAACTTTAGCGCAAAAAGGATTAGGATTGAAGAGGAGAAAGTGTAGAAGAGTAGGACTAGTCAGGAAAGGTTAGTTCCCTCCATGTTCCGCAAACAGGTGGGTCTTTAGACGAGCGTTGAAGACAGAAGGGACAGAAGTTCTGACCACAGGAGGAAGTTCATTCAGCCACTGAAGATCCAGGACTGAGGCCTTGACACAAGTCTTCCTCCTTTTTTGATGAGCGGAGGTTCAAGACGAGAAGCGCTTGATGTTCTGAGGGGATGAGAAGAGACATGTTGTTTGATTAGTGTCTTCAAAGAAGAAGGGCAGGTCCGTGAAGGCGAGTGTTCAGGAATTAGACCTGCAGCCGCAGGGAGCCACGTCCCGTAGCAGAGGCGTTTGAAGCTCACCTCTAAAGGAACCCCAACAATTTCCCTTTTGTCCCCATGTCCTAACAACATTTATCATCATCCAGAGCAACCAGTGGTCTGGGTCCACCTCTGATCTTCATTCCTGTAATGAACATTTAACTTGATCCACTTTGGAACGAGCAGTAAATACAAACACAGAACTTAAAAACCAGTCAGGACGTGCCCAAAGTGTGTTTTAAAGATAAAGTGAAGGACTAGTTCGGAAAGGTTTGTCCTTTCAGTGTTCCTTGAAGAGACGATGCTTTGACAGACAGGATTGAACAGTTCTGACCACAAGAGGAAGTTCATTCCATCACTGAGGAACCAGGACTGAAAAGAGTCTCGATGCATGTCTTCTACTTTTTGGGAGCGGAGGTTCAGGACAAGCTGTGCTGGACGTTCAAAGGGGACGGAGAAGAGACGCGTTGCTTGACAAGTGAAAGTGACTAATGTCATTGTGAACTGCAGACCATGAACCACAACCAAATACATGCTCTGTATTCAACACACACACCGTCCAGCAGGGGGCAGACATATCCAGCACCCGGGGAGCAGTGTTGGGGACGGTACCTTGATCAAGGGAAGCTCAGGGCAACCAACTGGGATTCAAACCCAAGCCCTTCCGATCCTGGAGCCTAGTCTCTGAACTCTGCCCCTGCTGCCAAGTATCGTCCATATGTCCTTGCGGATGCTGGAGACGGCAGCAATCTGGATTAATTGTCCTGGATTTTTTAGAAGTCCTCTTGTCTTCTGCAATGGAAAACCCACCAGTAGAGACTTAGTGTCCAGTTTGGAGATACCCATGACTGGACGAGCAGCTGGGAAGCCTGGGTGTGAACTGTGAGCCCATTAACAGGATGAACAGGGATGAGACGGGAGACGGGATTGGTCGTTGCTCTCCTTTAGCTGCTCTCGCTCCGTTTTGACCGCGGACAGACGGAACCCTGAGCTGAGCCTAGACGAGCACCAGGCCAAACCAGAACCGATTCATTTTGGAAAATATGACCAGATTTTTTTTTTTTTTTTTTTTTTTCCTGTGGTCTGTTCTCCACAGCCTCAGAGAACATAAACAAGGCTGGTTATGGAAGAAAGGCACGCTATTGATTACACATACGGTGTGTCCAAAAGTCTGTGGACACCTGCTTTCCTTCAGTGAACTTCAAAACCTGACAGCCTGACCGGGACTGAGGTACCCTTGAGCAAGGTGCCGTCCCCATCACTGCTCCCCGGGCGTTTTCAATAGCTGCCCACTGCTGCACGGTGTTTGAGTGTGCATGGGTTAAAAGCAGAGGTCCAGTTTCGTTGTGGTTCACTGTCTGTTGTGCTGTGACCTCGCAATGACAAGGGTTGTCACTTTCACTTTCAGCAGCCAGCCAGAGGCACCAAGAGCCAATGTGAAGTGATGGAGCTGCCTGATGCTCTTGGAGTCGTGAAATGAAAGTGGCTGTGAACCCAGTGAAGCACCAGGGGAGCAGTGATTGGGACGGTACCTTGCTGAAGGGTACCTCAGGGCAACCTGCTGGTCTGGGTTTCTAAACCCACAACCTTCCCCTCCTGGGTCTAGAACGTTGTAAAGCCATTTTCGTTCTTTCTCTCTTTCCTTCCCTCTCTTTACCTCTGTCCCTCTCTCCCTCACTCTCTGTTGCACTCTTTTTTTCCTTTCTCTTTTTCCTCTCTCACTCTGATTTATTCTCTCACACTTTCTCTTTTGCTTCCTTTTTTTCCTCTTTGACTCCCCTTCTCTCTCTCTCTCTCTCTCTCTCTCTCTCTCTGTGGTTTTGTGCGATTAGTGCAGCTCAGCATAATTCTTGCTGAATCAGAGGCGGATTATCTTTTTCTCTGAAATTGAGGCCGAATCTGACAGATTTTCTTGCGTTTCGAGTCCAAACAGCAGCTGGAGATTTGTGGAGGAGCTGAACTGCGCAGCCATCAAACCACACGGTTTAAACTTCTGTTGAGATGATCGGAGAATTTCTCCACCGTTGTTTCCTCAGCGTTTTAATTTGATTGAAACTCAGTCCGACTCTGATTAAATAACGACTTTTTTAGCAGATCTGCAGAGGAAGATCACGTTCGCTTAAAATCACTTATTAGAACAAAAACACAAACTGATAGAGAGATTATCAGTCTCTCTCCTCTCCTTCTGTACTGATTGTGAAAATTATCTTTAGTTTTTGTTATTAAGGAGATGCACTTGCTATATATATATATATATATATATATATATATATATATATATATATATATATATATAAATAAAAAATATAATTTTTTTTTTTTTTTACTTTTGTGTCTTAAAGCAGTTTCTTTTGTTCTCAATGATCAAGTATCAAAAAATTTTGTTTTTTATTAGAGACCTGGCAAGTTTCTGATGCTGTAGAACATCTTATGTCTCCATGTTCCTCAGGCACCAGCAGCCAGTTAGAACCTGTTCTAATCTTAAACCTGATCCGGTCAAACACTCACACGGGCCTGAGGTTCTTTAGATGTGCTTGGTTCTGTTAAACAAAGCAACAGAGAGCTAATACTCTGGTTTCCTCCCACAGTCCAATGATCTGCTCATCAGGTCGTCTGGAGATATGAAATTGCTCCCCTGTGTGTGTGTGTGTGTGTGTGTGTGTGTGCGCGTATGATGGACTGGAAACCTCCAGGTTGGTTTCAAGTGTAATGTCTCTCTTTTTCTCTGCAGGGAGGAGCGCAGCCCACCGTGTTTTGGAGCGCATTTGCCCGCACTCCAGACCAGGTCGCCCCTGAACCGGGGCTTGAGTCGCTCCATGGGCTCCCTGCCCATCCAGGACGCCCTCAGCGTCCCACAGTACCCTCCCTCAGACTTTGGCCCCAGCACAGACATGTCCGGAGAGCCGTGCCCTCCGCAGCAGGTCCCCCGGCAGCCCCTGGAGGCGGACCGTCGCTCCGTCCACAGCCACAGGAAGAAAAACTGGGCCTCTTCTGTCGACCTGGCCTGCCTGGACCCTGACATGCTGCGCTTCGGGGCGCTTGAGAAGCCCGCAGGTGCGCACCGGCCTTCGGCGCACCTCGCCTCCCGCGGCCGCCCAAGACGCCGCTCGAGCTCGGGAGACTGCCACTGAGTGCCCGGGCAGCTTGAGGCCCGGAAGGCCCACCATCACTCGTCCCCAGTCCGTGAGCGGCGCCTATGACAAGTTTAGGGAGCGACACAGGAAGCTGCACGCGCTCAGTCAGGCCGTGGATGGTAAGTCCTTCTCAGTAGTTTGGCACATCATTTCCGTTTCCTCACAGCGCGGAGATCCTGGGTTTGATTCCCGGGCAGGGAGGATCTGGGTCCTTGGAGTGGACATATATACAAATACTAAGGCAGAGAGCAATCAGAACGAATTCGGAGACACTCAGACGTGGAGCTTCAGTGGTGGAAATGAAATGCACAGATTTGGGACGTCCTGTCGTCACCACTTGAAAGAGATGTGAACCACTCTGGATTACTTTATTTTATTTTTATTTAGGATTTGTAAAAAATGGCTGCCCTCCCGCTTTAAAACCAAAGGCAGCATTTACCGGGGTCGCTTATTTATGTGGATCTTCTGAGCAGCTTCTGTGCGTCTTTTTCGTCGCGACTGAATCCCCAAATAACTGTTTGTCCTCTGCTGAGAGATCCCGTCCAATAAAGTCGGTGACGTTCCCGCGCAGGCGCCGGGGAGCTGCTTGTCCGGGGGTCGGGCGAGAGAACGAGGAGCCACAGATTGGTTTTGAGGCTTCGCCAAAGTGTGTGTGACTCAGAGAGGCAGCGACTCCAGATTCCTGGAACTAATTAGGGAGATGGATAATTGTAGGCTTTCTAAGCTCACACTGTGTGTGTGTGTGTGTGTGTGTGTGTGTGTCTGTGTGTGTGTGTCTGTGTGTGTGTGTGTGGTTGAATGAGGAAAGAAGCAGACTTGCCTTTCGCTTCTTGATCACTTGCACACGTTTTCATTTTTATCACACTCTCTTGTTTCCTCCTCCTTCTGTCGGTTCTCATCCCTCCGCCTCCCTCTTTCCTCACTTCTCATCTCTGCCTCTTACACTCTCTTTGCATAACTACGTTTCTTCTCATCTTCACTTCCATCTCACTGAGGTTCTTTTACTTCTTTTGGTCTATGGTCTCTTGATCTCTTCTTCTTTCTTAACCCTCAGTCTTTTATTCCCTCCTTCATCCCTTTATCTCTCTCTGTTGTGGTACTTTGCAGTTTACATGCACATGAGCCTTTTTAATACACACACACACACACACACACACACACACACACACACTCATCACAGCTTGCCCTGGCATGTATATGCCCCCCTCGTACATCCCGTTTAAAGCGAAGGTGCCTCCGTGTGGATTTACCCAGAGGCCCTTTGAGGCAGTAATTGAGTCATGTGTGTGGATGAGGGAATTCCAAACCTTATTGGACTTTCTGCTGCTTAGCATCAGGTCATGTGGCTCAGTGTGTGTGTGTATATTTCCAGTGCTGTGCAAAAATCTTGATCCCCTCATTTCTTCTCTTTTTCTCTTTCTCCAGAATTTCTTTGTATTTTTATGTTGTTGAGGAACAGTTCTTCCGTGATCTTCCTGGAAGGACAGTGCGTTGTTGTCTCTCATGTTCAGTCCAGTTCTGTACCTGAGCAGTTCTCCAGATCTCTCCTGAAGGACAGTGTTGTTGTCTCATGTTCAGTCCAGTCTCTGAGACTGAGCAGTTCCTCCAGATCTTCCTGAAGGACAGTGTTGTTGTCTCTCATGTTCAGTCCAGTTCTGTACCTGAGCAGTTCTCCAGATCTTCTCCTGAAGGACAGTGTTGTTGTTCCTCATGTTCAGTCCAAGCACCTGTACCTGGAGTAGTTTGAACACTCAGGGATCATTCCACAGAGACAAATAAAATAGGACTTTAGATTTCTAAAAGGAGTCTCTCTCTCTCTCTCTCTCTCTCTCTCTCTCTCTCTCTCTCTCTCTCTCTCTCTCTCTCTCTCTCTCTCTCTCTCTCTCTCTCTCTCGTGTTCTCATAAAACATATGTAAAACATTCAGAAAAATGCTGTTAGAAGGGAAACACCTTTAATTTCCATTTCCTCTCTTCCGTTTAATCTCACACACTCTCCCCTGGTTTTTCACTCTTCCCACTCATCCTCCCTCTGTCTCTCTCTCTCTCTGCTCTCTCTCTCTCTCTCTGCCCTCTCTCTCTGCCCTCTCTCTCTCTCTCTCTGTCTCTCTGTCTCTTGCCCCCTCTCTCTCTCTCTCTCTCTCTCTCTCTCTCTCTCTCTCTCTCTCTCTCTCTCTCTCTCTCTCTCTCTTCTCTCTCTCTTCTCTGTCTCTGTCTCTTCTCTCTCTCTCTCTCTCTCTGTCTCTTCTCTCTCTCTCTCTCTCTCTCTCTCTCTCTCTCTTTCTCATATAAAACATATGAAAGACAGTATGTTAAAAAGGTGTTTGAAGAGGAAAGTGTGAAGGCTGTAATTGATGTGTAGGAACATGTGACTTGTTTGAGGAGGGGACGGGGGGACGGGACGGACAGTGAGAGAGGATTTAATCACTGCAGCTTCATAAAACACAGAGAGACAGATTTTCCACTGGGTGGATGGTAGCGAAGCCAGGTGAATGGGTGAGCTTTCACCAGCAGGTCAGGGGTTCGAGTGATCCGTTACCCAAAATGCCTCACATCTGGATTTCATGTGCCACCCACACCGGACCGGAGGTTCAGACAGAACCCGATACAGCTGCAGAAATGCAGACGCTTCAGGAGGCTGCATTTGTGGGTTGGAGTGGTTGATTGCATGCTGGCGGTGTCCTCCAACACTGCGCTGTCCCCAGCGTCTTCCACAGATCGTGATTTATAGGGGAAGTCCAGTGGGCAAATGTTCTAGGATCTGTGTGAAGGAGTGGACGCTCATAGAACAGTGAATGGGGGAGAATTCTCAAACACTGTGAAAAGGGTACAGTATAGAACAGTGTCTAATTGGGGGACGTTCTAGATCATTTTGAAGGAGGGTCATTCTAGAGCACTATGAAAGGGGTGCGTCCATTTCTAGATCTGTTTGAAGCAGGACATTGTAAAGGGGAACATTCAGAGAACGTTCTGCATCTTCAAGGGGGGGGGGAATTCTAGAACAGTGTGAATGGGGGCAATGTGGAACAGTGTTAAGGCTGTGTGTGTTCGACTCCTGACATCTTCTGTTTGCCAACGTTGATCACCGTGACGGAAACGAGAGTCTGCGGATGTTCTCGCCGTCTGTGGGGACCCGTCGGTTCCAGACAGCGCTGAGTGTCTGGGTGTTTACGCTGATTACTCTCCGACTGTCTGAAGCCTGCAGGCTGCAGAGCCCTGCTGTTTCACAAGCCGAGGAAAAGACGGAGAGACTGGGGGGAAGAGAAGAACAGCGGGAGGCACGTTCCTCCTTCGTTTTTCTTTTTTTTCAGCTTCTCAACAGGAGCTTGTTAGCGCTTGCGTTGAAGTAGCCCACAATTCTTCAACAGGCTTCTTCGGTTTCTTCAGGCTTTCAGACTTTTCTGACGGGGACTAATCGGGTTGTTTTTAAAGCCTTGTTCCTGTTTCTGTTGATGCACTAACCTTGTAAACGGCGGCGAGTATCGGTTTGTCTTTATTACCGGACAAGCTTCACGTGGAACTTGATCAACTGGGTGGTTCGATGCGTATAACTCCAATGTGAACTGGACGCCTTCTTATTTATTTTTGCTCAACCCAAAAAATTACCCTTGGGCAAATTCATTTGTCTTGCTGTTTCAGTTCTCTGCAATGAGACCAAGTTTTATAAACATTTTCATTTTTTTATGCTCGTGGAGCAGAATTTCTATTTTATCTGCTTTTACTGGCTGGACACTCTTTATCCAGAGCGATTTCATTTCTAACTACTGACAGTCCCTAGTTGGAGTTCATTAAAGTGGTTTTAGGCTGATAGCAGAGTCTAGAAGCTGATCATTAAAAGGTTTGGAAGCTGATAGTAGAGTCTGTAGTTGATCATTAAAAAGGTTTGAAGCTGAGGTAGAGTCTGTAGTTGATCATTAAAAGGTTTGAAGCTGTGATAGTAGAGTCTGTAGTTGATCATTAAAAGGTTTGAAGCTATAGTAGAGTCTGTAGTTGATCATAAAAGGCTTGGCTGATAGTAGAGTCTGTAGTTGATCATAAAAAGGTTTGGAAGCTATAGTAGAGTCTGTAGTTGATTGCCAAAAGGTTTAGAAGATAGTAGAGTTCCAGTTGAGCTCATTAAAAGGTTTGAAGCTGATAGGTGAGTCTGTAGTTAATCATTAAAAAGGTTAGCTGATGGTGCAGAGTCTGTAGCTGATCATGTAGTGCTGTTTAAGCTGGAGCAGTAGAGTCTGTAGTTGATCATAAAAGGTTTGAAGCTAGTAGTAGAGTCTGTAGTTGATCATTGGTGCTGTTTGAAGCTGATAGTAGAGTCTGTGGTTGATCATTAAAAGGTCGAAGCTGATAGTAGAGTCTGTAGTTGATCATTAAAAAGGTTTGAAGCTGATAGTAGAGTCTGTAGTTGATCATTAAAAGGTTTGAAGCTGATAGTAGAGTCTGTAGTTGATCATAAAAAGGTTTGCTGATAGTAGAGTCTGTAGTTGATCATAAAAAGGTTTGAAGCTGATAGTAGAGTCTGTAGTTGATCATTAAAAGGTTTAAAGCTGATAGTAGAGTCTGTAGTTGATCATTAAAAGGTTTGAAGCTGATAGTAGAGTCTGTAGTTATCATTAAAAGGTTTGGGTTGAGGAGTCTGTAGTTGACTCATAAAAAGGTTAAGCTGATAGTAGAAAGCCCGTGGAGGTTGATCATAAAAAAAGGTTTGTGTTTGAGTGGTAGAGTCTGTAGTTGATCATTAAAAGGTTTGAAGCTGATAGTAGAGTCTGTAGTTGATCATTAAAAAAGGTTTAGTTGATAGTAGAGTCTGTGTAGTTGACTATTAAAAGGTTTGAAGCTGAGTAGTAGAGTCTGTAGTTGATCATTAAAAAGGTTTGAAGCTGATAGTAGAGTCTGTAGTTGATCATTGTGCTGGTTTGAAGCTGATAGTAGAGTCTAGAAGTTGATCATTAAAAAGGTTTGAAGCTGATAGTAGAGTCTGTAGTTGATCATTAAAAGGTTTGAAGCTGATAGTAGAGTCTGTAGTTGATCATTAAAAGGTTTAGTTGATAGTAGAGTCTGTAGTTGATCATAAAAAGGTTTCAGCTGATAGTAGAGTCTGTAGTTGATCATTGCAAGGTTTGAAGCTGATAGTAGAGTCTCTGTGGCTGATCATAAAAAGTGTTTGAAGCTGATAGAGTCTGTGCAGTTGTTCTATTAAAAGGTTTGGGTTGCTGATAGTAGAGTCTGTAGTTGATCATTAAAAGGATTAAGTTGATAGTAGAGTCTGTGAAGCTGATCACAAAAAGTGTCAGTTGATAGTAGAGTCTCAGTAGTTGATCATTGTGGGAAAGGTTTGAAGCTGATAGTAGAGTCTGTAGCTGATCATTAAAAGGTTTGAAGCTGATAGTAGAGTCTGTAGCTGATCATTAAAAGGTAAGCTGATAGTAGAGTCTGTAGTTGATCATTAAAAGGTTTGAAGCTGATAGTAGAGTTTGTAGTTGATCATTAAAAGGTTTGAAGCTGATAGTAGAGTCTGTAGTTGTTCATTAAAAGGTTTGAAGCTGATAGTAGAGTCTGCAGTTGGTCATTAAAAGGTTTGAAGCTGATAGTAGAGTCTGTAGATGGTCGTTAAAAGGTTTTAAGATGGTAACACTGGGATATAATACACACTCAGGGTTGTGTCACATGTTTAAACTGTGAATGTAACAGCGCTGTATGTTTACGGTGGAAGCTAATTAATAAAATAATTTTTCATCTAAACAGGTCGCAATCCCAGACCAGCAGTTGCCTCAGCAATTTTTTTGATGCGCCTCGCCACTGCTCCTAGCCGCACGGTGGTGAAATGCGGTTGCATTTTCCTCGTTGGGGTTCTGAGCCGCCAGGTGTTGTCACTTTTCACTTCAGGTGGGTTGGGTGCAAGGTGGGGATTGGTCTGAATTTCTTCTAGTCATGAAATAAATCGAAGTTC
This sequence comes from Hepsetus odoe, assembly GCA_017165825.1. Classification (NCBI taxonomy): domain Eukaryota; kingdom Metazoa; phylum Chordata; class Actinopteri; order Characiformes; family Hepsetidae; genus Hepsetus; species Hepsetus odoe. The sequence continues at coordinate 24,219,136 of CM029381.1, read as the reverse complement.
AGCAGCGAGTGATGGATATGCAGATTAGCCTCTGGCTCAGTTTCCCCACACAGGCGCAACATCGACACCGCAAACCACGTCGATGATTTTAATTTTATTTTCTCTCTGCATTAAGAGTTTTCTGATTGTTAATATTGACGATGAGCAGCTCGACGAGCAGTTTCCACTCTGCCTGTGTTTGTGCATCATCTAAAGACTGTGGTCCACTCAGATGGTTGCAGTCAGGCGATTAGATTTTGGGCTAGTTAGGATGGTTGTTTTATGTTGCAGTCAGGATGAACCCCATGGTTTTAAAAGACATCTGTGAGTCAGTATATAAAGTCAGTTAGCCACTGACTTGTAGCTGAGCCATGACGCCTGCTAAACAGGTCTAGTGTTAGAGTCGGCCTGCATCGGAAGATCGTGTCTGCACTTAATGTAGATTGCCCTGAGGTACCTTGAGCAAGGTACCGTCCCAGTCACTGCTCCCCGGGTTCTTTCAATAGCTGCCCCCTGCTGCACGGTGTGCGCAGCAGCAATGCAGAGTAGTCCACCCCTGTGGTTCACTGTGTGCTGTGCTTTGACCTCGTAGAATACGCACACAGTCACTTTCTGCACCTTAAAGACGCTCTGATTGGTTCTTTCATTCATTTGCATATTGCCTGCTTGTAATTTAGTCTGTTTGACCTACTGACTTACAGATGTCAGTGTCCGTCTGACTGACTGGATTAACTTAGTGACTGACTGACTGACCGACCAAAACCTTGCCATTATAACATACTGGCTGTCTGGCTCTCTGTCTGACTTAAGGGTAAAGAGTCTGACTGACCGTATGTCTGACTTACTGACTTTGACTGTCTCTCATATTCTTCTTTTTAAAAAGTTTGGAGTTAAGTCTGACTGACTGACTTGATTAACTTAACTCAGACTGTCTGTTTGATTGATTGTCAGACAGACAGACAGACAGACAGACAATCAGTATGTTGTAACAGTCAGGTTGGCTCAGAGTTTCTGACTGGTGGATAATGTACCTGACTGTCTGACTTCCTAAGTGTTCTTTGCGCTCATTTACAAACATGGATTTTTTGGATTCACTTTGGTGGTTCTCCCGCAACACACACTCCTAAACCTGGCATTAACCGGGTGTGTTTGTGGAGGGAAATCCCGAAACTGCAGGAAACTACCTCCAAAACATTCTTGCTCGGTAGCGCTTCTTAAAGAGGTCCAGTCTGCTGCTGTAACATCTCTGCGCTGGACAGAAGACGTTCTCTCATTTGGCCCAATGAACAAAACTCATGTTCAAATTCACCAGAGCTCAAATCCATGCTCTTAAACTCCGCCCACTTTTCTACAAATAATGTCTCTGATAAACTAATGCCTACTTGAAGATTCGGTTCTAATACCACCTCTGGGACACGTATTTCCAGGTCCTCGGCAAGACCTTTAACCCTGGGAGTGTTCCTTAGGGACTGTCCTGTAATCAGGACATGGAAGTCGCTCTGGGATAAGAGCGTCTGCTAAATGCAGCAAATGTAAATTTTAAGTGACTTTCAAGAAAACAAGCATTTTCTTTCCGAGTTCAGGACATGACCGCTCTGGAGGGAGAACTTCAAGAGTTCCTGTGTCACGGCACGCCCACCAAACTCCTCTTTCTCTGTTTCTGTGAGAATCTGGTCTCAGGATCTGGAAGTGTGATCTTCTCAAACATTTCTCCAGTTGTTAGTCAGCAGAATTGGAATTTGTTCTTTTTATTATTTTGTTTTTTTTCTTAATTTGGGGCCCAAAACTCTGTCCAGGAAGCTTTCTGTCTCTTCTTTAAAAAGAGAAGCCAGTACTTTCAGATTGAAGTAAGGACGTCTGAGAGTGGAGATCTCCTGGATCAAAGTCCTTCGTTTTCCTTTCAAACTAAAATAGAAACTCTCTGCAGAGCCGTGCTAGTGTGAAATGCAGCTCCTCCTCTTTTAATCTCTGACGACTGACTAACTGAATAATTAATGAGGGACCTTCGTGATCTTGAACCAGTTTGGTTTTAGAAAATGTGGAATGAAATTTGAGACGTTTTTAATAGTAGTTTTGCACGACTGTGAGTATTAACAGCAGCTTGAGGATTCAGTCTGACTGACTGACTGACCAGATCTGACCGTTATAACATTGACTGACTATCCTTAAGTTAGGAAGGGAGACAGACAGACAGACACATCTGTAGGTCAGTCAGACACACAAGTCTCTGACTAACCTGCCAATTCTGTCTGTCTGTCTGTCTGTCTAACCTTTGGACCGACTGACTCATTGACTGACTGATTGACTGATTCCTTCGACTGACTGATTGACTGATTCCTTCGACTGACTGACTGACTGACTGATTCCTTTGACTCTCTGACTGACTGACTGACTGACTGATTCCTTTGACTCTCTGACTGACTGACTGACTGACTGATTCCTTTGGCTCTCTGACTGACTGATTCCTTTGACTCTCTGACTGACTGACTGACTGACTCCCGACTCTCTGACTGACTGACTGACTGACTGATTCCTTTGACTCTCTGACTGACTGACTGACTGACTGATTCCTTTGGCTCTCTGACTGACTGATTCCTTGGTTCTGACTGACTGATTCCTTTGGTTTCTGCACCGACTGACTGACTGATTCCGGCTTCCTGACTGACTGACTGACTGACTCGATTCCTTGGCTCTCTCTGACTGGACCGGGACTGACTGACTGATTCCTTTGGCTCTCTGACTGACTGACTGACTGACTGATTCCTTTGGCTCTCTGACTGACTGACTGATTCCTTTGACTCTCTGACTGACTGACTGATTCCTTTGACTCTCTGACTGACTGACTGACTGATTCCTTTGACTCTCTGACTGATCGAATTGACCATCTCTTTGACTCTCTGACCGACTGACTGACTGACTGGATTCTTTGGCTTCTGATTGACTGATTCTGACCTCTGACTGACTGACTGACTGATTCCTAGCTCTCTTGACTGACTGATTCCTGGCCTCTGACTGACTTGACTGACCCTTTGGCTCTCTGACTGACTGACTGATCTTTGGCTTCTGACTGACTGATCATCTTTTGGATTTCTCTGACTGACTGACTGGATTCCTTTGGCTCTCTGCCCGACTCGAGTGGACTCTGACCGACTTCTGACCGATCTTGGTTCTCTGGACTGACTGACACGACTGACTGGATTCCTGGCTCTGACTGACTGACTGATTCCTTTGACTCTCTGACTGACTGACTGATTCCTTTGACTCTGACTGACTGACTGACTGATTCCTTTGGCTCTCTGACTGACTGACTGACTGATTCCTTTGGCTCTCTGACTGACTGACTGACTGATTCCTTTGGCTCTCTGACTGACTGACTGATTCCTTTGGCTCTCTGACTGACTGATTCCTTTGGCTCTGACTGACTGACTGATTCCTTTGGCTCTCTGCCTGACTGAGTGACTCCTGACTGACTTCTGACTGATTCTTTGGCTCTCTGACTGACTGACTGATTCCTTTGGCTCTCTGACTGACTGACTGATTCCTTTGGCTCTCTGCCTGACTGAGTGACTCCTGACTGACTTCTGACTGATTCCTTTGGCTCTCAGACTGACTGACTGATTCCTTTGGCTCTCTGACTGACTGACTGATTCCTTTGGCTCTCTGCCTGACTGGAGTGATCACCTTCTGGACTGACTTCCCCTGACTGACTCTTTGGCTCAGACTGACTGACTGATTCCCTTTGGCTCTGACTGACCACCGGACTGATTCTCGGCTCTTCAAGGCCCGGACTGGAGTGACTCTGCGCGACTGACTTCTCTCTGACTGGATTCCTTTGGCTTCTCAGGGGACTGGACTGACTGACTCCTTTGGCTCTCTGACTGACTGATCGATTCTTTGACTTCTCTGACCACCGACTGATTCTTTGACTCCCTTGATCAATTGGACTGATTCCTTTGGCTTCGCCTGACTGGATCTTTTGGCCTTCTGACTGACTGACCGATTCTTTGGCTCTGACTGACTGACTGATTCCTTGGCTCTCTGACTGACTGACTGACTGGACTGATTCCTTTGCCTCTGACTGGATTCCTTTGGTTTCCTTCTGATCGACTGACTGACTGACTGGATCGATTCCTTTGGGCTCTCTGACCGACTGGATCGACTGACTGATTCCTGGCTCTCTTGACTGACTGATCGACTGATCGATTCCTTTGCCTCTTGACTGACCTCGACTGACTGATCTTTGGCTCTCTGACTGACCGACTGACTGATTCCTTTGGCTCTCTGACCGACTGGACTGACTGATTCTCGGCTCTCTGACCGACTGACTGATTCTCTTTTGGCCTCTGACTGACTTCGACTGACTGACTGATTCTTGGCTCTCGACCGACTGGACTGACTGATTCTTTGGCTTCGACTGACTGACTGACTGACTGATTCCTTGGACTCTGACTGACTGACTGATTCCTTTGACTCTCTGACTGACTGACTGACTGATGATCTTTGGCTCTCTGACTGACTGACTGACTGACTGATTCCTTTGGCTCTCTGACTGACTGACTGACTGACTGACTGATTCCTTTGGCTCTCTGACTGACTGACTGACTGACTGACTGATTCCTTTGGGCTTCTGACTGACTGACTGACTGACTGATTCCTTTGGCTCTCTGACTGACTGATTCCTTTGGCTCTCTGACTGACTGATTCCTTTGGCTCTCTGCCTGGCTGAGTGACTCCTGACTGACTTCTGACTGATTCCTTTGTCTGTCTGTCTGTCTGACAGCTGGAATCCTGAGCCCTGTTGTATTTGTGGAGGAACCGGAGCGCTCCTGTAAGTGTTTAATTGTGAATCTCGAGTGATGAGCTGCTCCACTCGTACAACCAGTCCTGAAACAAATACTCCACCACTAAAGAACCGACGAGGCACCAGACCGATATCTTTAATAAGGGTTTTACCTAGAACTCATCCTGGTTCTAGATACACTCCGTTAGTGCAGTTTCTCAGTGGACACATTTAAAGCTATAGGATAGCTTATCCCATGTTTTACTTGTTCTATTTTTACTCATTTTAAATGATCAGATCTGATCAGCCGCCACAGAGATTATGGCGTTTCAGCGACGCGTCAGATTCATCGCCCGCTCGTTTCTCTCGTCCTGAAAGGATGGATTGGCACTCGTTTTACTGGTTCCTGTATTTAGAGCGAATAAAACGTTTATGGGCGATAAAAATACTGCAGTGTGTTCATGAGGCCTCTGGTTGAGCGAGATTTAGAGAGAGATGATTAATCACTAATGATGTCACTGTGTGTGTGTGTGTGTGTGTGTGTGTGTCACATACTGTCTCCTCTGTTAATACCATAACTGTTGTAAATGTAATGGTGTGTAACAGAAGGGAGAGAAACTGAACTGCAGATTTTTGAGACTCACACACACACACACACACACACACACACACACACACACACACACGCACACTCCGGGGTGCCGGTGTTGAGTTCAGTCGTTTACAATTTTTTGGAAGAAATAAAATTTCCTCACTTTAACAAAGTTTAAGAACTTGGTTCGGTTTTCAATCAGAAGAGAATGTTTAGTCCGTTCTCATATCCGTCTGTCTGCCTGTCTAGCTATCCCTCTCTCCCTCCCTCTCTCTCCCTCTCTCTCTCTCTCTCTCCCTCTCTCCCTCTCTCACTCTGTCTGTCTGCCTATTTGTTTCAGTGATGGATGTTTTGAGGCCTGTTTAAAGTCAGTTTACAATTAAGTGGTGTTGTATTCATCCATCTATCCTTCCACTCCTCCACCCATCCAGCCATTATTATTTCCTTCCCTCTCTCCATCTGTCGTTCATCTTGTCCATCCATTTGCTCTTCCATCAACTCATCCCTTCATCCCACTTTCCGTCTACTCATCCTTCCTTCCTTTTCTTTCCTTCCTTGCTTCCCTCCTTACCTCCTTCCTTTTTCATTCCTTCTCTCCTTACATACTACTTTCCAAAAAAAAAAAAGTATGTAAGGAGGGATTGCAAAATATTCCTCAAATTATAATGTATTATTTAAAAAATGTAATTATTTTATGGTTTAAAATAAGGAAACATACTATCAAGCTTAATAATAATAATAATAATAATAATAATAATTAATAATAATAATAATATTATAATACTCTTATGGCTGATTTTACTTTTACTGATATTACTTAAAATTTCATCAAAGCTGTGTGTGTGTGTGTGTGTGTGTGTGTGTGTGTGTGTGTGTGTGTGTGTGTGTGCGCGCACATGTGCATGCATTAACACTCTTCAGGTTTAATATAAAAGCCGGTTCTCCACATTGGTGGTTCTGCAGAAACATTTCTTTACTAAACTTTGAGAACACAACCTTCGGTTCCTTGTTTATGGTTCTAACGATCACGGTAACCTTCCCCCCCAGTTAAACTGCAGGCAGTGTCCCTCAGCAGACGTTTAGAGGACACTTGCAGTCGGACAGGACTGAAAATGTCTTTCCCAGTCCAGCCTTACGGTGCTCTCTTTCACTCCACATCATGTTTTCTCATTTCTCGACATGTTTTTCTTACGGTGGCTGTAACAGCTCATTTCCTGCTACCAGAAAAATGTGATTGGCTTCAAATTTGGGAAAAGCTCATGTATGTTTGGGAATCTCCTCCACATGAAGTGATCTCATGGACCAGAGGCGGCTTTATGGTTTAGAACTAGTCGTTTGTGGTCACAGAACCAAAACATGACATTTTAATCCTTTATTTCCTGGCGCAGGATCTTCTCTGACCTATCGTTGTTCTTATTCACGCGGCTTCACTTCGTCCTTCACACACGGAGAGTCGTGGGAAAATGGCTCACATCTAGACGGGGTTTGGAGTCTGAAGAAAGGCAGCAGTTTCTCAGATTGAGCTCAATCAGCTCAATATTTACAGGATTTTTAGACCTTTGTGAAGGTCCAGCAAAACTATAGCGCAGCCATTTTCTCAGAAACAGTGATATTTACGGTACCATGTAGGTGCCTTGAGTTCCTCGTTCCTTTATATTTTAGAGAAGTTGGTTCAATAATCCTGTTTTATTCCTGTAGTCTGCTTTATTTTATCAGATTGAGGATTAAATGAAGGAAGCTGGAACAAAAGTTTTAGGCTACAAAATGTCTAAAGATACAAGGTTCTAGATAAAGGGGTTCTACTCAGTGCTCAGCATCATCAGTAAACTGATCATCTGGAATAATCTGCACCTGGTTCTTCTCTGCTTCGTGTCTTAAGTGAGACGCTTTGTTCTGCTTGAAGGTTCAGACGTAGATCACTGTGTGGATTAACCAACACAGAACTATCAAACTGCTCAGGTACAGAGACTGGACTGAACATGAGAGACAACAACACTGTCCTTCAGGAAGATCTGGAGAACTGTTCCTCAACAGGACATTACAGATACAAGAAAGTGTGTTTAGGGCAGAACAGTGGATCATTTTTATAAAGATGCTGCAAGACGTTTGAAAGAACGGTTCTTCAGATGAATTAATTGGCCTGTTCTAATTAGGCATGGTTTAATAATAAACAATTTTAAAGAATATATTTACATTGCTGGTTAACATAAACACTCGTGTATGTTTAGCTCCACCCATTTATAAAGAAATTATAATAATTGAACAATAGAACTGATTTCACAGTCTGTAAATAAATGTTTACGGTAAATAAAAAAAATGTATTTTTTTCCTGGTTTGAGTGCTGGTGGGTTCAGGGTTGATGAAATGTCAGGACAGGTGCTCCAAGCTGTGATGGGGGGGGGGGTCCGTCTGAGGTTAAAGTTCACAGCAAGGTTTGTGTAATTCATCATTCACTCTCGTGACCGAGCGGTTTCGTCCGACCGGTTTGTCCGTACAGATTTATCTTCACGCTCCTGAAAGGTGAGAGGCATGGACCCCGAGCAGAAACCTGAAGAACTTCATCTCTTCACTCGTCCGTTTGCTTCCTGATGGTTATTCTCCCACCGGAGCCCTCCACGTGACCTCGCACTCCGAAACCGGCCCGCTTGAGAAACCTTCGCAGAATGCCAGGCATGCGGTCCGGACCCGATTTTCAAGTCCTGCTGAACTGGTTTTGAGCCGAGAACTGTTGTCAAAGCATGAGGACGGTGTCACTTTTCCACCAGCGGTGAAGACACTCTTCCACTGGAGTGTGTGCATCACACTCTTCTCCTCCTTCAGCATCGCAGAAACACAGTCGCCCGTAAGAAACTTAAAAAGCAAAATAAAGCCCCACTTCTCTGTCCATCCAACCATCCTGTCCAACCTGGACGTCCGGAGAAGATCAAATTAAAGTCCCAGAACTTTAAAAATAGTTATTGGTAAAATGAAGCTTTTAAAATCCTGCTGAACTTCTAAAAGTTCATTTCTCAACATCAGGAAGGCTGTTTTTATCAGTTTCTCCCCAGAAAGTGTCGCGAGGCTTTTCTGACCCGTGTTTGTGGAGCTGTCTGAACTCTGAACCTATGAATGTGATGTTTGTCCCCAGGTTTAATGACCTTACTAATGAACTTAATTACGGTGTACAGCGGTACCTTGACTAATGAGTGTCCCAATTAACTGTGAGTTTTTGGAGATCTATCTGCCATTTTTTTGCTTTGAGTTGAAGCTAAATTTCGGGTTACGAGCAGCTTCGGAGACACCCCACTAGATGGTGCAGTCAATAACGTCCGCCCAGCGTCCGGGTCTCACTGGATCACTAACAGTTCGCTCCGGTGGAAGCTCAGTGTTGTGCTGCAGTTATTTTACAAAACTTCGTTTTTCAACCGCGTGTCTGAAGAGAGTGAGTGAGGACGGAGCTGAGAAGAGGAGGAGGAGGATGAGCATCGAATTAAAGAAAGAAATGATGGAGAAACACGACCGAGCTGTGCATGTAGTCGACTCGGAGAAGCAGTACGAGCCTTTCTCCTCCACCTTCATCAGATCTTCAAGTGGTCGGATCTCCAAAACAAATGCTGAACATTATACTTAATAAACCAGTTTGTTGCAGTACATTCTATCGTGTTGTGCTTTTATACAATATTCCTTCTTTATACGCACATTTCTCTCAATCAGAAACGTTCTTTTGGGTCCGGAGCAAATTAATGGCTTTTCAGTTCATTTCAATGTGGAACATTTGATCTGACATACGAGTAATTTGAGTTTGGCGCTCCGCACGGAACGAATTAAACTCGTAAGTCACGGCCCTGTCCTTATTTTTCTGTCCTTGTTTTTAGTGCGGTAAGTTTAATTCAGGAGCCGAGTCTGTTTTTTAGATTTAAAAGGTAAGTTTGACGTGTGGGAAGGAACGGTGTTCGAAGGTTCTGTTCAGTTCTATACTTTTCTTAGTATGTTTCAGTCTGTTCTGTTCTGTTTTACATTGTTCCGTTCTGTTCTGTTCTGATCTGTTTTGCTCTGTATTGTATTCTGTTCGGTCTGTTCTATGTAGTTCTGTTCATCCTGACCTGTTCTGTGATCTTGAATCATAAACTGTGCTTTGATCTAAATGGTTCTTTGTCCTATACTGTGCTTTGTTCTAAGATGAGGTTATTAATGTGTTATTTCTGTACTTGAGCACTTCGTATTGATCACCCAGGATTAAAACTCCAACAGAAGCACGTTTGGTGTATTTTCGGGGATCTGGAGTGTTCAGTCTGGCGGCCCGGGTCGATCTGATCTCAGTTTTAAAAGCTGATTAAAATGAAAAAGGAATGAAATTTATGACTAACACACAAATCAGGAGTTCATCAAACTTGAAATGTAAAAATAACTGGATACCAACCCAGTTTTCAGGGAAGATCTGAACAGAAGCTTGTTCCACCTCAACTGTCCTCCCTCCTCAGTTCTCGGTCACTGGTTCCAGTAACTGAACTGAACGGTCTTTAATATTTTAATTGAATCATTAGTAGTTGATTCAGGCAGTTTATTTGCATATTTAAATGAAGGAAATGTCTGATGGATTGGTGATCGGGTAGTGATTGGATGTGTACTTTAGATATGATTAATAAATTGATCAGGTCAGTAATGGTCATGATGTGTTAATTGATGGATGGATGATTTTGTCTTTTAGACCCCATGCACACCCACAGGAGTTACCATAGCGACTACAGTTCCTCCAGTGAGAGTCCGTCAGTCACCTCCTCAGATCCAGACTACAAGTTCGGTTAGTCCGTCAACTCCTTCACTTCCTCTCTTTTACCAGCTTTAAAGGGTTCCATCAGGTTCTCTTCTGTTCTTTTTAGTTCTGTTTTTTTTTTTTTTTTTTTTTGATTTTTGATTTTTGTTCTATCTTGCTCTCTTCCCTTCTGTTCTGTGTGTTTTAATCTGTTTTGTCCAGTTTTATTCTGTTCTTTTTTTAAATGTTTTTCTTTTTTGGCTCCCCTCTGTATCTATTTTATTCGCTGCCCTTCTTTTTAGTTCTGTTTTGTTCCTTTCTATTGTGTTTTGCTCCGTTTTTTTTTCTGTTCTGTTTTGTTTGGTTCTATTCTGTCTGACGTTTTTCTTTAATTAACTTGTACGTTCTCCAGGTTCTGCACAGTTCAGGTGTAACCCGTTCGGAGTGGGTTTGGTGTGGAATGTTTTTTCGGTGGTGAATGTTGGTTCGAGGTGTTGATGTTTAAACAATGAATCTGAACTGAATCCGTTTTCTTTTGGGGTCTATTTTGCTTCACGACGACCTGCATGTATCCCTCCGCCACAAAGTGGGTTAGTTGTTTTTTTTTGTTTGTTTGTTTGTATTTGCTTATTGGTTTATTCATAATAAACAAATGAACAAACACAGCAAACAAAAACAAAGCTTCAAACTGGGAAGACATTCCATTCACCACCACTGTGAAGAACTCTGACTCGTATTACACCAGAACCCGTCTGGAAAACATGCACTTTTCTGAAGGCTCAAGATGCGAATCTCTCGCTCTCTCTTTCTCTTTCCATATCCAGCTAAAAGATCAGAGGAGATGAGACGATTCAGTTCACAGGTGGGACTGTCGGAGACGGACTCCCTGCCGCTCAGCGGTGGACAGAGGCTCAGGTATTGTCCCCTACATACGCAGAAGACACCTTCACTGCCTGCTTTTCTTTCTGCTTTCAGTTGCGCTCTGATCTGGCGTTCACTCTTAGTTTACATTGTTGCAAAAGACAAGAATATAAACAACACCGCCCACCGTCCCCGTCACTGCTCCCCGGGTGCTGGATATGTTTGTGTTAAATACAGAGGGCGTGTTTTGCTGTGTTTCACAATGACTTTCCCTTTCCCTTCTCCGACCAGCTGCCGAACTGTGAGGGTTTCTCACGTCGCGGGAAAAATGCTGCTCTAAATGTTGTCGGACTTGTGACGGTGGGCAGGTTGGCAATAAATATGATTCACGGGGGTGATAAGAGTTTCTTTCTTTCATTTCATCAGCTGTATATTTAAAGGAGACAAAGCTGCTGAGAAAAAACAAACACCATTAGAGCTGCCTGTCAGCCATGCTGTCATTTTTCTGAAGTAAATAATCTTTGATCTGGTGGAAGTGTGCGAAGTGAGGAGGCTCTAAAGTATAATCCAGACTCTGCCGTAGAAAACAACTGATATTTTCTAATCTGATCAAATTCACACGATGGAGAACATAATCTGAAGTGTAAATTCAAAGCTTGTACAGAATCTACTTTCACATTTTGTCTTTTGGTGGACGCTCTTATCCAGAACTGACATCAGTGATCTGTGTCCCTCTGTTCTTCGTTCCTGTAACCCGGGTTTAAGTTCTGCAACTTCCGATCGACTAACTGACAGCTAAACGGGTCAAAATGAGCCTTCGAAGTTGGTTCTAGTCCAGAAATCTTTCAGCGTTTCTGCAGGATTGTTGTTTAGACGACGCGATCCATTCTTGAGAAACTTCGTCAGAACTCTTCCTGCTGTCTGTAAAGGGAACCGAACGTCTGAACGTCCCTCACAGAAATGAAATGGTGATGAAGACACTGCCTGAGATGCTGGAGACGTTGAGTTTGGAGAAGTTTCCTGTCCAGTAGAGACATGGAGCTTCACTGCTGGCGTTCCGCAAGTTTCCCCACCTTCAATGGTTTCTTCACCCTTTGAAGACTAAATTCTGTGGAACGTTTAGGAAGCGTAGCATCTTTAAAAGTGCGTGTTGTACATCATGGATCATTTATTTAGAATTAAGGACATAAATCTGTATTTGCATTTACAGCAGCATTTAGACTCTTATCTGCTCTTGTCTTTTCAGCGCTTTGTGTCCATCAGTTCTTCATTCCTGTTACCAAGATTAAAGTGTCCATGGACTAATCGACTGCTAAACGAGTTCCAGTAGTTCATATCTACATAAACACATGCCTTAACAGCAGGTTGACCCGAAAGAATGCTTTCTGTTAGTTTATAATCTAAGCTAGTGTCACTGTGATACAGATAACTTACGGAAAGGTGTGAACTCACTAGCAAGTAAAACCAGAAAGTCTAGATGATGCAGCAGTATGTGGACGGAGGGCTTTCTTTCTCCTTTGAGACGAGCTGTAGTAAAAATGCTCACGGCAGCACCTCTGGATCTTCATATACCGGGAGATAAACATGCTGGCATTCATCCTAATCTACCCCTCCTATCAGAATATACAGATTAGTCCAGAAACCATAAACAGAATCGATCTTTAACTGTGTGGACGGCTACTGTCCCGGAGTAAGGCTAGTTCAGGATGTCCTCAGTGAAGAGATACTTGCTTTTAAAACAAAACCTTTAACCGTTTTTCACTATTTGACATTATTGGAAACCAAGTGGCCTTCTTTAGAAAAGGACATGGAAGCGAAAGTGAGGACAGCGGTGTGGTTAGGCTGCAGGACAGGCGGCGAAGGGGGAAGAGTTTGGGTCAACAGTTCAGAGTGACGGTGAGTGTGGAAGAGTGATGAAGAGAGTGCAGGCAGGTTGGAATGTGTGGAGAAGAGTGGCTGGAGTGATCTGTGACAGACGGGGACCAGGGAGGGAAAACGGGACGGTAGTGAGACCAGCTATGTTGTACGGGTTGGAGATGAAAAGGCAGGCGGTGGAGCTGGAGGTGTCGGAGTTAAAGATGGTGAGATTTGAGAGGGACGAGGATGGACAGGAGTAGGAACGAGAGTATAAGAGGGACAGCTCCGGTTGGACGGTTTGGAGACGGTGAGGGATGAGAGCGCGTTTTGAACATGTCCAGAGGAGAGACGAAGAGAATATCAGGAGAAGGATGTTGAGCTGCAAGAGGAGAAGAGGAAGTCTTCTCAAGCGGAGGTTTATGGACGTGGTGAGAGAGGACATGCAGGAGGACGTGTGTAAGTGGACGATGCAGAGGACAGAAAGACAAGCGATGCTCTTAAATGAACTTATGATTGACTCCACTCCAGAGAGAAAAAGAAACTGCTCTGAGGTCAGCCTTGAAGTGCAGCTCCCCTCTCCATGTCTTCCTTTTCCCCTTCCAGCTCTCCGCCTCCGGAGCTCCCTCTAGTGGTGGAGATGTGGAGCTGGAGTCTGGAGCCTGGCCGTGTTATTGTAGTTAATCAGTGTTGGACTGAAATTCTGGACCCGAGCCCGAGAGAAAAGAAAACTCACACATCGCCCGCGGCTACTTGCTGTCCTGCTGCTTTGGTCCCACGCCCGTCAGCTGAGGTCAACCACTGTTTATGCTCCTCTCCATCTCACCATTACAGTTCTCCAAGGCGAGGAACGTAAACCTCGCTGTGTGATCACAGGCCCGTCTCCTCGTGGTGTAACATGAGAGTAATTTCCTGGACGTTTTGATTAAGAAGTTAATGAAGAAGTTAACCAGCGATGAAGTTAACCCCTTTCCCGTCCCACACTCGCCTCGACCCCTTCAAGCAAAGTCCCATTTCTGCATTGTTTACCTCAACAGTCATTAGGAGCGCGCCGCTTTCACAGTGGTGCTGAACGGAACCGGACGTCCGAACGAAGACGATTTTGGACAAAATCTAAACCTGTTCATGGTTGAGGGACACGTTTGGAGACACTGGTTACCTTCAGATGGACTATTTAACCACCAAATAAACACAACCAGAAGACACGTGCAGCTTCACTGGTGGGTTTGGACTGAAGTTTCCTCATCAAACCACTTTAAAGGGCTTTTTTTAACCCATGACCACTAAATTATGAGCAGGTTTTTGGAAACGTAACGTCTTTGTGTTCAGAGTGTGTTTTGGATGGATTTTTTTTGGCTTGTAAACACAAGCAGGTTTCAGATTTTGTTTGCTTTGGTGTCTAAAGGCTTTCTAGACGCGAAGGCTCTCCTGCTTTTGAAGACCCGAGACTTCACCTTGGAGCCCGAGCTCGTGGGACGAGTTCAGTTCCCACGTGGGTCGTATTTATACACACGGAGTCCCGTTTCGAGCCTCTCACTAGAAGTAGATAATTAGTGCCTGTGAGCTCTGAGAGTTTATTACATCTCCTCTTCACACAAGCTTCTCTGAAAATACTGAGATGATAGAAGACTGTGAGAAGATGGGCATTGAGAAGACGGAAAAAGTTCTTCATTTCGCTTTAAGTCACTCCAGTGGTGCTGAGCTTTGAAAAAACAAAACAACTGGGTCATGAGGTTTTTTATCTTCTGTTTCTGATCTGTTTTCTCCCAGCCTGTATAATCGAGGGCAGGACGAGCTGATTGGGACGGAGCTGTTAATGCACAGGCAGGAGGAGAAGGTCCACCGGCTCCAGGCCCGTCTGTCCCGGGCCGGAATCTATCCCGACGACCCTCGCGCCTCCATCGCTCCATCGCTGGACTCCAGCAGCCTCCAGCATCGCAGGGCCAAGGTCAGAAATCACACACACACACACACACACATCAACACACACACGCACACACCAGCACACATCTGAAAGTGAAATGTTGAGGTGGGGGATTAGATGTGTTTAAAGGTGTGCAGTCAGTCAGTCAGTCATTTTCTGCCGCTTGTCCCGAGCGGGGTCTCGGGGGGTGCTGGTCCGTCCCAGCTCACACAGGGCGAAGGACGGGGGATAAATGTGTGTATTTAAGTGTAATTCCTGTTAAACTGGTGTCGGTCCAGTCCAGCGTTTATGACAGTCTCCTTTTCCTCTGCAGAACTTCTTTGGTCCAGAGTTTGTGAAGATGGCCAGTGAACCCTGTGTTGTTCTGAACGTTCCAGCCTCCATAATGGTAAGAAATTACTGTTGAAAATGTATTTCTTTACATTTGTGCTTGTTTACTATCTCTCAGTATTAAAGTCCTTCATATCTACAGATCTTCTGACTAGTGGAGTTCAGTGTTTTGGTCAGAAAGAACACCGGCTGGTGTTTTTCAGGTCAGCTTTAACGTCCTCCTGGTTTTTGTTGTGTAGAATAAGCGTGTGAAGGTGGAGGACGGTCAGCGGAAGGTGGGGGTGGTTCTCCTGAACGCTCAGAAGCTGGAGGTGAGCTGTGACGTGAAGGCTGTGTGTAAAGATGTGCTGGACATGGTGGTGGCTCACATGGGCCTGGTGGAACCTCACCTGTTTGGCTTGGCCTTCCTCAAAGGTGAGACATCAACATCAGGTGATCAGAGCTGCAGAACCGAATACTGTCCTCAAATTATAATCCGGATTAAAAGTATAATCCTACTCAAATTAGTCCTGATTAAAATTACATTCTGCTCAAATTATAGTCAAGATTAAAATGATATTTTACACAATTTATTGTCTAGATTAAAATTGTCTGCTCTAATCATAGGATACTCATAGTCCAGAAAATGTTAGTCTACTCAATTTGTGGTCCAGATTAAAACGGGGGTCTATTTAATCTGTAGTCCAGATTAAAACTGGGGTCTATTTAATCTGTAGTCCAGATTAGAACTGGGGTCTACTCAATCTGTAGTCCAGATTAAATCTGGGGTCTATTTAATCTGTAGTCCAGATTAAAACTGGGGTCTATTTAATCTGTAGTCCAGATTAAAACTGGGGTCTATTTAATCTGTAGTCCAGATTAGAACTGGGGTCTACTCAATTTGTAGTCCAGATTAAATCTGGGGTCTATTTAATTTGTAGCCCAGGCTAGATTTTTTTAAATCCAGATTTTAGATTTCCCCTCCATCCTCCTGAATATTCCATGTTTGTAACTTGTGTATCTTTTTGTTCCTCTTCTGAACGAATCCCTCGTTCCTCTTCCTCTCTTTTCCTCGGTTCTGCTCATCCCGTACATTCCCACTTCATTACACGAACTCTTGGAAATTTTGAACAAAGTTCAGAAACACCTTTAAAGACGATCCCGTGTCTTCCTTTCACATTAAGGTTTAAACTCCTCGTTAGGAAACACTCTCCCCGAAGCAGACGAGGTTTCAGACCGACTTTGTGATGGACGTTTCCCCTTCACAGGCGTCCAGCGAGTGAGCTGTCCAGTTTAGATAAACAAGTCTGCAGCTAAACGTGCGTCTCCGGGTGGTCCTTAGGACCGCGCTCGGTGACTGCTGTGATGATTCGGTGAAATTAAACTAAAACAGAAATAGAATGTCACTGTGGTTCTGATGAGGAAAGAAGATTGTAATAATTGAACTGAAATTAAATTTCGTTGTTAATTGTTACACTAATGGTAGGTGACTGCTGTAATCAGTTCAAATGAAATTAATTAAAAGTTACAAATACAATTTAGTGGTTGTTATGACGATGCTAGGTGATTGCAATAGTCCCAACTGTAATGAAATTAAATGAAACAAATTAAATATCACTGTTAATTATGAAAATGGCAGTTGATTGTTGTGATAATCCAGTTAAAATGAAATCAAATAGAAATTTAAGCGAAGTTTTATTGTTAGGGGTTATGATGATGCGGATTGCTGTGATAATCCAGTCGCTATGAAATGAAACATCTAAAATCTTTCTCTCTCTCTCTCTCTCTCTCTCTCATTTTATATATATATATATATATGTGTATATATATATATATATGTACATATCTTTTTATTTTTGTTTTACATCATTTAACATATTTTTATTTATATATCAATATAATTAGCTTTTGTTAAATAATGGAAACGTTTGATTGACCGTGAAATTAGGGATTTATTTCTTTTAAACTCATTCTTTCAATGTAACCAGTGAGTAGAAAACTTCCTGCTCGCTCCTGCTTTTCAGATGACGAGTTCTTCTTCGTTGATTCGGACCACAAGCTCTCCAAGTTCGCCCCCGAAGGGTGGAAGGAGGATCCCAGGAAGAAGAAGACGGAGGTCAACTTCATTCTGTTTCTGCGCATCAGGTTCTTCCATGACGACGTGACTTTTATTCAGTAAGTGATGGAGGGAGAAGCTGTGCTGTGGTTCTCACTCAGGCCAGCAGGAGCTTGTGGAGAACGTCTCTGACCTTGGTCCAGCCGTGGTTGGACTGCCTCGGGGTTTACCTTCTAGGGGTTTTAATGTTCCAGGGGTTTTAATGTTCCACTGTCAGTCTGATCTCTGCAGAGAAAAACTCAACACTACATCTCATCAAAACACAAGCTCAAACTGGGCCAACTGGAGGTTCAGAACGTTTCAGAGGTTTGAACGACAGATTTAAAGGAACCAAACGTCTGCTCAGACCTCATTGCAGCTTTTAAGGTGGAACAACAGTCTGAAATCTGACTTCACGGTTTTGGGACAGCGGTGGTCTCGTGTTTATGGACTAAGTCCCAGGATTGGAAGACCAATAATGCCCCGAGGTTTCCTTGATCAAGGTACCGCAGCAGTGCTACCCGGGTGCTGGATATGTCTGGCCCGTCTTGGACTCCAGGCAGGAAGGACAAAGTAGAAGAAGGGACCAAGAAGAGGGCTAGTGCTGACTGAAGAGACGTTTTTAACTCCGTGTTGAAAAGAAATGTCGATTTTGAGGAAGGCAGTTCCACAGTTTGGGGACAGAGACACTAAAAGATGTTCCACACATTTACAGCGCTTAACAGACACTCTTGTCCAGAGCGACGTCCACATCTGTTCGTCCACGTCTTCATTTCTGAAACCTAGAATTAAGTCAACAACTCTGGACAGGGTTCATAAAGTGGAAGTCCAAATATCTACACACATACACGCTAAAAGCTATTTTTGCTGCTCTTTATCGATTGCGGTTCTTCTTGGAAGGATTAGGTTCTAAGCCGGTGTTTATCCAGTATGTATTATGACAGAATGGTTTTATTGGTGGCTGGTTGTTGTGTAGTAAAGCAGAGCGATGAACGATGTAAATGTCTTTCTTTTTGTCGTTTGTCACGTTTAATATTTTTTTAATCTTGGTGTCGACTTTGCGTTTCCTCCACGTGAGCACCTCATTCTGTCTGCTCTGTTCCCTCCAGACACTCCATGACCAAACACCAGTTCTACTTGCAGTTGCGGAAGGATATTTTGGAAGAGCGGCTGCGCTGCGACCTGGAGAACGCCGTGCTCCTTGGCCTCTCTGGCACTGCAGGCTGAGTTTGGTGACTACCAGCCCGAGGTGTGTCGTTAAATCTGAGTTTGAACTGGTTAAGTTTGAACTGGTTCGAGTTTGAACTGGTTAGAGTTTGAACCAATCAGTTCTCAGTAGTAAGGCTGGTTTACCATGAAGAGAAAAGCAGCGTCATCAGAATATCAGAGATTCTGACAAAAACGAAAATAAAAACCCTTCACTTCACTCACTCAAAAATAATAATGATGATGAAGTTTGGGAAAGGATGGGAGGATGACAATAGTTATTAATAGGAATAATCATAATACATTGGAAAAGAATTGGAATACATTGGAAAAGAGAACATTATGAGTATGATTATTATTCTGTTGTTGCTATTATTATTATTATTATTATTATTATTAACAACAGCAACAACAATAATAATAATGTAATATAATAATATATTTTAAATGTATCATGCAGTGGTAATAATGGTCATTCTCCCATCCAAACATTTATTTTATATTTTAAAAATATTATTATTATTATTATTATTATTACAAATATTCATCACCATTATAATAATATTCATAATAAGTCATTAAAAAAATAATATAAAATAATTCTGGAAATGCCAAAAAAGAATTGATCTATCGAAAAATAATTGATCCATGGAGACGTTTGATCCGCTGTGACCCCTAAACAGGAGCAGCCGAAAACTTTTTTTTTTTTTTTAACTTTTTCCTTCTTTTGAAACACTTGTGAGCAGTTTTTGAAGGGAATTCCACTCAATAGCTTAAACGCCTCAAACCCAAATTCCCTGGAAAGACAAGCTCCTCCTCCTTTTAGACTCTGGATCACCTGCTGCTGATCAGACGTTCTACACTCCAGATTTAAACTCTACACTGTTTGACGACGTTCTGCAGAAGACTCACCGCCGCGCCCTGACGGTTCTGTTTAAATCACTCCGGTTCCTGAGTGTAGGAGTCAGTGCTGCCGTATCGGTTGGGGTTTGTTTAAAATAAAAAGGGTCTTAACTGAGGACTTTTATGACTCGTCCTCTCTCGCAGCTCCATGGAAAGACGTATTTCCGAACAGAGCACTACCTGCCTGCTTACGTGGTGGACAAACTGGACCAGACCACCATTAAAGAGGAGCTCTCCAAACTGCACAGCACCTACTACGGAGCCACAGAGGAGGACGAGGCGAGTTAGGTTCTCAAGGTGTCCCGTACACACTCACCAGATGGAAAAAAATATATTTCAAATAACACAGTTCTCATGAATATGATAAATCCAGTTAATAAAACATTATTATAAGAGGTAAATGATTCTATTATTTATTAATATTATTATTTTATTTTACTCATTGTTTCTGTCATGTAAATTCAATCCTGGTTTATAAACGTTAATAGAAATATAATCACGGGATTTAAAGAATAGGTTTATATACAGGAAGTCCCACACATGTAGATTTCATTTTAAATTTGGTGTGTTTTTGTGATTATTCACTTCTCCTGTGAGGTCAGCTGGAGCTTTATCTGCTTTAAAGTTCAGCCTGGCGGGACGTCTGACGAAGTCTGTTTATTTACCGTCGTCGGGTTGCCCGGGACGTTTTAAAGGCAAATATAACGGCTTTTTGTATCTTCGGTGATAAAATCCAGATCTTTGCACTCCGTCCAGCTGCGGTTTTCGGCCCGCGTTCTCCTGGGCAGAAATTCTAGCTTAGCCAGACTTCACGGGGTAAAGAACCGGGAAGAACGCGAGATTTCATCCGTCTGTTTTTCCCGCTTAGAAACACAACACAGCTGTAGGAGCTCCGGTTGCAGATTTTTCATGGCGGGTCTGTTTCAGTTCAGCGCTGGGTCGTTTAGGAACGCTCTGATCGGAGATGTTTAGGGCAGATTCCAGCTTGGATATCTTTTCGTCTGAACTGGACTGATGGAATGAACTTTCTCAAGATCCCGCTGGGCTGAAATAACGTGAAACACTGTGGGCGACATCGTAACACTGTTGGCTTTTTAAGCGATCAAACTGGAATTTTTTAATTAAGAAATGCGAGAGACAAAAAACACTGTATTAATGATTTTATTCATCTAAAGACTTTTAAAATGCTGCACAACACAAACTGTTTAGATGTTCAAGTCCATACGTTAGAACCGAACCACAAAGATCTCCTTAACATGCCGCCGCTCGTTTTCTTTAGATTTTAGGGAATCGTCTTATTGGTTCCTGTCAGACTGTTTAGTTTTTAGCAGATTGAGGATTAAATTAAAGAAACGGGAACAAATGTTTTAGCGCTCCAGGCTGCAAAGTGTCTAAAGATATAAGGTTCTAGATAAAGGAGTCCCAACCACTCAGCGTAGTAAACTAATCGCCTCATCATCTGGAATCCTCTGTGAGGGTAGGAGCTTTGAATGTTGGCAGCATGACTGGTGAAGGTAGAGAATGAACTGATGTGATGGAGAGAAGGAAGGTCACCACAGCAGATCAACCGTTTCCATTTCTTCCGGTCCTCTGCACCTTCCTCCTTCAAACCCGCCTGCATGTCCTCCCTCCTGCGTCCATAAACCTCCTCTTTGTTCTTCCTCTTCTCCTCTTTCCTGGCAGCTCCATCTTCAACATCCTCCTCCTGTTATACTCCTTGTCTCTCCTCTGGACACGTCCAAACCAACACAGTCTCACTTCTCTCACTTTGTCTCCAACGTGTCTAACCTGATCTGTCCCTCTAATAGACTCAGTTCTAATCCTGTCCATCCTCATCACACCCAACGACTCAGCATCTTTAACTCTGACACCTCCAGCTCCGCCTCCTGTCTTTTCATCACCATCTCCAACCCATACAACATAGCTGGTCTCACTACCGTCCTGTAAACCTTCCCTTTTACTCCTGGCTGGTCCCCGTGTGTCGCAAATCACTCCAGCCACTCTTCTCCTCCCATTCCAACCTGCCTGCACTCTCTTCTAACAATGTTTACAAAATAAAAGAAACGTTTAATGTAGAATAATTTTAAAATATAGAGGGATCAATGATTCAAGGACAAGCTACATGAAGTTTTTCACTCAGAAGTAAATAATCGCAGTATTATTTCTAGAGTGTGTCTTGCAATTAGATGTTTTAATAATCCAGGACAAGAAAAGGTAGACGTTATAATCTGTTTATAGTATTGACTAGTTCAGGTAGGAGTGAGCTTTCTCGCAAACTGGGACTCCGTGAGAGGTTCTTCCGTGTGAGGTGAATAATTTAGGATATTTGTGATGAAGTGAGTCAGCGGCTGCCGAATGCGAGTTCACTTCTCACCGAGGTCCTGCGGAGAAAAGGTCCCCAGGCCGGCATCCTGCTGGCGTCTCTTCCAAAAGCGTCCTCATCTTTGAGGTCTGAAACGGAGCAGACCCCAGTGTTAAGTTTCCCTGGAGAGACACCAAGAAGATCTCCTTCACCGTAAGACGTGTCTCCTCCTTCCAACGTCTTCAGTAATGAATGTGAATCTTGAGGGAATCAAGCTGCCCAAAATTTAAAATCATTGGACATTTCCATAAACCGCTAAAAGAGAAAACCTAACCAGAAATAAACCATAAAACTCACACTTTCATAATGTTGATATAATAATGTGCAAAAAGA
Source organism: Hepsetus odoe (assembly GCA_017165825.1). Lineage (NCBI taxonomy): Eukaryota > Metazoa > Chordata > Actinopteri > Characiformes > Hepsetidae > Hepsetus > Hepsetus odoe. The sequence goes on along the minus strand of CM029381.1, from coordinate 24,197,206 downwards.
CATTTCTGAATTTTATTCGAGTGAATTTTTATATTCTTGATCAAATCTTAAATTAATAGTAATTTTATATTTAATATAATTAAGAAATTTTATCAGAATTTTCTGAAAATTACATTTAGACAGATTGCAATTTTGGAATTTTTTTTTTTTTTGGTAATTATTATTCAAGCTGGATTTTTTTATTTAAATGTTCCATTAATCATTATTTTATTCTTATTCAACTGCAATCCGGATATTTTATTGGAACTTTTTTTGTTTAGCATTTTATAATTAATTTTTGTTATTTGGAATTTTCTATTTTATTATATGAAATACATAAATTATATCTTTTATATAATTTTTATTATATTTTAAAATGTTTATTATTTACACATCCAATGTGAACATTATTTTATTCAAGAATTGTATTTTCTTTTCACTGAATTTTCTTACAAAGCAAAACAGCAAACCAAGAAAAGTCAGAAAAACATTATAATTTTCATACAAAATGTACATTTTCCCTGAATTTTTTAAAAAGAAATTCTTCACTCTGTGTGTGTGTGTGTGTGTGTGTGTGTGTTACAGAAGAAGAAGATCTGCCTCCAGAACACGTCTGATGGGATTAAGCACCTGTTCCAGACGGACAGTCAGAAGACGTGTCAGTACCTGCTGAGTCAGTGCTCCGCCCAGCACAAGTTTCACCTGCAAATCAAAACCAGGCAGAACAACCAGGAGCTTCAGGAACTCGGTACTGATCTGCACAACATTCTGCAGGTTCTGCTGCAGAACCTACTGTTCTCCACTGACACAGATTTTTATTCACACGTTTACACTAAAGTTTTATTCATTCGTGATCACTTTTTCCACACATTACTAGAAATAAGAAACGGGAAAGTATAAAACTTTCTCTCTCTCTCTCTAGAAAACTCTCCTCTGAATCTCCTCCAGTCCTCTGCTGGTGTGGACAGCTTGGACCGGACTCTTGGTGTCCCCAGTTTATCCAGGTCTCAACCGGATGCTTTAAACCGGATGTCCTCTGAGCTGGCGCTGTCCCGAGGTGTCCCCGCTCGTCTGTCCGGTCCGGAGGAGGGATCCTTCTCCAGCTTCAGCTCCAACCCGCGGAACAAGAGCCGCTCCCACCACAACCTGGGCCTCCTGCCCGAGTCCCCCGAGCACAGAGCGGCGCCCTTCAGCAGCCAATCACAGAGCTCCACCCGGCCACACCCACCCACGCTCGCACTGGCCCACCAGAGGGCCAGCTCAGACACCGACTCCATCACGGTCAACAGACAGCAGGACGGGTCAGTCTCACACACACACACACACACACACACACACACACATATATATATATATTATTACTGTGTAATGTATATATGGTCACCTAATTCTGCCTGTAGATATGTATATGTGGGTGTGTATATAGATAGATAGATAAATAATAAATTACTTGTTCCTCCTTCTTTACATCTTTATATATATTTTTTTCTTTTCTTTTCTGTACATCTGTCACTTTTTATAAGTTTCCCATTCATGGGATAATAAAAGATTACTCTACTCTACTCTACTCTCTCTCTCTCTCTCTCTCTCTCTCTCTCTCTCTCTGTTATTTAATCTTTGTTTTTCTTTCCTTCCTTCTTTCTTTTGTTTTTGTATTTTCACTTTGTTTTAATGAGTAATTCATATTTTTATCATTCGTCCTTAATGTTTTTATCCTTTTTTTTTTTATTTCTTACTTTCTAACATTTTCTCATGTCTCATGTTTTGTCCACACCTGACAGACAGGACGGCAGGACGAGTGGACTCGCTCTGTCCTGCTCTGTATTCGTTCTGCTCCGCTGCTGTTGGTAATCACTCGTTCTCTTCTTCCTTTTTCTCCTCTTCCGTCTGCAGCTTGTTCAGCTCCACGGTTCGCGACGCCTCCAGCTGGAGCCCGAAAAGCCAGAAGAAGGAGTCGGACTCTTCGTCCTGCGAGGACACGGGTCAGGCTTATGTCACAGGTCAGCGAGGAGACCGTCCTGTATTACCACCGACCTTCTTTACCCTCCCTCCGATTATCGATCGATTTATTTTAGTTTTTTTCGGGAGAGAGTTTGTTTTATTCTAAATGAACGTTTCTTTATTGATATCCGTATTAGTTGATCAGAAATATGAGTGAAGTATCGAAGCTGACCTGTGTTTTTATCCCCTCTGAGAGTCTGATCTGTTTCTCTGATCTTTGGTGAGAGTTTCTAAACCAGATCTAGAAAATGGAGGAGAACTAAAAGCGAGAACGGTGCGAGTGCTGAAGTAGAGGGAGATTTATGTGTTGTTTTATTTTCTCTCACAGATTCCCTGAAGAAGCAGCTGAACGCCTTGCCCTCCCCTGAACGCCAGATTAAAGCTGTAAATCTGAAGAAGGACGTGAAGTACGGACTGGGTGAGTAAAGGACCTGATCTGGAGGAGACTTTCACACACAGCCGGGGAGACACTTTAACAGACACTCCGATAAAGACACACACACACACACACACACACACACACACTTATTCGTATACAGTATCAGAACAAGGCCTTCAGGAAACGGTGTGTCCCAAATATCGTCCTGTAGAAATAAAGCCTTTTATTTCCAATGAAAGGCTTAACATGTTTTATAAACACGTTTTGTTTTCCAACTGAAAGTAAGAATGTCTCTAAATCTGGTCAAGTTAGAGCCCTATTTTTAACAGAACAATAAATTAATTATTGATAAATACGGACGATTATCCGGAGCGCAAGAACTGTCGGAGACGTGTCCTCTGAGGGATGAGTGAGAGGACTGTTAAGTAGTGGGATAAATTCTGGATCAAGTGAGTGTTTATGGACTCTTAGATATTGAATGAACAGCTTTCTTAATGAGGTTGTTGGAGCACAGTTTTATAAAACGCTGCTTCTACAGATTGTGTGTATTTCGTGGCTGCTGTTGATTGGACAGGTGTTTATTAACGTTGCACTTTTTTGGAGGAAGAACGTAATTTTTGGGACCAAGATAAATGCCAATAACTCTGCACTCAGTTTATTAACCCTGCAAATTAGTTTTTTGGTCCTTATGAACCAGAACGAGGTGAAAAGTCCTTTTTAAATCTTGAAAAAACTCTCAATAGTGGATTTTTTTGATCACTGACTCTTTTTTTAGGACCATGTAGCTCCAGTCGTTCGTCTATCCTATCAAGGTCTGGGACACTCTGCACCAGGCCAGGAAAGGATGGTGGGAACTAGAGAGGAGGGGTGGGATGGGACTGGGACATGAAGCGGAGAAGTAGAAAAAAGCTTTATTATGAAGATCGTATTTAATGGCAGATTTTTGATGCTCCAGGTTTCCAGATCAGCGGAGGAGAAAACTCGGGCCGGATGAACCTGGGCACCATCGTCAGCTCCATCACTCCTGGAGGACCTGCTGATGTTGACGGCTGCCTGAAACCAGGTCTGGGTTCTTACTGATCATGGAGAACCTGCCCTGCAGGCTTCATTGATTTCTTCATTCAGATGCTCGAAAAATGAGCTTAAAAGTAACTTTTTTCAAATAAAAAGACTTCAAATGAAAGTCATTCGTAGACTGAAGTGCCCTGATCTTGTGTCAGAACAGAGAAGTGTTTTTTGGTAAGTGTCAAACACCATACCTGCAGTACCTGGAGTACAACCTTCTTCAGTTCAGAAAGCTTTATTGAATTCGATGATGGAGCGAGAAAAACACAGGTTTGGGAGACAGAAGGCCGACTGAGGATGTTGGGAACCTGCATGGCTCCCTCTAGTGGTGCTGGAGTGTTTTTGTTGATTTGTCTCTCCTGTGTCCTTGCTGTAGGTGACAGGCTGCTCAGTGTGAACGAAGTGAATCTAGAAGGTGTTCCTCAAGAGGAAGTTGTGGAGATTCTGCAGAGCGCTCCAGATGATGTCATCCTGGTGGTGTCCCAACCCAAAGAGAGGCTGTTCCAAGGTAACCATTGATACAGCTGTATTTAATGTCCACTTAGAAACACCTCGTGCTTCCACTTTATTGGAAACACTCACCTTGTGGTTTCCGCTCAGTGGCCACTTTATTGGAAACACCCAGCTTGTAGTAAGCTGTGGTCCTGAACTCCTGGATTGGTGGAATAACAGCAGGAGTATTCGTGATGGTGGTGAGGATTTTGAACCCGTACCTCTCTCTCAGACTCTCCTTCAGATTTCTCTCAGTACAAAAACAAGCCCGTTCAGGCCTCGGCCGCCCCGAGTCAGGAGGCAGAAGTGGATGACTCCTCTGAGGACTTTATGATGTCTCCTAGTCCTCCTCTCTCTTTGGCCATGGACGGCGTCTCCGTGACTTCTCCAGTGGGCCGCCGGCAGGATAGTCTCAGCTCGCAGAGCTCAAAGAGCGACTTCTCGCAGACGCATCTCAACGGCTTCCACCGAAACGTCCCGGACGAGGTCACGGCGCAGTCCTTCATCGCCGAGCGCGAGTTTTCAGTCGACGCCAGCCCGCCGGCCCTGCCCCCCAAAACCCGCAAGACCAAAAGCCCAGAAGCGCCCAAAGAGCTGGAGCACTCGGACCGAGGGGACTCGGACATGGACGAGGACACGTACTCCAGCAGCCAAGAGAAGCAGAAGGCAAAAAAGGTACCGTCCGAAGTCCTACTCGTTTGACCAGCCCGAGGTGTAGAGCTGCTTCCTGTGAGCGACGCCTGATTTTAGTGTTTCAACCTGTTTTCTGTTTTCTTTGTTTCAATAAAAGTTTTAACTTGCAATCTTGGAGCGTCTTGAGAAATAATCCTACAGACATCATGATGAGCTTTGATTCCTCCTGTAGATATCACTCATTCCAGTAATATCATATATAATATAATATAAATATTTCTTTGCCAGCCATGGATTAAAATGGAATTCCACCTTTTTTTTTAGATGTAAAAGTCATTTAGAGTGGATGTGGTATAAACAGTTCTGATTTCTTTACAGCTGTGGTGAATGGAACCAGACATCACACACACAGAGGGACTATTTGGCCTCATGATGCCCTGCATGTATCCCTCCACCCTGAGTGTCAGTCAGTGCTTCAGTCAGCTCCCATTCATGTAATGACTTGATGTCTGGTTCCGTTCAGCACCACTGTAAGGAACGTTAACTCTCCAGAGTGGAACGTTTCCCCCTCTAATCGACTTAATGCAGAGATCTGGAGAAATTGAAGCTGGAGTGCACAACATGGAGATCTAGGAACTAGGACTTGTCCAGGAAAACAGCCCAGGAACAGTGTGACGATCTTATGTTCTTCTTCCACAGTCTGGATCTAATATTTTACCGTCTGTAAACCTGCTACTCTGGATTTTCGGATATTTTTAGCTCTGCAGCCCCTGATTTGTGATTAGTGTTCTGTCCAAACTAACTGCCTGCCTGTTGTTTTTGCTTCCAGCCACGTTATGATCGTGAACGCAGTTCAAAAGTGCATGACGCTCAGTAGAACTTGTACCGTAGACCCTCTTCAATCTGTAACCCCTTCACCTCCTGACCCCTGCATGCCGGAGGCTGTGCCTGGCCCTTCATTTACGCCGCTTTTCTCTTGTTTGCAGGAGATTTCTCCAAACTCCGTCACGGACTCATTGTCTGGTAGTGGCCCAGCAGTCAATAGTCTCCAACCTGGAGATCTATTTGACGTTGAGCTGTCAAAAATAGACAGCAGTCTGGGCATTAGTGTCACGGTACTGTTCGGAAAGGTTTTCACTCTCTTTTTTTCTCCTTTTTTTTCCCCTTTGCTCATTTCGTTGTGTGTGGGTCTGTGTGTTTCATGTCCCGTCTCCCTCCCTGTAGCCCACGCTGCTTTTATTTATTTATTTATTTATTTTATTTTATTTTTTTTTATTTTTTTTTTTTTTTGAAGCTTGGCTTCAGTCTCGGGAAAGTAGATTTGCTTTTCTTTGCATGCCGGGTTTCAGACGGCTCTTCGTTTGCGGTCAAAAATTGGGCTTCCATCCTCACTCGCGCTCACAACCACAAGTCCAGCTCTGATTCTCAGATGATCCTGCAGACTTCGCTCATTTAAATCGGCCGTGTCCGGCAGGGCTGCTCTTATTGTTTATTTGCTCTTTTATGAGTGATCGCCGTTGTTCTTTGATGAGAAATTGATTGATTAGTTGCTAAAGACCAAAACGAATTCTTAACAAGAACATCGCAGCTTGAAATGGTTTTTGCAAAGGAGAAAGTTCATTTGAAGCTTATAATCTAAACCCTGATGTCAGAAAGAAGACGCTGTAGATTTAGCTCAAACCAAACCTGTTCACGTTCCTTTCACACCTCCCATTTTAGGCATTTACACACATTTATCTAGAACTTGATTCAGGTGAGTAAAGGTGATGAGGGAGAGAAGAGCGTAAACAATGTTCCAGGAGTTTCTGAAGTAGCTCGTCTGGACCTCCATCATGTTTGAACATCACTTTCAACTGATTTGTTTGGATTAATCTAAACATATAGCGCAACCACAGAAAAGCTAGAGGATTTAGATTAAATGGGAATTCAGCTCCCTTTTAGAACCTGTTTTCATGTTAAAAATTGGCCTGAAATGAAGATGTGGTTAGTTTGGTGTGAAATGGACCATTTTAGAGAGATGTACTTGCTCAGAATCATTCAGTCAAATAATGTTTATTTATAAAAGGCTTTTTACAGCTGTTGTTCACAAAGCAGATCTACAGAATCCGGTTCGAGCCCTGATTGAGTAAACCGAGGGTAACCGAGGTAGAACTCCCTAAAACAAGAGGAAGAAACTTTGGGAGAAAGCAAGACTCAAAAGAGGAACCCGTCCTCCTCGGGTCGCCTCAGGAAAATCGAGAAAGAACAGAAAGAGAATGTATTTCATAAATTAGTAGATTTAGTGACGAGTTCTGGTAAAGTACGAGTTACTGTAAAAGAGCCCGTTAGAGTCAGTGATTGGAAGATCAGTTCGCCAATAGGGGTGGTTCTGTTTGAGTGGGCGGAGCTTTTGTTAATCTTGGTGGCAGCAGCTGCTGCAGATGATCAAGAATGATGGCGCTGATCTGGAGTTCAGGTGAGAGTCCGATGATGGTCGGTTTGATCTAGAAGACGGTGGACTCGCTGGAGTTAGATAATCATGATCTTCACTAAATAACAGCAGCCCTACTTTACACACTGAACACGTTTATCATTTTAACAAAAACGACAAGTTCAAAAGCAGAACCACGTCATGAAAAACATCAGCTTCTCTCTGGCTTTTGCGGCGTTTGCGGCCCGAAAAACGGCGTCCCTCATCCTGTAGGATTGATCTCTGGACTCGAAGCCTCTCGGTCAGGACAGAGGGGTCCCTCGATTGAGATTCAGCGCTTCCTAAAATTCAAACTTGCACGTAAAATTATCAGCAGATCTAGCCTGAGGAATGAAGACAATCCTCTTGCTGTTTCCAGTTAATCTTGACCAATCTGTTAAGTTAATCCTTAATCTTTGTTTTTTTGGGGGATTTTTAAAGCAACTAATTGCGAGGACTGTTAGTCGCTACGACGGCTTTTAGGGGACACGTTCTGTGTCCATTATTAACTTAAAAGCTCACATTAAGGGGACCTTCATGGTAACTCTCCGTCACGGAGTGTGAGCTGCACAAATCAGATCGCAAATTCACCAAAAACTTTGCGTCTTTAATTCTGCTGGAAAATACGGATGAAGTCTGCAGGTTCACAGTCGACCCGGAGGAGGATCGAGGCCCAGATCTAACGCGAGCCTTTACCAGTCCTGCTCCTGTATCTCCTAAAATAACAATATTGCAGCTTTCCTGGGGCATAAATGGAGAGTAGATCAGAACAGGAGACTCCAGGACCCAGACTGGGTTAAATTCTCATCGGCTAGGTTTTTTTCTGTTTTCCGTTTTTCATTTTGCATTGATTTGCTTGGGAGTCTTGTGCTTGAGCTTGCTGGAGTTTGACCTCTCTGTCGTATAACACATGCATGTGACTTGGCATCTGCTTTCAGTAGAAGCTAAGATCACGAAAATGAACTTTATTGCATATTCATGCAATAAAGAAATGCCCCCCAAACAGCAGAATAAACAAAGAAACAACAAACCCGGCCACCAGATCCCTGCCACACTAGACCACACCCATAGTTCTCCCATAATCCTCCACGCTGGGGGCTTTCTGTGTGCTAATGGTTGTGTTGCATGACGCAGGGCGGCTCCAACACCTCCTTGAGGCACGGCGGGATTTACGTCAAAGGCCTCCTTCCCAAAGGAGCGGCCGAGCTGGACGGGAGGATCAAGAAAGGTGAAATCTTGATTTTCATTCAAAAAATGCGATGGCCTGCTGCTTAGGGATGAGACCCCAGGGTCAGAAAGTTCTGGGCTTGGATCATGAACCAGTAGGTTGCCCTGAGGGTTCCTTTGATCAAAGTACTGTCCCCATCACTGCTCCAAGGGTGCTGGATAAGGCGGCCCCGTTCTGGACAGTGTGTGAACTTTCAAAGTGAAAGGGACAATCTGTCATTGTGAACACCGTGAACCACAACCAAATGCTTCCTCTGTATTTAACATACACCGTCCAGTAGGGGGCAGACAGCACCCGGGAAGCAGTGACGGGGACGTCAAGGGAACCTCCAGCTCAACTTCCGGTCCTGAGGCCTCATCCATAAACACTAAACCACCGCTGAGCCCTTCAAATGACTCAGATATTAGACTCCAATCCATGCCTTCATAAAATACAATCAAGCCGGAATCATCACCGTTGTTCTTTGACCAAAAAAATCATTGATTAGATGTTAAAGACCAAAACGACCTCTTAACAAGAACATTGCAGCTTTTTGCAAAGGAGAAAGTTAATTTGAAGCTAATAATCTAAACCCTCATGTCAGAAAGACGACGCTGTAGATTAAGCTCAAACCAAACCTGTTCACGTTCCTTTCACACCTTCTGTTTTAAACATTTACACACATCTAGAACTTGATTCAGGTGAGTAAAGGTGATGAGGGAGAGAAGATCGTAAACTCCAGGAGTTTCTGAAATAGCTTTCAGTACCTTCATCGTCATGCAGCTCGCCTGGACCTCCATCATGTTCGAACATCACTTTAAACTGATTTGTTTCTCCTTCATCTGAAAGATACAGTTGACGGAAGAAATCTTTGCGGTAAATATTAAACTGGGCAGTGCGCGGGTTCTGAAAGGAGGGCTTTATTAGCGTCCTTGTGTTCTAAGGTTCATTGTTCTGTGTCTGTTCTCCAGGAGACCGTGTGGTGGCTGTGAATGGGAAGAGTCTTGAGGGAGCCACTCATAAACAGGCAGTGGACACTCTGAGGGACACAGGACAGGTGAGGAGGCTTCTTTCCGCTTGCATGACAAGTCTTATAGGGGAGCAGTGATGGGGACGGTACCTTGCTCAAGATTACCGCAGGCCAACCTGCTGGTTTGTGATTCAAAGCCACAACCTTCTGGTTCTGGAACTCGTCCCTAAACCCTAGAGCACAGCCCCAGAAGTAGTTCTTCAGGCTTCTTGAAGGACATACCAAGGCTCTTCTTTAGACGTCGATGCCTCTTGTTTTCCGTCCTCTGTGGAGATGATCTCACACTGCTTCTGAAAGTGCTCGGGTACAGAGACTGAAAATGAGAGACAAAAACACTGTCCTTCTGGAAGATCTGGAGAACTGCTCCTCAACAAGATATTAAACGAAAAATGTAAGGAGGCCAGAAATAAATGAAGTCAGAGTTAATAATTTCTTTTTTAGGTGGTGCACCTGTTCCTGGAGAGAGGACAGCTGTCGACGGACACCGTGCATGCTCCTCTAACACCCAAGTCCACATCAAACCTCAAGGAGGACAAAACTCCAGCTTCTGCTGAGCCCGGTGCTGTAAATAAACCCCAGCAAGAATACAACTTCATCACACCAGGTCAGTGTGTCAGTCAGAGAGGATGAGATTAGACATTCTAGACATGAGGCAGAGACTTTAATCCAGCCTTTAGAGGCAGCTGAAGTGTGTGTGTGTGTGTGTGTGTGTGTGTATGAGTGTGTGTACAGGCGGGCGGACGGACAGATAGACGGATGATGGATGGGTGGAGGGATAAATATTAATGTATGTGTATAAATATATATTATAGAGATGGAATGATAGATGAAGGATGGATGTATAGAGGTATATTGATAGGTAGATATTTTGATTGATTTGTATGTACACGGATGGATGGATGGAAGGAAGGGAGGAAGGAAGGAAGGATAGACTATATCCCTCTGTGTGTTTCTCTACAGATAATGTGTTTGAGGTGAACTTGCTGAAGAACTCCTCTGGCCTCGGGTTCAGCTTCAGCCGGGAGGAGGAACCGTCCGGCTCCAGCATGGTTCGGGTCAAAAAGTTGTTTCCGGGGCAACCAGCTGCCGAGAGCGGCCGCATCCAAGTGGGAGACGTCATCATGCGTGTCAATCAGACGTCCCTCAAAGGGCTGTCGCAGCACGTAGGTTAAACCGGGGTTTACACTCTGCAGGGATGATTACAGAAAGTTAATCTGATTCTGATTGGTTGCTGCTGATGGGGACGGTTTACCTTTAACGATGAACGGATGGATCACTGAACGAGTGCTCAGGGTCTCGGACTGGAAGAGTAATTTCGTTGTGGTTCACCGTGTGCCGGGCTGTGTTTCACAATGACAAGAATGGTCACTTTCACTTTAATTTTGGCCGGTGATGGGGGGGGTCCTTTTGGGACGCGGTGATGGCGAAGTCACTTTTGGAGTGGTGATTGGGGTCCTTTTGGACGGTGATGGCGGGGTCCTTTTGAGCCCGGTGATAGAGGGAGTCCTTTTGGACCAGAGTGATTGGGGTTTGGGCCCGGTGATGGGGTTTGGGCGGTGATGGGGTCCTTTTAGTTTGGTGATCAGGGGTCTGCTCAGACAGGATTGCCCAGCCGGTTCCTGGAAGTGGTTCATTTTCTTCCCAGAGTTTAGCTCCTGCTGCAGCACCTGACTGTTTCTGACATGTTCAGGAGACTCTGTCTCCAGGACTGGGACTAGCTTACCTGACGGAGACATGTCTGTTTTTTAGGAGGTGATCTCAGCGAGGGGAACGGGGCAGGAGGTCAAGCTGCTGCTGTGCAGACCTGAAGCAGGAGTCTGCCACGTTGAGCTCCTCCAGCAAGTAAGACCTTCTGTTGTTATCGATTCAGAACTTATTTAGCAAAATGTCCTGTTTCTCATCGGCATTAACCATCTTCAGAATAAAATAATAACTTTTATAAAACACCAGGAAAGAAGCACCAGTATGTGTTCAGTTATTCATTCATTTAGTCATTTTGTTATTATTGTGTTATAAAAATATTATTATTGTTGTTGTTGTTGTTGTTGTTATTGTTTTGTAGTCCCTAAGTGAAGTTTGATGAAACATTACATAAAACATATTTCCAAAACCACTTCATTTGTTGCACACAATTTGCATTGAAAAAAAAAATATCAAAGAAAAGATCAATTTAATAAATTATTGTAATAAAATGTATAAATGCATAATATAAATATATAATATGCAAAGTAAAAATAAGCAATATAACATATAATAAAAATAAAATCAAATAAATGGACAAACGGGGGGAAAAAAAAGGAAAGTGTGTGTGTGTGTGTGTGTGTGTGTGTGTATACATATGTAAGTGGAGCTGCTGGAAATGTAACTAATATATAATATACAGAATATTTATGAATCATCTTTATATTCTGATTTTATAAACGCACCTTCTTCTCAGTGACCCGAGTGTCTGCAGCTCGTTTCAGCTTCTACTTTAAGACCACTCGAAGCTGAAAGACGTTTTCTCAGGATAATTGGGATCATAGCTCCAAACACGTTGAGTGAAGTTGTGATAGAAGCAGCCGTAGAGCCGCTGAGGTCAGGGTGATTAACGCTAGCGACTCTCCTTCAGACCCCGGTGGCGTCTCCACGGAAAGATCCGCCGCCCAAGCCCAAGCCCAGGACAGCTACTCCTCCTCAGGCTCAGACGCAGCTGGGTCCTGTGGAGCAGGCTCTGGAGAGACTCCTGATGAGGTCCCCCAGCCGCAGGGACAGTTACAGCGACAGTACGGAGGACGAGGAGGTGGAGGAGGCCTTCAGCCCCGCGAGTCTTGAGCAGGCGAAAGCAGAGTATCTGCAGACCCCGGCGCCATACAGCAGCGCCAGGAAACACCGGCAAAGCGAGACGTCCTGTCAGCTGGACGCGTCCGTCCGCTCCGCCTATTACTCTCCCAGTCAGTCTGTCAGGACCGAAATGAGCAACAGGTGAGTCAGGAAATAAGAGGGACGACGCTCATCAGACAGGAAGTGATAAAGATGGACACATGATCTTTTCATCATGCTCTCTTTCTGAATAAACACTGAACAGTGTTGTTTAAATTGTTTAGATTTTCTCAGATGCCCCAAAAAATTTGTCATGGGTTCAAATCCCAACTCCAGGATTTTTAATGTCTCTTCTGTCCACCTGCAGGCCTCCTTCCTTGTCTCCACTCCTCTCGGAGCTGTTATCTGGAAGGGCAGTTTCGAACAGTCGGGACCCCCTGCCTCCTCCTCTTCCTGTCCCCATAAACCCCACCCTCTCCGAACAGGAAATGGACGACTACCTGCCTGTAAGAGACTCCACACAATCAGACTTCGTCTGTCGGAGGGGTGTGTCTGAGGAGTCTGCGTCTGTGGAGGAGTGTGTCTGGTGCGTCTGTCGGAGAGTGTGTGTCTGAGAAGTCATCTGTCCAGGAGGGTGTCTGAGGAGTGCGTCTGTCGGAGGGGGTGTGTCTGAGGAGTGCGTCTGTCGGAGGGGGTGTGTCTGAGGAGTGCGTCTGTCGGAGGGGGTGTGTCTGAGGAGTGCGTCTGTCGGAGGAGTGCGTCTGTCGGAGGGGGTGTGTCTGAGGAGTGCGTCTGTCGGAGGTCTGTCTGGTGCGTCTGTCGGAGGTGGAGTGTCGGAGGGTGTGTCTGAAGTGTGTCTGTCGGAGTGGGGTGTGTCTGTCTGAGAGTGTCTGCAGTCGGAGGGTCTGTCTGAGTGCGTCTGTACGGAGGGTGTGTCTGTCTGAGAGTGTGTCTGTCGGAGGTGTCTGAGGAGTGTGTCTCAGCCGGAGGGTGTGTCTGTGTCTGAGTGCGTCCTGTCGGAGGAGTCTGTCAAAGTGCGTCTGTCGGAGAATTATGTCTGTCTGAGTGTCTGAGGTGTGTCTGTCGGAGTGTGTCATCGGAGGGTGTGTCTAAAGGTGTCTGTCCGGAGGGTGTGTCTGCCGGAGGTGGTGTGTAGAGTGTCTGTGTCGGGGTGGTGTGTCGGGGTGTCTGTCGGAGGGTGTCTGTCTTAGGGAGTGTCTGAGGTGTGTCTGTCGGAGGTGTGTCTGTCGGAGGGGTGTGTCTAGGAGTGTCTAAGGAGGGGTGTCTGTCGGAGGGTGGTGTGTCGGGGGTGTCTGTCGGAGGGTGGTGTGTCGGTCTGAGAGTGTGTCTGTCGGAGGGTGGTGTGTCGGGGTGTCTGTCGGAGGGGTGTCTGTCTGAGAGTGTGTCTGTCCCGGAGAAGTGTCTGTCGGAGGAGTGTGTCTGTCGCAGGGGGGGTGTCTGTCGGAGGAGTGTGTCTGTCGGAGGGGGGGTGTCTGTCGGAGGGTGGTGTGTAAGGAGTGTGTGTGTTGTTGTTGTTTTAAACTTCGGTTGGTTGTTTTGTGACAGGAGGTGGAGCTGAAGGTGTCTCTGGTGAAATCTGAAAAGGGGAGTCTGGGGTTCACTCTGACGAAAGGAAACGACTATAACTGCTACATCCACGACATCATCCAGGACCCCGCGAAAGGGGACGGCCGACTGCGTCCTGGGGATCGGATGATATGGTAACAGTCCCGGGGACCAAACAGAACCTGAGAACAGGGTCACCCCTCACTCCAGTGGACGGGGGTTTGATTTTGAGAGGGACGGGGAAAAGAGTAAAAAACAGGTTTTTGTTCCTGAAGTTAAACGTCGGTTTTTCGGACACACAAGATCGTCTTTTCTTCAAGCTTTTATTTACGGACTCGTGTCAAATTTGGGTTTTTTATTCCGAGGAGGGCCGACTGTCCCGGCACTCTGCCCCAAAGAAAGACTGAGATTCAGCTCGAAAACCTGTCCTACATCCAGATCCAAATAAAGTCAAATAGTTTTTATAGGATGATTTTACTTAAGGTTATAATAATAATAATTATTATTATTAATAATAATAATAATAATAATAATATTATTATTATTATTATAACCTTATTATTATTATTATTGTTGTTGTTGTTGTTGTTGCTATTATTACTATTAGAGAATTGCAATAAATATATATTATAACTCATTTATTGCATTAAAAATTTAGATTTTAACAATTATTAATGTATCTTTATTGCAGTTATATAATAATAATAATAATGATGATGATCTAATAATTATTGTTATTGTTATTAGATAATTGCAATAAATATACATTTTAATAATTGTTCAAATCTAAAATTTTTAATGCAATAAATGAGTTATTTTTTTGTAATGTAAAAAAAAATGTATAAAGGTTTTTTTCTGCAATTGAATGGGTGTTTTTTTTTTTTTTTTTTCTCTGAAACCTCAGACGTTAGTCACAGATCCGTCACCTTAATTAAGAATAAAGTGCAGGTTTTAGGAGGACGGAGGCGAGGACAGAAGGAGGACCGAAAAGGACAGATGCCCTCGAAGGGACGTTTGCATGTTTTATTAATGTATTATGACGTCCTCTCCTGCTGCAGGTCAATAACACGGACGTCTCTGGTATGAGTCACACTGAAGTGGTGAACCTGGTCCGAGCTGCGCCCCGATTGGTGGACCTGGTGGTGGGGCGGGTTTTAGAGCCTCCAAAACCACCAATAGAGGCCCACCTCCTCCCGGACATCAGCTTCCAGGGTCCCAGCGAGTCTCTGGGTGAATGTTTTAATGGAAACCTATTCAGTAGATTCCAGCCTGTCTGTCTGTCTCCATCTCTTTCTCCCTCTTTCACTCACTTTATCTTTCTCTCTTTTCTTTTCTGTCTCTCCCCCTGCTCTTCTTTTTCATTTATTCTTTCTCGCTTTTTGTTTTTCTCTGCTAATTTCTTCTTTTTCCTTTCTGTCTGTTTTTTTGTCTTTTTCTTTTACTCTCTCCCTTCGCTCCCCAGCTCTCTTCTGTCTTTCTTTTGTTCATTCTTTCATTTGTCCTTTGTTTCTCTTTCTCTCACTCAGATGTGCTGCACAGCTCTGTGTTTGATGAAGTTTTGTGTGTGTCTGTGTGTACGTACAGGTTTGGTTCTGGACGGAGGACGGGACAGTGGGTTGGGGGTGCTGTATGTGAAGGACATTGTCCCCGGCTCAGCGGCTGCGTCAGAGGGGACTCTGAGACAGCTGGACCTGATTCACTACATTAATGGAGCTCCGACTCAGGACCTGACTCTGAGTGAGAGCTGCAGGCTGCTGGAGCTGTCGCTGAGGGACCTCACGCTCAAGGCCACCAGGTCTGATTACTGCAGCGTCCCCGCAGAGCGTCCCCACCTAGTCCCCTCAGAACGCCCCCCTTCAGAGCGTCCTCAGAGCGTACCCGCAGAGTCCCCACAGAGAGTCCTCGCAATGTTTCCACAGAGTTTACCTGCAGAATGTCCCCACAGAGCGTCCTCTCATTGTCCTCAGTGTTTCCATAGAGCGTCCCCACAGATTGTACCTGCAGAATGTCCCCACAGAGCATCCTTATAGTGTCCTCGCCGTGTTTCCACAGAGTGTCCATGCAGAGCGTCCCCTTAGTGTTTTTCCATACTGTGTCCCCATGTCCCCGCAGAGAGCACTTCATGTATATGGTTGCAGAAAATAAGAATTTCTAACCAGACCAGCCGTGTTGGGGTTCCTTTTATTTGAGTTTTTACTGGTTTTAGTGGTTTATTTTAGTGTTTAGTTTGATGGTGACGCTCTTGCAGGGATGGGAGGCCGGTGTGTCCTGAGAACGAGAGAATGTCCATCCTGAACAACAACGTCAGTCCTAAAGACAACACGTCCAGTGTTAACGGTGAGCTTTACTCCAGTGACGATCCTCCATATCTCCCAATAAATCTCTGAACCTCCTTTTACCTGAAGATGGAGAGAAGGTTGAAGAACAGGACCTCTTTTCTGCAGGATGTTGTGGAATACTTAGTTGGGCTGAACATCTCATCGTTAAAATTCCCAAATCACAATTTGAAAGCGTGCAGTTTTCATCTGATCCGGGCTGAAGTTTTAACAATGACCTTCTCGACATTTGATACATTTTATACAAAATGTTTCACTAAAAAATTAAGAAATGTGTCACAATTAAATTGCAATCAAAATATGAGTGAAAAAAGCAGGCTGTTTTTTCCAAGATTGGAAAATTCCAAGATTCTACATAATTAATATAACCTGGGATTATTTCTACATTACTATTATAGTAAAGGATTAATATAGCCTGGGATTATTTCTACATTTAGTTTAATAGTACAGAATTAATATAATCTGGGATTATTTCTACATTTAGTATTCTTGTACAAGATTAATATAACCTGGGATTATTTCTACATTACAATTATAGTAAAGTACTAATATTGCCTGGGATTTCTACATTTACAATTATAGTAAAGGATTAATATAGCCTGGGATTATTTCTACATTACTATTATAGTACATGATTTAAAATAGCCTCAGATTATTTCTACATTTAGTATTGTAGTCTAGGATTAATATAATTAGATTAGTATAGTCTGGGATTATTTCTACTTTTGTTTTTAATGTACTGGATTACTACAGTCTGGGATTATTTCAACATTTGGTATTATAGTACAGGATTACTATAATTAGATTATTATAGTCTGGGATTATTTCTACAGTTTTATACCATGTTTATATTAATCGACAGCTTTAGGAAAGTTAAGCATCTGTCCACTCCAGCCCAGTTTAATATTTAATCCCAGATTTTGATCAGATTAAATGAAATGAATCATCTTGTTTCCTTTCCTGCTCTACGGCCTGAAGGAAACATAAAACATGGCTTTTTAGAAATGAAGCTCATTTTCTCTCTGAATGTCTCTCAGGGTTTCTCCACGGCGATGATCATGATTTGGAGGCTGTCTGTCCGCCGGAGGTGAGAACTGAAATTATCTCCTTCGTTTAAAACACGCAGTGGACTGATATACCGCAGCCAATCAGAATTGACAGAACTCTGAATAATGAAACTGACCTGTCAGTGCTGGTTCACCTGTTCATCTGATGACAGCATCTTCTGAAGTGCTGCTTGCTGGGAGCTCCTCTCTCATTCTCAGGGTTTGGTCTTTAGGAGCAGGTGATTCATCTGCAGTTGGAGAAGCCGCCTGCAGGGGGCCTGGGCTTCTCTGTGATTGGTGGAGAACGAGGGATCTTTGTGAAGTCCGTCACTCCTAAAGGGACAGCCGACACTGAAGGGACATTACAGGTTGGAGATCGTCTGCTCAAGGTGAGTCCAGTCAGCTTCTGGAAAATGTCTGTCTGTCTGCCTGTCTGTTTCTCTCTCTTGCCACAATATATCTATTCATCTGTCTGCCGATCTGTTTTTGTTTCTTTCTTTCTGTCTGTCTGTCTAACTATCTATCAACTTGTCTGTCTGTCTGTCTGTCTTCCGGTTTAATTATGTTAATCTATTTTTACTCTTTCTCTCCCTCTCCATCTACCATCTCCATCTCTGTCTGCTTATCTCTCTCTCTAACTATCTTTATATATTTGTCAACCTGCCTGTCTATCCATCTGTCTACCTGCATACTGTCTTTCTGTTTCTCTGTCTAACTTTCTGTACGTTGTTCTCTGTCCCTCTCTGTCACCTGTGTGTGTGTGTGTGTGTGTGTGTGTGTGTGTGTGTCTCTCTCCCTCCATCTAGCCATCCATCTTTCTATCCATCCATGTATCTGTCTATCTATCAACTATCTGTTTATGTATGACTGTCTGACTCTCCTTTGTCTCCTTCTGTCCATGTATCTGTCTGTTTTTCTGTCTCTCTTTCCATCTGCCCTTCCATGTATCTGTCTTTCTAGCCATCTACCTATCTCTCTTCCTATCTGTCTTACTGCCTGTCTGTCTGTGTATTTTTCAGTATGTTTTTCTGTCTGTGTCTGTCTAAGGTCAGTTCAGCTTGTGTTGGTTTATCTCAGTATGAGTGAGCGCTGATAGTGTGTGTGTGTGTGTGTGTGTGTGTTAGGTGAATAACGAGCTGATGACCGGTGTTTCTCACGCCAAAGCAGTCGCCGCCATCCGAAAGACTAAAGGACTCGTTCACCTTGTAGTGTCTCGGCCACCTGACCAAACACCCAACACGTATCTGGGCTTCCTGCCCCTCAACTCCAAAACCTGCAATGGAAACACAGGTACCTCCAGCCCTGCACCTCAGCCTGACAGAAGGGAACACCAGGAGAACCTTCAGAGCGTGAATCTTCAGGCTGAGCCGTGTTGTAGTTCACCAGTTTGGCATTTAGATCTTCTCCCTTTTTATTTCAATTAAACAATTTCTTTTCCAGAGCCCACACAGCACTAGATCATGGCTTTCCTCTGTACACTGTAATACACATTGTTCTAGAATGTCCACAGCCTTCTACACTGTTCTAGATAGCTCGCCACCATTAATAGTTAACAGGATGTCCAGCCCCGTTCACACTGTCCTGGAGCTCCCTGATTCACGTTGTTCTAGAGTCCCATCCCCTGCTGTTCTTAAATATCCTTCTTGATTCACAACGTCAACAAGCCTCATTTGTCTCTCTTCTGTCTTCCAGATGTAAGTGAGGACAGTGGCGTGAAGACCAAACAGTGCAGTTCACCGGAGGTGCCCAAGTCCAAGAGTCTTCCTTACCTTCCACCTATAGGTATAAACAGACTTCCCTTCCAGAATAATCTATAATCCAGAATAATTGTTGTGAGACCAGCTGTGTTGTACGGGTTGGAGATGGTAATTAGAACAGCTATGTTTTACGGATTGGAGATGGTAACGAGACCAGCTATGTTATACGGGTTGGAGACTGGGTGCTGATGAGAAGAAAGCTGCAAAAATGGAGGTCAGTGTTTAAGATGCTGAGATTTGCTTCAGGAGTGACGAGGATGGACAGGATGGAGCTTCCAGAAAAGAGAACAGTCCGGACAAAGAGGAGGTTTATGGTGGAGAGAGGACATGCAGGTGGTCCTCAAAAGAAAAATGCAGGGGACAGAAAGAAGAGACAGATGATCACTGACCCTTAACAAGCGATCATGATCTACAATGTACATTAATGAGGGCAGCATTAATTGTGTGTTTTATGTGTGTTGTAGATTATGAGACAGGTTCTCTGGAGAGACAGAAGACAATGGAAGCTGATGAGTCTGAAGACACAGACTGTGACGGTTCCTCCCTCCCTGAGGACTCTCCACAGGTCGAAGTTCATTCAGGATTCAGTCAGGGCTTAATTGCACTCTTGCAGTTCAGCTCCCAGACCCACTGTTTTTGTTTGTCAATCGATTTTGTCTCCCCAGTTTAGTCGTTCATGTCCACCTGATAGTCGCTTGCTCTGTTTACCAGACTGAGAGACTGAGGGACAAGTCTCCTCCGAGACCTTTACAAACCCTCACTCACTCAGAGAGGAAATTTAACTGCTGTTTCTTTTGCCAGCTAACAGGGAACTTTATTAAAGCTGAATATTTTACAACTGCACCGAAAAATACAAATTCTTCGGTTTTCTCAGAGAAGCAGAAGTGTGCAATATGATATTTCACTTCCTGGGAAGCAGAAAGGTTATTGCACATTTGTGTAATAATATTTAAAAAGATAATAGCAAAAAAGAGAAGAGTTTTTTGCTGGAAATAAACGAGGGAAGATTTATTCCTGCGGGAGGAAGGATGGCCTGTTCTGAAGTCTTAATCCTTTGTCTCTCTGTTCTGTGTGAGAGTGAGACAGTAGTTCAGTGATTTGAATACAAACACGTTACTCCAGTCTGAACACAGAGTTTCATTCTAACCAGCTTTAAAGTCAATATTCACCACCACCGTTATTCTTCAGCACAGCCTCAACTCTCTTAGATTTTGATGTACTGTTGAAGAAAGGTGCTTTTTTTTAACGAGTGTGTTTGAACTATCTGCAGACCTCCAGGAAGGCGGAGTGGAAGGAGCAGAATGTTGACAAGTCGCATAACGACAGGTGAGTGAAACCAAGACGAATGATAGCTTGGAGAAGGAAGCATCTGTGGACAGTGCAAGTCAAAAGCAGGTCCGGACACTGGACACTTTTGAAATGTAATAAAGGAGGGAGAGAAGGAGGGAGAGTTATACACAGCAGAGGAGGAGGCTGGACTGTGTGTGCGGGTGAAAAGCAGAGGAAGCATTTCTTTATGCTTCACAATGACAGTTAGTCACTTTCACGTGTGTTCAGGGAACAAACTGGATCATCTGCAGGAGCTGCTGCCACGAAGATTAACAAAAGCTCCGCCCACTCGAACAGAACCACCACTATTGGCTAATTGAAATCCCAATTACAGACTCTTGTAGAACTCCTCACTAAATCTATTCTGAAGAACACTTTCTCTTTCTTCATTCCTGGTGTTGACCCAGAGGAGGACTGGTTCCTCCCAAGGTTTCTTCCTCCAGTTTTAGGGAATCCTTCCTCTCTTACCCTTGGTTTACTCACTAGGGACTCAAACTGGATTCTGTAAAGCTGCTTTGTGGGGGGAAAAAAATGCTTTATAAATAAAACCGATTTTAACGGACTTTATCTGAAGTCTCACCAGCGTCTCTCTCCCCTCAGTTTCCTGCAGTCGTCCTCGGGACAGCTGGACGAGGATGAGATCACATGGGGCAGCGATGAGCTCCCCATTGATGATATAAACTCCAAATTCACTCAAGGTGAGTCTTCATCTACCTGATTAAATACATCTATAATATAAAATAAACTCAGCCTGAAACTGAAATAGTTTTCTGCAAATTGGCTTTATTTTCCATTAATTTTTTTATTATAATCTCTACCGTTCATTAGGTTTTAAGTCTCCAGGTTAGTTATAGTTCACATGTTTGCTCTGAATTAATAAAAAAGAGGTACTGGCATCAAAAAAAACTGACGGATGCTTGTTTTCAGCCATAATTGGTCCCAATTTTCAACTTTTTCATGAAGTATAAATCCTTGAATCCATCAGGAAGATGTGAGCTGCTAATGGATGTTCTTGACTAACGATTCTCAGTCATGGTGTAAACGCTGTCCTTCGATCCTCAGACGGGCCCGTCATCACAGACGAAGAGCTGACGTCTCTGCCGCTGGTGAAAGTGGTTCCTGACGGTCAGTACACTGGGCCGAAGCTGAACTCTGTGGTGAGGATGATGCGAGGACTGCTGGAGCAGAAGGTTCCGCTGCAGGAGTTTGAGGTACTTGTGTGGAGTTTCATTTAAAGTGAGGGCATGATTGTGTTTAAAAACGATATATTTATTCACAATATATCGGATTAGTAAAACCAAAAAGAGAAGAAAGAATAAAATAGATTTAATAAACTACAGAGCTCCACTTCCATTTGGACACCAGTAAGGTGGAGGTGGTGTACTGGTCTGGGCTGGCCTTATTAAAGATGAGCTGGTTGGAACTTGCTGGTTGAAGATGGACCCAAATCAAAATCAACTCCCAAACCTGCTGCCAGTTTTTAGAAGACACTTTCTTCAGGCTGTGCTTCAGGGAAAAAGTCTGATCTTTCAAAAAAGACCGTGATGTTTCTGCAGGATGAGGCTCCATCACGTCTCCACTGTCTCGCCAGTAAAGTCCTTAAAGATGAAAGAATACTGACACGCCCCCTTCCTCACCTGAACTAAACCCTGTAGAGAACTCGTGGACCTTCTTAAACGGCAGATTTACGGGGACGGAGAACAGTCCACCTCTCTGAACTGAGTCTGGGAGGCTGTGGAGCAGCTCCACTGAAAGATGAAGAAACTGAGACTCCATGATGGAGGGATTCTGACTGATATTGGAAAGAAGGGCAGCTATTGGTTGCTGATTTGTGAAACGACAGCTGTGTATATTTGTAAATTTTGAGTTATTATTCTCACTTTAACAGATGAATATAAACGAGTGAGATTTAGTCGTGTAATAATCCCACACTGACAGTGTCCAAATAATTGTGACACATATTCCCGTGAGAACGTTCACACTCGCGTTCCTTTGAAACATTCAGGTTCCAGGGTTTTTAGGATTCTGGATCGACTGACAGCACTGGATTTGTTCCAGATTAAAATGAATCCTCAAAACACTGGATGATGGTCGTTCACACGTGTACTAGACTGATGATCACTTTAATGTGTTCGCAGAACCTACAGAATCTACAGCCTCTGGATGACTGTTTGATTGGTCAGAGTCAGGAGAACAAGAAGAAAAACCGATACAAAAACATTGTGCCTTGTAAGTGGATTTCATTTCTTATTTTTTTTTATTTTTTTATTTTTATTTTTTTTGGTTCTTTGATGATATTTCGGTTTTCTTTTCCCTCCAAGTCGACACGACGAGAGTGCTTCTGGGCAAAGACGGCGGGTACATAAACGCCAACTTCATCAAGATGTCCGTGAAGGACGAGGACTTCCTGTACATCGCCTGCCAGGGACCGCTGCCCACCACACTAGGAGACTTCTGGCAGATGGTGTGGGAGCAGAAGTCCAACGTCATCGCCATGATGACCCAGGAGGTGGAGGGAGGGAAGATAAAATGCCAGCGCTACTGGCCAGTCACTCCCCACACGGCTGAGATGGTGGACGAGAGACTCCAGATCACTCTGGTCAAAGACCAGCACCTGGACAACTTCATCATCCGCCTCATCGAAGTGAAGGACATCCAGGTCAGGACGTCCCATCCTTCCTTTAGTAGCCACACACTGAATGTTTTTCTAGTCCGGCTTACACACTGCTTGGTGCTCTTTGGAGTATAAGAACACCTAAAACCTGAAAAGGTCTTTCAGAAGGTGTTTTTCATTCAACGCTGTGTGAAGTGAAGCTGCAGGAAGGTTTTCATTTCTAAGAATCAATATTTTTGGTTTTAATTTCACTAAACCAGTAAAATAAACTGGGTTCTCATGGTTCAGAGAAAATCTAGAAGATTATTCTTCCAGAACGGTCACATCACTTCTTAAAAGGCTCTTCCATACATCATGTCTGATCCGTTTTCTTCTTCTTCTTTTTAATCTATAAAGACCAATGAAATCCAGAGAGTGACCCACCTGAACTACACGGGCTGGCCCGACCACGGCACTCCCACTCAGCCCGAACAGCTCCTGACCTTCATCTCCTACATGAGACACATCCACCGATCCGGACCCATCGTTACCCACTGCAGTGCTGGGATTGGCCGATCAGGAACGCTCATCTGCATAGACGTGGTCCTCGGCCTCATCAGCAAAGATGCAGATGTGAGCATGGCTGCGTTTCTCCGTCAGAAAATTGCAGAAATCTGGCGCAAGATTTAAAGTCTTTGATACAAATATGTTCAAAAGTATTCTGACAATAAGTTCGTCCAGCTTAAGGTGCATCCGTATCAGATGTTTACCAGCCGTTAAAGAACGAATTTGACTTCGATCTAACCTGTCGGTTCTGCAGACACCCTGTTAGTACCCTTCAGAAGGAACAGCAGAGAAGCAGGCGTCTGTAAACTTTTGTCACACACACAGTTACATGCAGTGAAAAGTGTCCCTGAATCTTAAGCAGCGGGGCAGAGGCGGTCCGAGGTACCCTTGAGCAAGGTACCGTCCCCTTCACTGCTCCCCGGGTGCTTTAAACAGCTACCCCCTGCTGCACGGTGTGTGTGTGTGTGGTTGTGTCGTTGTGGTTCACTGTGTGCTGCGCCGGAATTCAATACGTTTAAAACAAATTCTCACACACTACATTAAATCAGTGCAAGAAAAGGAACCTATAAGATTAAGTAAGGTAAGATTAGATTAGATTAGCTGAGATGAGATTAGATCAATCTTTATTGTCTTTGAGCAAAGAACCAGAACAGAGCCGATGAAATGAAGGCAGCTTTTAACCAGAAGTGCAAAGAATAGAATAAATCCAGAATAAAGACCCGATGGAGGCTGTGTTCGTGTGAACAGGGATAAAGAAAAAGACGCCGTTGATGTGGATCGTGACGACGTGTGCAGTGAAATAAAAGGTTTTTTACACAGAAAGAGGGAAGAATTAAGGAGGACAAGTGTATAAATAGACTCTGCACAGTGTGAACAAACATTCAGGTGTTTTTAGAAATACAGCGTTTGAATGAGAAACACGCACATATAGAAAACTGAAGAACAGAAAATATGCAAATGTCCGTTTAGTGATTGTCCTGCTGTTTTTTTTTGGTTTTTTTTCATCACTAACCGTGTCGTCCCCCCGTCATCAGTTTGACATCTCGGACGTGGTGCGGAACATGAGGCTCCAGAGACACGGCATGGTGCAAACAGAGGTACGTTTTTTCTGTAGTGTGTCAATAAAGGTGTTAGATGTTCTTCATGGACAGAGAACCTCCGTATGTTCTTCCTCATCCAGTTATGGACAAATAATCTTGTGTTTGATTATGTCCTCGTGTCCCAGCTGTCTTTTTCATCTCTGCACATGGTGCCGACCACAGTTTAGTTTTATTCAGATGTTCTCAGATGTGGTTTCACAGCCCGGCTGGTTGATACGTGTTCTGCTCGCGCCAGATCTTCTGAATCCAGCAGATTGTGATGAAGGGCTGCTGTCCATTCTGTCCTTCAGCATGTCCCCTCTCTCCACATCCATAATCCTCCTCTTTGTCCTTCCTCTTCTCCTCTTTCCTGGCAGCTCCATCCTCAACATCCTCCTCCTGATATAATCCTCGTCTCTCCTCTGGACACGTCCAAACCAACACTGTCTCACTTTGTCTCCAAACCAGCCAACCTGAGCCGTCTAAAATACTCCTCCCTAATCATGTCCATCCTCGTCCCTCCTGACGCAAATCTGATGCATCTTTCGGTCTGACATCACAGCTGGTTTCACAACCATCCCCAACCCATTTCATAGCTGGTCCCACTACCATCCTGTAAACCTTCCCTTTCACTCTCACTGGTCCCCATCTGTCACAGATCACTCCTGTCACTCTTCTCCACCCATTCCAACCTGCCTGCACTCTCTTCTTCTCCTCTTCCACACTCGCCGTTACTCTGAACTGTCCATCCTGAGACTCCCCCTTCACCTCCTCCGCTCCCTCCATCCATTCTTATTGACATTATTAGTGATGCCGTTGATTCGGTCTCTCAGCCAATGAGAGCATGCCGTCATGGTTACCAGGTGCACCAGTTTAAATAAAATATGTATAATGAAGTGATGAAGGATCTCTTCTCTCTTTTCTGTAGGACCAGTATATTTTCTGCTACCAGGTCATCCTGTACGTGCTCAGATGTCTCCAGGCTGAGGAGAAAATCTCCGGCTAGGACCGTGGATCTCCTGTCACTGCCGCGCTGCCTCACTGCCTCGCTGCCCCCGTCGGGATGAGGGCAGAAACGCCGGAACTTCTCTACAGCCTCCGATCAAACTCTCCTTACAGCGTTACAGACTTTAGGATTTTTGTACATTCCTGTGGTTTCCTCCTCTTGGATGCTTTTTTCCTCAAAGATGAAACCATCCGTTTTATAATTTATCTTTTTTCCGCTGCTTTTTATAGATACGCTTGAGCATAAGTGATGAATAAATTCCTATTTTATGTGGAACAAATCATTCGCGGGGATTTTAAAGTGATGACGATGCTGGAACGCGTTGAGTACGATGACAGTATTTGCTTTGTAAATCGATTGAGTCGCTGAGCGCCGGGCGAACGGATGGAACCGAGTGTACATATTCATCCAATCAGAAGTGTCGATGTGTTTAAACTGTTACATACTGGACAATTTGCAATTTGTAAATAAAAGAGTATCGTGCCTTAAAGCCTTCGGGTTTCGTGCTGCCTTTTGTTTCGTAGGCGTCTTCTTTGAAGCTCAGATTGACGTGCGTGCAGAAAGACTCGGAACACGGATCTCCTCACGCTGTCAGTCGGTTCCTCCAGGTTATCAGTCGCAGCTCCCAAAACGCTCCAATCAGAGCAGCCTAATCTTAAGATCTGCAGCTCCTGCTTTGCTTCACTCGTCCATTTCTTCTCCGTTTTGACCGCAGGCTTTTCAGATTTTAGCTTCTGACTGAGATGAACAGATTCGGAGAAGTAAAGAACTCTTCAAAATGTTCTGTAGTCTTTAAACTCGGTTCTGTAATTAATCTTTCTCAGGAGAACCGAAGCTTTTAGATGAATGTGTCCGAGTTCTCACCATTACAGCCTCCATTCCTGGCAAAGTCAGCACCACGGTCACTTCAGGAACATACAGAACTCTGCTCATAGCGAGAAGGTGCTGCTGGTGGTAGGACACTCGCCTGTGGACTAAGAGGTCGTAGGTTCAAATCAAAACCACCTCCAGCACTTCAACATCATTGGGTTCCTGAGCAAAACCTTGTGTCTCCAGGGGGACTGGAGTTGGGAAACGGAAGTCGCTCTGAATAAGAGCGTTTGCAAAATGCTGTAAAGGTAAGATCCTGGAACCGGTTCCCAGACGGACGGGTCGCGCTCGTTCTGTGTTCTCCGGTGTCCCACCGTCCAAAGGCAGGCACAGTCAGGAGGTCAGGAGATGATAAATTGTCCCCCTAGGTGTGAGTGTCCTGTCTGTGGTGTTCCCACCTTTCACCCTGTGAGAGCTGGGATCGACTCCAACACCGCCTGCAGCCCTAATCAAGACAAGCAGCTCAGAAAACGAGTGAGTGAGAGGATGAAAGGGAAAATGACTTCAAAGTAATGACTTTACATTTGACCAAAATGTCATTTCTGAATAAAAACAATGAAAACAATTATTTGTTTCTCAAATAAAAGTAGAGGGAGGGCCGTCCTCCCCGCCCAGAGAGAGAGAGGACAGTTCTACTGAGTGATGGGGGAGAGGGAGGGTCCTCCAGCCCAAGAGAGAGAGGACAGTTCTGCTGAGTGATGGGGAGAGAGTTCAGTCCTCCCCTTGAAGAGAGGACAGTTCTACTGAGAGGTGATGGTGGGGAGAGGAGGAGCCGTCCTCCCGCCCAGAGAGAAGAAGACAGTCTCACTGAGTGGTGGAGAAGGGAAGAAAGCCGTCACTCCCCGCCTTGAAGAGAAGGACAGTTCTACTGGTGATGGGGGAAGGGGAGGACCACCCCTACACACCCACGAAAGAGAGAGGACAGTTCTGCAGGTGATGGGGAGAGGAGGACAGTCTCCGCCCAGAAGAGAGAGAGGACAGTTCTACTGAGTGATGGGAGAAAGGGAGGAGACCACCCCTGCACACCAGAGAAAGAGAGAGGACAGTTCTACTGGTGATGAGAGGAGGACCACCCTACACACCCAGAGAGAGAGAGGACAGTTCTACTGAGTGATGGGGAGAGGAGGACACCCTACACCCAGAGAGAGAGAGGACAGTTCTACTGAGTGATGGGGAGAGGAGAGGACCACCTACACCCAGAGAGAGAGAGAGAGGACAGTTCTCACTGAGAGTGTTAAGGGGGAGGGGACCACCTACACACCCAGAGAGAGAGAGGACAGTTCTGCTGAGTGATGAGAGGGGAGAGGAGGACCATCCTCCCCCCAGAGAAGAGAAGAGGACAGTTCTACTGGTGATGGGGAGGAAGGGAGGGGACCACACACCACAGAAAGAGAGAGGACAGTTCTACTAGTGATGGGGAGGAGGGAGGACAGTCCTCCGCCCAGAGAGAGAGAGGACAGTTCTGCTGAGTGATGAGAGGAAGGGAGGACCACCCTACACACACCCAGAGAGGAAGAGAGGACAGTTCTACTGAGTGATGAGAGAGGGAGGACGTCTTCCTGCCCAGAGAGAGAAGGACAGTTCTACTGAGTGATGGGGAGAGGGAGGACCACTTCCACCCAGAAGAGGACAGTTCTGCACTGAGTGATGAGGGGAAAGGAGGACGTCCTGCACCCCAGAGAGAGAGGGTAGTTCTGCTGGTATTGGGGAGAGGGACGTCTTTACTGCCCAGAGAAGCGAGTCAATTCTACTCAGTGATTGGGGGGAGGGAGGACACCCTGCACCCAGAGAGAGACAGTTATGCTGAGTGATGGGGAGAGGGAGGACAAATCCTACACACCCAGAAGAGAGAGAGATTTAAGATTTGGGATTACTCTCCCACACATGAGACATTATTATGACTACAAACCAACAGACAAGATACAGAATATCAGAATATATGAGGTGCTTCCTGGCTTAGACTTCAAACAGTAAAAATGCAAAATGCTGCCATAAAATCTTCAGTAAAGCTGGGTCTGTAAGGTGAAACCCTGATGGTGTGTAAATGGTAGTAGTAGGTGGTTACGGTCTGTGCGTGATTTAACGGTGTGGTGGGACATGGAGAGACTGACACTCAGGAGTGAGAATAAATGATCAGTTTTAAAGTGTTGAGGTGTTTGTGTTTTAGGGATGAGTGTCTGTGACCCACCAGGAGCCCCTATTTTGATCAGAGAGGCTGACAGAATGGACAGAATGGACAGTGGATGGAGTTTTCTCCTCCCTCTGTGGATGAAATCTGATAAAAGAAGGGGGAAACATACAGCCGCTATTTTCATAACATGGTCGCCGTTTGTCCTCTGCTCTCGCTGACGTACTTCTGAAGCTTACGTGACTTCCAACATGGCGCTGCCCGTGTGATCCGCGCCGCCGCAGAGGGACCGGAGTTTGAAGACAGTTAATAGAGTTTATTTGGAGCTAGTTCCAGTTTAAACCGTGTTTATACTTTCATTAGAGTTTACAGTTTATTTACACTGTAATAGAATTGAATTACAGTTTAATTAAAGGTCGGAGCAGCAGGTCAGTAACAACATGTCGGGGAGACACAACAACAAACTGCCCACCAACCTGCCCCAACTCCAGAACCTCATCAAGAGGGACCCGCACACCTACACAGAGGAGGTGATACACACACACACACACCTCTTACTCATACTCATACTCATCAGAAGGGACCCTTACACCTACACACAGAGGGAGAGTGATACACACACCCGCACACATACTCACACACACACTCATCTCCACTTAATACTCATCAAGAGGGACATACACCTACACAGAGGAGGTGATCACACACACCACACACACACACACACTCATACTCATACTCATCAAGAGGGACCCGCACACCTACACAGAGGAGGTGATCCACACACACACACACACACACACTCCTACTCATCAAGAGGGACACACACACCCTACAGAGGGACACACACACACACACACACACACACACACACACACACACACACTCACTCATCAAGAGGACCACTTTTACCTACACAGAGAAATTATTCACACACACACACACACACACACACACACACACACACACACACACACTCATCAGAGGACCACTTTGCCTACACAGAGGTGATCACACACACTCATACTCATCAAGAGGACCCTTTCTCACAGAGGTGATCACACACACACACACACACACACACACACACACACTCTCATCAAGAGGGACCCGCACACCTACACAGAGGAGGTGATACACACACACACACACACACTCCTGCTCATCTGCAGAAGGACCCTTACACCCTACCAGAGAGGTAGTCCACACACACACCACACACACACACACACACTCATCAAGAGGACCCGCACACCTACACAGAGGAGGTGATACACACACACACACACTCATCAAGAAAGACCCGCACACCTACACAGAGGAGGTGATACACACAACACACACACACACACACACACACTCAAGAGAGACCCGCACACCTACACAGAGGAGGTGATCCACACACACACTCAAGAGAGACCCGCACACCTTCACAGAGGAGGTGATCCACACACACACACACACACACTCAAGAGGGACACACACACACTCAAGAGGGACACACACACACACAGTCTCTCATCAAGAGAGACCCGCACACCTACACAGAGGAGGTGATACATACACACACACACACACACACATCTGCTCATCTCCTCCACGGGGACGCACAGTGTGACTCGTGATGTTGTTCTTCTTTAGTTCCTGCAGCAGTTTCGTCACTTCCAGTCCAACGTCCAGGTCTTCAAACACCAGCCGGACAAACCCAACAAGGAGCTGGCGGAGCTGGTGATGTTTCTGGCCCAGGTAGGCGTCGCTCTGTGCGTGTTCAGGTGTGTTTAGAAGCTGCTGGTGTTGAGGGTGTTAGTGTGTGCGTGTCTTCCTTTCTTCTGCAGGTGGGACACTGTTACCTGGAAGAACTTTCTGACTTCCCCAGAGAACTGACCGAGCTGCTGCTGAACCACCACACCGTGCTGGAGGCAGATCTTCGCATGGTGAGTTTCTGTAATGTCTCAAAACCTCAGTTTAAATGTTCCTTTCTTCTCTTGCCCGTGTTTTCGGTTCAGATGTAGGAATGGATGGATTTATCATTTCGTTTTCTCTTCTTTCTAGACGTTCTGTAAAGCTTTGATCCTCCTGCGGAACAAAGACCTGATTGAACCTACGAGTCTCCTGGAGCTCTTCTTTGAGCTGCTGCGCTGCCATGACAAGCTCCTGAGGAAGGTAGACACTCCGTGCACAGACAGTCTGTGCTGCATAACAAACTCGGAGACTTGTCCCCGAATTGTCCCTGACTCGTCCCTCTCTTTTCTCTCCTCAGACTCTTTACACACACATAGTGACGGACATCAAGAACATCAACGCGAAGCACAAGAATAACAAGCTCAACACAGTGAGTCCTGCAGGTCGTCTGTGTTGACCCAGCGACGGTGTAATGCAGTTGCCATAGAAACAGCAGCACAGCGATGCTACATTTATATTAAAACTGTAACATTTACTACAAAATTTATTTTCTGAGCAAAGTCAAGATCACACAGCTTTCAGATCCTACGTCGGACTGTCGTGTAGGACAGCGGGCGGCGGTGGTCTAGTGTGAGGGAGTCGCCTCGGATCGAAAGATTGTGGGTTCGATTCCCTCGCCAGTAGATTGCCCTGAGGTACCCTTGAGCAAGGTACCGTCCCCGTCACTGCTCCCTGGGCGCTTTCAATAGCTGCCCCCTGCCGCACGTGTTTGTGGGGGAAACGCAGAGGCTGAATTTCGTTGTGCTGTGCTGCGTTTCACAATGGCAAGGGTTTTCACTTTCACTTTCACTTTCCCCAGACATGGTTACTAGGGTGTTGCTATCCAGTTGCAGTGAAATTCCAGGTGGTTGCTAGGGAGCTGCAGACCGGTTGCTATGGTAGGCCAGATGGTGGGTTGAGGCTAGCTAGATGATTTCTAGACTGTTGTTATGCAGTGACAGGGGTATCCCAGGAGGTTGCTAAGGTGTTGCCAAGTAGTAACAGAGGTATCCAAAATGGTTGTTAGGGTGTTGCTAACTGGTGGTTGCAAGCTTGTTGTCATCCTACTGTTGTGGCATTCCAGGTGGTTGCTAAGAGTGGGTAACCAGTTGCTCAACTGGTTGCTAGTGTGTATCACAGATAGTTGCTAGGGAGTTGTTATACTGATTGCTATGGAAGCACAGATATCGCTATGGTATGTTGGGTTGGATATAGACAGGTGGTTGCTAGGGAGTTGCTTTGCAATTAGAATTGCATAAGTGGTTGCTAGGAGGTTGCTAACCCGTTTCCTGGGTATACTGCTGGGGTGCCGGTGACCAGTTGTTATGCTGTCCGATTGCTGTGGTGTGGTGGTGGTACTTGGCTACGGACCTCTGGATCAAGAGGTCCCCGGTTCGAATCCCACCTCCAGCACTACCACCACTGGGTCCCTGAGCAAGACCCTGAGTGTCTCCAGGGGGGACTGTCCCTGTAATCAGGACATGGAAGACACTCTGGATAAGAGCGTCTGATAAATGCTGTAAATGTATCCCAGGATGTCTGAGATACTGTGTGATCACAGGTGGTTGCTAGGGTTTTCACAGATGGTTGTCTTCATGCACTAGGAGGTTTGGTAGTTGCTAAGGAGTTCCCAGCTGATTTCTATGCTGAGTTATTAACAGTTTATCTTGAATGTTCCTACCCTCTCTGTGTAGACCTTGCAGAACTTCATGTACACGATGCTGCGGGATGCAAATCCCATCGCTGCCAAGATTTCTTTAGACGTGATGATGGATCTGTACAAACGAAACATCTGGTAAGAAAGAGCTTTTTACTCTCCGTCTTTACTCAAACCGTATAAAGAGTGTCGATACATTAAATAACTGAATTAAATCCTGTTTAATTTAACAATACCGTGGGAAGTCGTGATAAATGTTTTTGTCTTTGTAGGAACGATGCCAAAACTGTCAATGTCATCACAACAGCCTGCTTCTCCAAAGTTACAAAAGTAAGGAAGGATTCTTTTGTCTTCCAGCACCTGATATTAGTACAGATGAACCTCAACCTTCAGCATCTCTTCTGAGACTGGGGTCATGAGTTGGTCCCAGCCTTGGTTGTTGTAGCCTCCAGTCTTCTAAAAGGATGTTAGGACATTGCTGTGAGGATTTGATTGCAGCCCCAAGAGCGTTAGTGAGGCAGGTACTGTTGCTGGATATAATCCTGACGGATTACCTGACCGGGTGGGGGTGTGTTTATCGTTTTGTGTTTCAGATCTTGGTGGCTGCGCTGACGTTTTTCCTGGGCAAAGACGAAGAAGAGAGTAAGGACGGTGATTCAGAGTCAGAGGTGTGTTTTAAATCCTCAGAGATGAACAAAAAATGTTTTTTTCCGGCTGTAAAGATCCGTTTAAGAGGACCATCTGAGCTGCTAGTTTAATACTGCGTCTATATATTTTTAAAGCAGGTTTAAAGCTTTTTCCTCAAGCTGGAATAGAAAAGACAGACTGCATTCATATCTTGTCTCAATTTGAGACAAAAAAAAAAGTTGCCCAGTTCTCCCAGTTCCACAGGACAGCTACTGGTAAATTTGACATTTTAGGAAAATGAAAAAGAAAGAACTTAAAACGGTGGTTGTTCAAAGTCATGGCGTGTTTTATTTCCTGGTTTGCGAAAGATAACTGCTCTACAAGTTGTAGAAGAATAAAAGGGACATAAACGTCCCCTGTGGAGGACACGCGTCCTGTACTCACAGCTAGATAATCAGCGAAGCATGTCCTTTAATCGGGGGTGCCCAGACTTTTGCATTGGAGTGTATTAATGTTGTGTTCTGCGAGCGCTCCGGACGACTGTCTGACTAAACTCGTCTTTTCCAGGAGGATGGACCTTCAGCCCGAGATCTAATGGTCCGATTCTCCACGGGAAAGAAAACGTCCAAAAACAAGAAGAAGCTGGAAAAAGCCATGAAAGTTCTGAAGGTAATTTAATCATTGAGATTAAAATCTCAGACCTGAAACGGAAATTCAGGACAAGCATGGCTGATGTTTTCACTGTTTATCAGCAGATCATGTTCCTCAGGATTAGAAGGTCATGGTATTGAATTCCAGACCAGTAGGTTGTCCTGAGGTGTCCCCATCACCGCTCCCCGGGTGCAGTATAGGTCTGCCCCCTGCTGGATTTGGGTCCTTGAGCAAGACCCTTAACCCTGAGTGTCTCCAGGGGGACTGTCCCTGTAATTAGGACCTGTAAGTCGCTCTGGATAAGAGCGTCTGCTAAATGCCGTAAATGTAAATATAACGGACTGTGTGTTCTCTCCATCACTTTCACTTTCACTTCATTGACTGGCACAGGAGAGCTACAGTAGCCTTTGTTATTTTTCAGGTTTTGACATGTGGCTGTAGGTCTTTTATCTCTTGTTAGGGACCAAGCAGTTTGACACAGACGCATGGAATATGGTTATGAAATGTTTTTTTTTTTTATTTACCCAAAAAATATAACCATGTAAACTAATTATTGAACTAATAGGCCTGTATATAAAAATCAACCAATTATAACCTCCCTCAGCTAACAAACAGAACTGAACTCAGTAAAGCCAGGACCTCATTATAACTGTTTCTAATAATAAAGGTTTGATCAAACAGAACCACAAACAAGGGCTAAACAAATAACAAACTATCTAAAATAAAAAAACAGCGCTCTGCTCACGGTTTGGCCCAACAAGCTCCAGGATTTAAGAGTCCCGAGCGTTAAGACTCCCAACGAACCCGGCGAACAAAAAAGAAACCATCAACAAATTCAATCAGTGACCCGGCAGATCGCGTTCAGATCAATCCACATCTGACTGCGGTGTCTCGGGTGGTTACTAGGGCGCTCCGTGGGGATGATATCCTATATGGTTACTAGACAACAGGTAACTGGTTGCTGTGGTAACTTGGGTGTTTTCAAATCACATCCTGTGGTAGATCAGGTGGTTGCTTGAGGATAGCAGGGGTATCCCAGGAGGTTGCTAAGGTGTTGCCATGCAGTTAGAGAGGTATCCAGTGTGGTGGTTAAGGTGTTGATAAATGGTATCTTTGGTAGCCTGGGTGGTTGCATCCCAACTACTGTGGTATCCCAGGTGGTTGCTAGGGGTGGCCAACCATTTGCTTTGTTGCTCAGGTGGTTGCTATGGTGTTGCTATGCATTTGCATTGGTATCCCAGATGGTTGCTAGGGGTGGCTAACCAATTGCAGTTGTTGCTAGGGTATTGCTATGCTGTTAAAGTGCTATCCCAGGTGGTTGCTATGCAGTTGCAGTGGTATTCCAGATGGTTGCTTGGGTTGGCTAACCAGTTGCTGTGTTGCTCAGGTGGTTGTGAGAGTATTGCTATGCAGCTGCAGTGGTGTCCCGGGTGGTTGCTAGGGTGTTGCTATGCAGTTACAGTGGTATCCCTGGTGGTGTCTAGGGAGTTGTCTATGGAAGCCCAAGCGATTGCCGTGGTATGCTGGGTCGTTGCTAAGATGTAGCCAGGTAGTTGTTAGTCTTGCTTAATATAACACATGAGGTTGCTAACAAGTTGCTTGTGTATCTCACATGGTTTCTGGTGACCAGTTGCTATGGTAACCCAAGTGCTTGTTTAGAAATTGCTAAATGCTTGCTGACAGATTGCACAGGTATTATAATCCAATAACTGACGCCACACATCATGTGGCTGATCAAAGATTAAGCACCATCAGGGTGTGTGTTGGGGCTGATGTTACTTTGTGTGGCACTTAAAAAATGTAAAATCTATTTTTTTTTTTTTTACACTTTCCTTTTTCATGTTTTTAGCCACATTCTGCCTGTTCTGAGCTGTTTCTGAAGTGCTCGTTGGTTTTTCCACAGAAACATAAGAAAAAGAAGAAAGCGGAGGTCTTTAATTTTTCTGCCATTCATCTGATCCATGATCCACAAGGTACCACTTCCATGAGTTCATCTGACACTTTAATACCAAGAAATGAACCTTGACCTAAATCTAATGCGATTCATTTAATAATAATCATAACAATAGACATTATTCCCGGAGTACTTTTACTGAATTTACACTTATTAAAAGTTTGTTGTTCAATTGTAAAAATGCTCAAGGAAAACTAATATTTTAAAAGATTTAAACAATATATTGGGTTTTTTTTTTCCAAAAATGTTGTGTTATGGTGCAGATTTTGCGGAGAAGCTCCTGAAGCAGCTGGAGAACTCAAAGGAGCGATTTGAGGTGAAGATCATGCTGATGGAGCTCATCTCCCGACTGGTGGGGATCCATGAGGTAAACAAACAAACACATGAGACCTGTTCCATCAGAACAAGCGCAGTCATTCACTCTGCATGTCCAGAAGTATTGAGACAGTCCTTCTGCTGATCAAACTTTTATTACCTCAAATAAAAAGTTAAAACTGAGACCTGAAGACTGCCAGGCTGGACCGGAGAGCTGAACTACCGGGTAACATTAACAAAAACCAAAAAAACCCAGCAGCACAGAGAATTCATATGATTGGGGTTCTAAACACTGACTCGGAACGGTTCTGGAACCGCACTACCCAGAACAGTAGGGACTGTTTCTGCAGTGAAAAGGGGACAGACTCCCCCTGTTAATACCCCTGATCTAAACCCTGTTAATACCCCTGTTAATACCCCTGATCTAAACCCTGTTAATACCCCTGTTAATACCCCTGATCTAAACCCTGTTGAAACTCTTTTACCCCTTGGTAAGCGTGTACTGTTAATCTGTAATGTAGTAAGAACGGGGGGCACCTCGGGGGTGCAGTCGCCTCACAGTGAGAAGGTCCGGAGTTTGATTCCCAGGTGGGACAGTCTGGGTCCTTTGTCTGGAGAGGACATGTCCTTCGCTTGTCTGGACGGTCGGAGGAAACGCACAAAGACATGCACTGGAGACACTGAACTGTCCCGTGTGTGTGTGTGTGTGTGTGATGGTCCAGTGACCTGTCCAGGTGTGTCCCCACCTGTCAGAGCTGGGATAGATTCCAACACCATCCACAATCCTAATCAAGACAAGCAGTTCAGAAAATGAGTGGGAGAGTAAAAATAAGCTGAAAAATATAAAAGGCAGACCAACGGAAGCAGGCAGTGAGCTGTGATGAAGATGGAGGATAATGTAGCGGTTTGCTTTCTGTTCTTCTGATTCCTGTGAATGTTTGTTTCCTCTGCAGCTTTTCCTCTTCAACTTCTACCCGTTTGTCCAGCGGTTCCTGCAGCCTCACCAGAGAGGTAACTATCCCCCAGATGCTCCCTGTAACTTCTGCACCATAAATGTTTCTCCAGATGTCCAAGTGTTAAATGTTACACCACATATAATCTGGTTGGGCATCGGAGTGAATCCTGCCACTCATGGTTTTTTTGTTCATAATCTGAGGCATCAAAGGAGACAATAAGAGAAGCATGTGTGGAAAACAGTTTTTCTTTCTGACTTTCAACAGTTTATGAACCGTGAAAAAATCTGTTTTTTGTGTTCAAGAACAAATGAATCGTCTTGAAGAAATTGAGTTTGTAAAGATTCAGGTTTGGTAGATTTTAGGATTCTTACTCTGTTGGTCGATCCTAAAGTTGAAGCCTGCCTCCATGAAAAAGTAAATTTTTAAGACTAATCAACATTCAGTGGTCTTCAAATTTTTGAAAACATGAATATATCAACCACGACTCAGTTCCACTGCACTGAAGGTTTGGTTGAATTATTAGGCCTTTTTTTTTTTTTCCCTTTTTCTTTTTTTAACTGAAAAATAAACAAGGTGGTAGTCGTTTGAATCATCCACACGTCAAACCTTGCCTTATGTTTGACCCCGGGGCGGGACTCTAACGGGAGGGGGAGGTGGTGGTGGAGAGTCGGAGCGACTGCCTTGTCTCTGGAAACTGTACAGGGCTCCTCCCCTGATGAGGGACAGCTGAACACTAATCCTAAGAGAGGAGCAATGACGCTTGTGTTTTCGCTTAATTTCAGAAGTTACAAAGATCCTGCTGTGTGCCGCCCAAGCGTCTCATCATCTGGTTCCTCCAGAGGTAAGTCTCACAGCAAGCCCGACACTTCAGGTTAAGCCTAGTTCAAAACTCAGTTTAGGCTGGGACATTTAGTCCTTGTTCAGACTTCAGCTTCTGTATCAAGACTGGTTTGAAGACATGGTGCAGCGGTGCTCTAGTGTTGAGGGATGAGGCCCCAGGATCAGAAGGTCATGGGTTGGAATTCCAGACCAGTAGGTCCTGAGGTTCCCTGCATTATGTGATGATCTGATCATTTCCTCTTTCTTCTCACAGATCATCGAGCCTGTCATCATGACCATCGCTAACAACTTTGTGACGGACAGGAATTCAGGAGAAGTCATGACAGTTGGGTGAGGAGCTCCATCGTGTTTAATACTGAATTTGTTGCTGTTTGCTCTTCCTAGTCTTGGTACCAAACCGCTTCCTGCTGAGTGGTGTGTGTGTTTAAATACAGAGGATGTGTGTGGTAGTGGTCCACTGTGTTCACAATGACTTAGTCGCTTTCACTTTCACCTGAATCTAATTCCTCTTAATGACTTTATAAAAAGGGCCGTTTTCACAGAACTGGCTTTTGTTTCTTGTAACTTTGCATCCGAAGCAAACTCTCCATGATCACCTCTCTCAATCAGGATTAATGCTATCAAGGAACTGGTGGCACGTTGTCCACTGGCTATGTCTGAAGACCTGCTCCAGGACCTCGCCCAGTACAAGTCCCACAAAGACAAGAGTGAGCTCAGTTCTTCTGTTCTCTCACCTTGTACAAACCAGAGTGGGGCTTCTTAACATAAAAGCTATTGAACCGCTTTCACCCTGTTTGTAGATGTGGTGATGTCCTCCCGAGGACTAATTCAGCTCTTCAGGGACCTCAACCCGCAGATGCTTCACAGGAAAGACCGGGTGAGACCACTGAACTCATCACTTTAAATAAGTGGGGAATTTTGGTCTTTGATTTTAATTTGGCATTATTTCCCATTTTCACTTCTCCTCTTCTGAGCGCGTCCATGATGATATTAACATTAGCTTGTTCAAATGCTGGAGTTCTGATAGAGGAGGAGGGGTAATGTCTGGGTGGTGCTACTGGTGAGACATCACTAAAATGCTTTGGCATTCATTGGCGTCGTTACAATTTTAGTCTCAAGGTCATTTTGGAGAACGGGCCACTTCTCCCAGCTGCAGAACCTCAAATTATTATCCAGTTTAATCCAATTATTGCTGGTTATTATCCAGCCCAATTATCTCCACTTTTTGACCTAAAAAAGAAGGTTCATGATTGTAAACGACTTTTCACGCACTCATTTACTTTGTTGTTGATGTGGGGTCACTCTTCTGGTGCCAGGGGAAGCCCACAGAGTCGTCCACCGAGGCCAGGATCCAGGAATACGGTGAGCTGGAGGCTAAAGACTACATCCCAGGAGCTGAGGTCCTGGAACTGGAGGAGGAGCCCAAAGGAGATGATGATGAAGGTGAAGAACGTCTTTTAACACTCTCAAAACAAATCAAATACTCAGAATTTGACACTCTGAGACACCACTGTCTGCTTTGATCATCCATCCATACATCCATCCATCCATTTTCAAAAACCCGTTATCAGGGACCGGGTCACGGTGGTAGTTGGCTGAGGAGACCCAGCCCAGACGTCCCTTTCCCCGTCCACTTCCACTAGCTCCACCTGTGGGATCCCAGCATGTCCTGGGCCCCTTGGCCTCATCCCAGTTGGTCGTGCGGGGTGGTGGTGGTCTAGTGGTGGTACTTGTCTATGGTCCTATGGCTCAAGAGGTCCCAGGTTCAAATCCCACCTCTGGCACTACCACCACTGGGTCCCTGAGCAAGACCCTTAACCCTGAGTGTCTCCAGGGGGACTGTCCCTGTAATCAGGACATGGAAGTCGCTCTGGATAAGAGCGTCTGCTAAATGCCGCAAATGTAAATGTGCCTAGAGCCCCTCCATTGGGAGGCATCCTAACCAAATGCCCAAAACACCTTAACGGACCCCTTTAATCATCTTTCCCCCACAGACGGCTGGGAGAGTGCCAGCATGAGTGAAGAGGATGATGAAGATGGAGAATGGGTTAACGTGCACCACTCTTCTGATGAAGAGCAGGAAGAAGTGGTGAGGATCTTCTACCTGATTCTTAGACTCTTAGGCTTTAGTTAAGCTTCATCTGGGATTTCCAACAAAAACATCTGAAACTGGGTGTTTTGCACCTTCTGAAACTTTCTAATCTAATCAAGTTCATTTTGGAATTTGATTTCAAGCCTAGGACATCTAGTGTGAAGGACATTTTTCCTTTAGAAGCTATGAAGCGATTGTACATTGTTCTGGATAGGAGCATCTGCCACATGACCAGTGAAATGTTCTGAAACTTCCTTAATCAGAAAAACTGGTCCAGAGGGAAGTTGCTTAAGCAGGACAGCTGGAGGGGGGTGTTGAATTGCTGCAGAAGGTAGATTTTGGGGTTGGTTTTGAAGTTTAAACTGCACTAATCTTGTCCAGGGTGTTAAAACGTCAGTATTTAGCTGAAATAAACAGGCTCGTGCATTATGATTTCCTGAAAACCAAATAAACCGCAATATTAAATCTTGAACTTTGCAGATTCCACAGCACCTTCAATGTTCTCATGGTTCCTCAAGGTTCAGTCAGGGTTTTGGTGGCAGGAGAAGAATTGATTGGCGTCCTAAAACTGAGCTGGAGTGTGTATCTTCACCCCCTAAAGTCTAGCTCTTCATCTAGCATAAAGTGTACACCCTGGCGTAGTGGTGGTCTAGTGATTAGGGACTAGGCCCAATGATCGGAAGGTCTTGGGTTCAAATCCGGGACCAGTAGCTTGCTCTGAGGTTCCCTTAATCAAGGTACCGTCTCCATCACTGCTCCCCGGGCACTTTAAATAGCTGCCCGTTGTGTGTTCACAATGACAATTAGTCACTTTGACTTCGTTTCTGAGGCCAGTCCCTCGGACCCTCGTGTTTAAGGACAGGGTCGTGTTTAGATGGTTTGGTTGGACTTTTATAAAGGGTGAGTTGATGTTTCCAGGCCGAGAAGCTCCAGAGCGTCCCAGTAGAGGAGAGAAAAGCTAAAGCGGCGGCGGTGAGCGCCAGCCGGCTCCTCACGCAGGACGACTTCAAAAAGATCCGCCTGGCGCAGATGGCTAAAGACGTCAAAGCGGCGCCTGGAAAGGGACAAAAGAGGCAGGCTGGGGACAGCGACGAGGACACCGAGAGGTACGGAGACACGCCGGCTCTGGAGGAAAAAACCCTTCATTAGAGTTCTGTTCGTTTATTCGTTATGGAGAATCCAGTGAAAATGGGCATATAATAATAATAATAATAATAATAATAGTTTTTTTAAATACAGATATATAATACCGATTATTACATTCTATAAATATATGAAACATTTTAATAAAATATCAGAACCTGTCAGCAAGTCAGTGACGATTTATTTACTGATTTGGAAATTTGGCTTTAAAAGTTATTTATTATTGTTTAAAATCATTTGATTTACTAAAAGAGAGTTTTATTTGGGCATTTTGGTTTTTTTTTTGTCTGTATTTCATGTTTTATTTGTTCTTATTTCTGATCATTTTTTAAATTATTATTATTAAGTGTTTCAATATTTTGTACAAGCGCACGACATTCAGACTGTGACTTTTTTCGACGCTGTTCTGCATCTTTTCAGAAACAGATCTGTTCTTCATTCTGGACCACTTTATTTATTTCATCATTTATTTTTTGAGTGATCGGAGACTGTAATTCATAAGCACATCCGTTCTGTGATCCATTCAGAACAACGAGACTCTTTATTGTCTTATTGATCATGTTTATTGTGCTGCTGTTAAAATGATTCTTTTCTCTTCTCTCTTAAACGATGCGGTTCAGAGGAGAGCTGCTCTCACTGAGGGACATCGAGCGCTTACACAAGAAACCCAAATCGGACAAAGAGACCAGACTGGCCACAGCCATGGTGAGCGGACGCCCACCCACACTCGGGCACGCCCACCCACACTCGGGCACGCCCACCCACACTCGGGCACGCCCACCCACACTCGGGCACACACTCAGACAGATGCTCACTCACAGATGCTCATTGACGCACGCTCACGCACACAGATGCACACTCACTCTCACACACGCGCGCGCGCGCACGCACGCACGCACGCACGCACGCGCACACACACACACACACACACCTTGCTGGAGCAACAGGCCAGCCCCGTCCATAATGAAGTATTTCATTTTCCAATTTTACTTTCCATCTTTTGAGTGTTGTAATTAATTAATGAGCACTAAATGTTACAGTTCATTAGTCCATTAATTTGTTCATTACAGTTCATTAATTGGCAGCAGTCACTGAGGTCACTGCCTGCAGACCATATGTTGCTGTAGAAGTCACAGTTGTAGCCCCCAGATTCAGATTAGAATTGTTAAAGTTCAGATATCTGTAACCTCACAAGTATTCGTTACATTTTTAATAAAGTGCTGAGATTCATATATAGTTCATGGTTTGATGCAATTTTTAATTTTAAAGATGCATTTTTTTTTTCTTCGGCTCTTAGTTTAGAAAAGAGTAAAGTTAAGCACAGAAAGCTGAAAACTGAAAGTTCAGTAACGAAGTATTTGTACTTCATTACTTCCCTCTTCTGCTGATCATTTCAGAATTATCTCTCTCATTTCACTGTTGGAAATAAACGTGTTTTTTATTATTCTTAAGTTCTATAGTTAGTTTATTATTATACTCAGGAGTTTAACCTGCTGTAACGTCCTGCAGAAGTCTCTTCTATTTGAACACAATGCTGGTTTTCTCCTGCAACTCTCCTTCCCTCCTGCGCTGGTTTCCTTTCTCAGGCTGGCCGATCAGACAGGAAGGAGTTTGTGAAGAAGAAGACCAAACTGAACCCCTTCGCCAGCACCAGCAACAAGGAGAAGAGGAAGAAGAAGAAC
Source organism: Hepsetus odoe (assembly GCA_017165825.1). Lineage (NCBI taxonomy): Eukaryota > Metazoa > Chordata > Actinopteri > Characiformes > Hepsetidae > Hepsetus > Hepsetus odoe. Next base: position 24,155,034 of record CM029381.1, on the reverse strand, counting down.
TTCATGATGATGAAACAGAGCCACAGCGTCCGGACCAAAGGCAAACGGTCCTTCAGGGAGAAACAGGTAAACGGATGTTGTTCAAGGAAAGATTCCTCTGCTGTTTCAGTTCAGATGTTTCTGGACCGTGTTCTTCTTGCTTTCCCTCAGATTGCCCTCAGAGATGCCCTGCTGAAGAAGAGGAAACAGAAGTAACATCTGGGGCGGATGATAGAGCTTCAGGGAAAGGACTATCTGGACCATTTTTCCACATCTGTATCTGTACAGAACTCTGCTGTGACGAGTTTCTTAAAGCTGTATTAAATATATTTTACAGCGAAGCGCAGTAGATCTGCTTGTATTGTCTAAAAGTGATGCAATAAGTTCCATTATTTTATTGGACCTTTTTCTCAGTATGCTACTCCTGCAAAAAGTGTTCTTAAGACTTCGTTATTGGGCCATTTTGGGTGCTACATTTCGCCGTAATTGAAACATTTTTAGATCGCGGACCAGCAGTTACCCGTACAAAGAGCCTAAATGTGAGTTATAGTTCCGCATAGAGGATTTTAGGTTTATATTACAAGTATCTTGGTCAACACAGGTTGGTGGGACTGTGGGCAGTGCTGTTGCCTCATAGTAAGAAGGTCCTGGGTTCGATTCCCAGGCGGGATGGTCCTGGTCCCTTTTGTGTGGGTAGTAAATGTGTGGGCTTTCTTCTTGCAGCTCCAGTTTCCTTTCACAGTCCAAAGTTACCTAAAGTGGACCGTAGATAAACTGGGGTCTGGCAACCTTTCCATGGTGCTTCTCACCTTTCGGCCTCGAGTAAGCTGGAAAGATCACGAGCAAGCCATAATAATCTCCAAGGTCATAAAGATACCCAGGTCAGTAGCATCCAAACTCTCTCACTTAATGTTCTCAAGTTCACCACCACCACCCTCACGATCATCAGGAGAACACTGAAGAACAGTGGTGTGCGTGGCAGGACTGCAAGGAGAACCCACTTCTCTCAGAAACAGGACATTACTGCAAGCCAGCTGCTAAAATAACTACAAGCCCAGCGTTTATTGGAAAAACATGGACAGATGAGACCAAAACAGCACATTTGGTTTAAATCAAGATTCTTTGGTTTGAAGAAAGGAAAACGCTGTGTTCCAACATAAGAACCTCATCCCTTCTGTGAAACACGGTGGAGTCATGGATGGGGTTCATATACTGTGGCAATTGCGGATATGCAATTCCGTATCGTTTTACTCCGTAAATAAAGGAGCCAGTGTAATAATTTTGCCTCACGTGTTTAATTGGGTTCTTTATTTGCTTTTAGGACTTAAAACTGATGTTTTAGGTCAAATTTATGCAAAAATAAAATGTAAACAAAGGAAAGGAAATGGTTTCTTTTTTTTTCTTACCTTTTTGCAGGTGAGGACTTCTGTTGACTGTTTTTTGTCTCTTATTTTCAGTCCAGTCTACATACCTGAGCAGTTCTCCAGATCTCCACATGGCCTAGGCTGGAAAAGACCAGGAGTTCGACCAGTGAGATCTACTTGAAGCCCACTGTGCTTCAAACCATAATTTCCAAAATACATCACCCATGTGGAGGGCAAAGCAAATCCTCTGCTGCCCTCCACTGATCTTCACCAGGACCCTACAGAATCCCCACAGAGACGCAAAGTCCAGAGAAGGAGATGGTTAACTTATGCTGAACTTGGGGTGGTGGTGGTCTAGTGGTGGTACTTGTCTATGGACCTATGGCTAAAGCGGTCCAGGTTCACATCCCACCTCTAGCGCTACCACCACTGGGTCCCTGAGCAAGACCCTGAACCCTGAGTGTCTCCAGGGGGGGACTGTCCCTGTAATCAGGACATGGAAGTCGCTCTGGTCATGCAGCAAATGCAGAAAAAATGTAATGCTGGCCGTGTCTCTGTCTCTGTCTCTGGGGATTAAAAGCATGGACGCTGGTCGTTCACACGTCTTTGCAGCGAAACGTTTCATCAAAGATGAGCTCCAGTGTTTAAATGCTTGTGTTTTTAGTCATAGGGCTGCGTCCCAAACCGCACACATCTATTAAACATTGTGAGAAGGGTGTTCGATGTGTTGTGGGAATCAGACAAACACTTGTCAGGACTCGTCCTTACGTGAGCAAGGTTTTCTCAGTACAACGCTCTTAGTGCGCAACCTGCATTTATGGGCCTGCATGTGTGTGGAAAAGTGCAAGGGCGTTGTTGCACAAAATAACAGGGGACATCTTCATCTCTGCAGACAGTGTCCTTTTTGTGAACTCGCACAACCAGGACCAGGAGAAGAGGCATATGAATCAGTCTTCCAACACGTTGCCCGCCTTTTATCATTTAAATGCCATTAAATATAATATAAATTATATTAAAATCAAACCTAAAAAAAAAGACAAAAGGACATAAATGTCAAACTAAAAAAATTATAAATTTACAAAAAAAAAAAAAAAAGACATCAGTGATTGCTTCTCCATCATGGTTTTAGTGAAGCCAGGCCTGCTGGGTGAGTGTGGGGTTATTGACGCAGTCGCTAGCACATCAAATTCTGAACTGCCTGATTAACGTACACCATCTGTATTGTATAAAGTGGCATTTGCACCGGTGCAGGGTCTGGTAGGAAAGGCTGATTTGCGGTGTGAGGAGTACACGCGGTACAAGTATCGGTGATGTTTACCCCTGTACCGTGTCGTTTGCATACTGCCAATACAGTGTGTGGGTCTATGTGGGTGACTAGGGCATGTTTCCAGATGACTTCAGTTTGTGTAACTGAAAACAGGCTTGTTACTAGTACTGGCATGCCTAAGGCCAGTTATCTTCACCCTTCTTCATGTTTATTGGTGGTGGCAGGCCCAATCAGCAGTCGTCCCACCTCACCGGGGTGCTAGAATACCTCCTTGGCCTACTATAGTCTCCTCTTGGAGGAATCTAGTCACTAACCAGTGATGGTGCTGGTGTTTAGAGTGTGTCTTTCTATGTAAGGTTGCTCATGAGTGATGGAGGTCTCTTGATGTCAGTGCTTCTCTGGTTCCGCTGATGGTTCAGGAACTCTCCTGCAGTGACTGGCGTGCACACAGGTAGAGCTTCCGCTCACTTTTTTACTGCTGAGTGTGTGGTGAGCAAGATCTGGAAGGGTCCGGTCCACCTGAGTTTGTTCCACTTTGTTCAGGTCAGCTCATGGGCTGGACGCTGGTCCTGGCTAGGCTCCCTAGGGTGGAAAGGCTTCAGCTTACTTTGAGAACATTTGAACAATTTCCAAACTCATTTTTTTCCCCATCTGTAAGTGGTCCAATGGCTTGTCTGGTGTGGAGTGTGCAGTGTCTGTTCAACCTTCAAACCACACCCTGGATTGTGTTGTGCACATTTGAGGCACTGTTAACAACAATCCCGAGACTAAGGAACTGATGTTTGTTTACTGCTGTTTTGACATGTGGTTCTTACCATCTGTCAGCTTGGCCTAAAATGCAAACATGAATTTAGCCAAACATGGCCGGCCTGCAGGCCCAACCAGACATTGTCTTCAAGTCTCCAGCCTGCTTGACGTTTCTCCTCCAGTGTGGTGCACAGCTGACGTTCAGAAAGCATAAAGAAACTGTGTGAGGTGCATTTGCAGAAAAGAGATCTTGTGCTGTTTCCGGTGGTAGTGATTCGTTAGCAGATTATTTGCAAACTGCAAATGCGGATGGATTAGATTTTGAAATGCATCCAGGAGCGGAGAAACGAGCTGACGGTGAGCAATATGTGAGCCAGGGCCCTGTGTTTCCAAATGGTGCCTAAATCATATTCCACCCCAAAGGCGTACCTGCTGTCAGCGTAGAGACTGTACCTGACTCAGCATGTGTGCATGCTTCAGTTAGAGCACATAGCTTTTTTTGGGGCAGCGGTGGCCTAGTGGTTCGGGCGTTGGCTGCATGATCGGAGGATCGGGGATTCGAACCCCTTCCTAATAGGTTGCCCTGAGGTACCCCTGAGCAAGGTGCCGTCCCCGTCACTGCTCCCCGGGCGCTTTCAATAGCTGCCCACTGCTGCACGGTGTTTGAGGATGGGTTAAAAGCAGAGGTCCAATTTCGTTGTGGTTCAGAGTAGCAACATAATTTGTAACACATGGATTTTGTGAATCAGTATTTCTGCTAATTTATGTAGATGTCATTAGGCACCCCTTTTTTCTTCATGATTTGTTTCCAAAGATCCAGACTTTCTTGTATGTTAATGTATTGTTGAGGAGCAGATCTTCCTGAAGGACAAAGTTTTTGTCTCTCATTTTCAGTCCAGTCTCTGTACCTGAGCAGTTTCAGAAGCAGTGTGAGATCATCTCCACAGAGAACGGGGAACAAAAGGCAGATGTCCAAAGAAAAGCTTTGGAATGTCCTTCAAGAACCTGGAGAAGTGTTCCTGAAGACGACTAGAAGAAAGGAGCTGGTCTAAGAGAGTTGAGGCTGTGCTGAAGAATAACGGTGGTGGTGGTGAATATTGACTTTAAAGCTGGTTAGAATGAAACTCTTTGTGTTTAGACTGGAGTTACATGTGTTTGTACACAAATCAATTCAGTCTCACTTTCACACAGAATAGACCGTATATATACAGCATTCAGGGAACTAAGTATTAAAGTAGGTCTTAATAATAATAATAATAATAATACACATAATTTAAAAGGCAGCTGATGTCATACCCAAAGGTCTGTTCCTTCTGTACTTGTTTGTGTTTCTAGGCTATTAACCATTTTTTTGGAAAATATATTTTCAGCAAACTTAATTCAGACTGTTTGGTGTAAGAATTGTCACCTACAATGGCCTCTTTTGCCCGAGTATGGAGAGAATAAAGCTGTTCCGGAGTGACTGTATTCAAAAGAGGTGGGAGGTGTCAACTCTTCTGCTTTATCTCCGTCCTCCCAGCAGTGCCTCTGTCTTGTTCTGTCTCCCGGGGCGGATCATGTGGAATATCAGTGAACCGAGTCAGAATGGGTCGTTTGCTGGGCAGGACAGTGGACTTCAGCAGAGACTGGGCATTACACTGGCCATCACGATGGCTCTGGTGATGTTGGCAATGGGCTGCTCAGTAGATGTGGACAAGCTGTGGCTGCATTTGCGACGCCCGTATGCCATCCTGGTGGGACTGCTGTGCCAGATCGGGATCATGCCCCTCATCGCCTACCTGCTGGCACTGTCGTTCTCTGTAAAAGCAGTGCAGGCCGTCGGCATCATCATAGTGGGTTCCTGCCCTGGGGGAAGCACCTCAAACGTTATTACCTACTGGCTGGATGGGGACATGGACCTCAGGTGTGTGTGAGTGATATTTTGATGACAACTGCACCAGTTTCCTTTCTTCCTTTTAATGAACTACAACTACAGACTCTACTATCAGCTTCAAACCTTTTAATGAACAACTACAGACTCTACTATCAGCTTCAAACCTTTTAATGATCAACTACAGACTCTACTATCAGCTTCAAACCTTTTAATGACCAACTACAGACTCTACTATCAGCTTCAAACCTTTTAATGATCAACTACAGACTCTACTATCAGATTAAAACCTGTACAGTGAGACCTTTTTGTGGCATCTTCATGCCTCACCTTCATCCTCAGATGTTTGTTTTCCTTCCAGTCAGTGATTGTAGGACTCTTTCTGGGAACCTGGAAGGGTAAAGTCAGTTAGATGTCCAGTTCCACTGATTCGGATGGTTATGTTCAACGTCTAGAACGGTGCACTAGTATAAGTGCTGGCGGAGTAGTACAATTACAGGTAAGTGTATAGACAATGCACAATTTCATAAAGACTCTTGATCTGTCTCTCTGTCTTTTTCAGTATCTCCATGACGAGCTTGTCCACTGTGCTGGGAATGGGCACCATGCCATTGTGCCTTTATGTCTACACTCAGCCTTGGATCCAGGTGGAAAGCATTAAGGTTCCTTATCTTAGCATTGGTAAATTGACTTAAAGACTCCACCACTGCTTAACTTTGTTGTTATAAATGTTTCCGGAACGTTTCCATGTAAACCAGAACAGAATGCTAAATTATAAGAAGATCTACATGAACAAGAATAAAAAAATCACTCAAGACACGTCAATGCAGCCAATCCAAGCTTTGGCCATAAATTCCCCCATAATTTCCCCATGCAAACCTACATAATCATTTACATTAACAACGGTCTTTTTCAACAGACATAAAGGCTCCTTTTGATGTCACTTCAGGAAAATGTTGCAACAACTGTAGCTCATTGGAATAAGAAGACAGTTCCAAGTAGTGCAGAGTGTGGAAGAGAGGTGAATCAGAGAGTTCATGCAGGTTGGAATGGGTGGAGTTTCATATAAAAAGTAGATTTAATGATAGTAATAAGATATTTTCTTTTCTTTTTTTTTTTTAATTCACTCACTAGTATATCTGTCATTTTCAATATAAACCCCCTCAAATCTGCTTGTGTGGGAAAGAGTTACTTGTGAGAGAGATTTACTTCAGATGAGGTTTTGGATTGAATAATGCTTTGCACGCTTGTCCCTAAAGGGTTAAGACATATACTGGACAATATTAAAAGGTCTGGGATTGAAAAAATACAAACACATGATGAAAGTAACAAAGATGATGTACAGTTCTGGTCAAAAGTCTTTCATTTCTGTCTGTTTTGTTTGAAAGTGAGACAGTAGGTTCTGTGATTTGAGTACAAACACATGTAACTCCAGTCTAAACACACAGAGAGTTTCATTCTAACCAGCTTTAAAGTCAATATCCACCACCACCACCGTTATTCTTCAGCACAGCCTCAACTCTCTTAGACCAGCTCCTTTCTTTAAGTCTGGAACACTTCTCCAGGCTTCTTGAAGGATATACATCTACTTCTTCTTCTTTCAGCTCCTCCCGTTTTGGGGTCACCACAGCTGATCATCCGTTTCCATTTCTTCATGTCCTCTGCATCATCTTCCTTCAAACCGACCACCTTCATGTCCTCTCTCACCACGTCCATAAACCTCCTCTTTGGTCTTCCTCTTCTCTTTTTTCTTGGCAGCTCCATCTTCAACATCCTCCTTCCAATATAATCCTAACTCTAACAAAACATCCAACCTGAGCTGTCCCTCTACTAATCCCGTCCATCCTCGTCACACCCAACGAAAATCTCAGGACCTTTAACTCTGACACCTCCAGCTCCGGCTCCTGTCTTTTCAACGGTGCCTCCAACCGGTATAACATAGCTGGTCTCACTCCCGTCTTGCAAATCTTCCCTTTTCCTCTCACTGCTTCTCATCTGGTGGGGCAGCGGTGGCCTAGCGGTTAGGGTGTTGGCCTTGTGATCGGCGTATCGGGGGTTCGAACCCCTTCCCAATAGGTTGCCCTGAGGTACCCTTGAGCAAGGTGCCGTCCCCGTCCCGCTCCTCCCTGCGATGGGCTGGCGACCTGTCCAGGGTGCGTCCCCCGTCCTCGCCCTGTGTGCGCTGGGTTGGACACCGGCACTCCCCCACGACCCCGTTTGGGACAAGCGGCAGATAATGGATGGATGGATGGATGCTTCTCATCTGTAACAGATCATTTGATAGAATGAATGTATTTTAATAGAACTGAATAATTTTATCCATCGAATTCAACACCATATAACCATGAATGATTGTAGGATTTTCTTCCAGCAGCCTCACAGTGAGAAAGATTAGAAATATCATCTGCATTTTAGATGCAAAAAGGTCTTCAAAGTCTTCTCAAATGTGTGGACACGTCTCCTTGTCTTTCCACAGGAATCACGTCCATCACTCTGTTCGTTCCCGTGATCTTTGGGGTCCTGGTCAATTACAAGTGGCCCAAAGTGGCAAAAATCATTTTGAGGGTAAGCAAAGTACCGCCATCTGCACACAGTTGAGAGTAGAAGTGCTTCGTTTCCATTTGTTCTTATCTTTCATCCATTTGTGGAAAAGAAAGGAGCTCCCTAAGCCTAAAACAGATTGAAAGACAATCAAACACAAACCAGATCAGCAAAATAATAAAATTCTGCCAAGCTGAAGTGTCAAAAGTGTCAAATGAGTGCAAATTAGTCTACCTGGAGCATCAATAAAAGTACTGTTCCAAATGTAAAATCAACAGCAGAGCTGGTCGGGCTGGGTAATAAAAACCATTTCCAATGTAAAGTAGCTTTGGTTTGCAGGCAGTAAAGATTTAAATGCAGAGACACTGAGCTGATAATAACTTCAGCACAAGGCTCTATATCTTATGAAATAAAACAAATGAAATATAGTAGACTAGAACACTAGGGTGGAACCCCAACATGCACATCACATCATGGGCCTGTTCATTAGAAACACCCACCTTGTGCTTTAACTAACTGGTCACTTTGTTAGTAACACAAATCTATGCAAACCTGTCTGCACTATACAGGTGTGCAGATACACCTGTAGCCCACAGTTTATCAGCCTCCACTCAGCAACCCCCCCCCACCCCCCCACCCCCCCGTCTCTCTGTCTCTCTCCCTCTCTCCAGATTGGCTCACTGTCCGGTGTGTTGGTGATGACAGTGCTGGGTATTGTTACCTATGCCCTGTCTGATGACATGTGGAGCACAGACATCAGCATTCTTCTAATCGGTGGACTGTTTCCCATGATTGGCTGCCTGGCTGGATTCCTCATCTCCGCTTTAGCCCGACAGCCCTGGAACCGGTGAGTCTGTTTTAGTGAGTCTGTTTAGTGAGTCTGTTTAGTGAGTCTGTTTAGTGAGTCTGTTTTAGTGAGTCTGTTTAGTGAGTCTGTTTTAGTGAGTCTGTTTAGTGAGTCTGCTTTAGTGAGTCTGCTTTAGTGAGTCTGTTTTAGTGAGTCTGTTTTAGTGAGTCTGCTTTAGTGAGTCTGTTTTAGTGAGTCTGTTTTAGTGAGTCTGTTTAGTGAGTCTGTTTAGTGAGTCTGCTTTAGTGAGTCTGCTTTAGTGAGTCTGTTTTTGTGAGTCTGTTTTTGTGAGTCTGTTTTAGTGAGTCTGTTTACTGAGTCTGTTTTAATGAGTCTGTTTTAGTGAGTTTGTTTTAGTGAGTCTGTTTTAGTGAGTCTGTTTTAATGAGTCTGTTTTAATGAGTCTGTTTTAGTGAGTCTGTTTTAGTGAGTCTGTTTTAGTGAGTCTGTTTTAGTGAGTCTGTTTAGTGAGTCTGTTTTAGTGAGTCTGTTTAGTGAGTCTGTTTAGTGAGTCTGTTTTAGTGAGTCTGTTTTAGTGAGTCTGTTTTAGTGAGTCTGTTTAGTGAGTCTGTTTACTGAGTCTGTTTTAGTGAGTCTGTTTTAGTGAGTCTGTTTTAGTGAGTCTGTTTTAGTGAGTCTATTTTAGTGAGTCTGTTTTAGTGAGTCTGCTTAGTGAGTCTGTTTTAGTGAGTCTGTTTACTGAGTCTGTTTTTGTGAGTCTGTTTTAGTGAGTCTGTTTTAATGAGTCTGTTTTAGTGAGTCTGTTTAGTGAGTCTGTTTACGTGAGTCTGTTTTAGTGAATCTGTTTTAATGAGTCTGTTTTAGTGAGTCTGTTTAGTGAGTCTGTTTTAGTGAGTCTGTTTTAGTGAATCTGTTTTAGTGAGTCTGCTTTAGTGAGTCTGTTTAGTGAGTCTGTTTAGTGAGTCTGTTTAGTGAGTCTGTTTTTAGTGAGTCTGTTTAGTGAGTCTGTTTTAGTGAATCTGTTTAGTGAGTCTGTTTTAGTGAGTCTGTTTTAGTGAGTCTGTTTTAGTGAGTCTGCTTTAGTGAGTCTGTTTAGTGAGTCTGTTTTAGTGAGTCTGTTTTAGTGAGTCTGTTTTAGTGAGTCTGTTTTAGTGAGTCTGTTTAGTGAGTCTGTTTAGTTAGTCTGTTTTTTAGTGAGTCTGTTTTAGTGAGTATGTCCTCCAGTGTTTGCCTCAATAGCCGTGATGTTGGTCTTACAGGTGCAGAACCATCGCGATGGAAATGGGAGCCCAGAACATGCAGTTGTGTGGTACAGTGATCCACCTGTACTTCCCCGTCTCAGATCTCCTCACCCTGCCAATCATGTACTCCGTCTTCCAGATTCTCACTGGCCTTCTGCTGATCATTGGTGGGGACTACTGACCAAGCCCACACCTTATAGCTAAATCCGTAAAAATCATCATCATCATCATCATCATCATCATCATCATCATCATAATAGTATCCAAGTCCTCCGAATTAATAATAACAATAATAACGATCTTCTTCTTCTTTCGGCTGCTCTCGTTTAGGGGTCACCACAGCTGATCATCCATCTCCATCTCCTCTAGTTCTTCCTCCTTCAAACCAACCACCTCTCTCACCACAACCATAAACCTCCTCTTTGGTCTTCCTCTTTCCTGACAGCTCCATCTTCAACATCCTTCTCCCGACATAATATTTGTCTCTCCTCTGGACATGTCCAACCTTGATTCGCTAACTTTGTCTCCAAACTGTACAATCTGATCTGTCCTTCTAATATACTCATTTCTAATTCTGTCCATCCTCGTCACACCCAACGACTCAGCATCTTTAACATCTCCAGCGCTGCCTCCTGTTTTTTATCATCATCTCCAATCCATACAACATAGCTGGTCTCACTATTGTCCTGTAAACCTTCCCTTTTACTCTAGCTGATACCCGTCTGTCACAAATCACTCCAGCCACTCTTCTCCACCCATTGCAACCTGCCTGCACTCTCTTCTTCACGTCTCTTCCTCACTCACCGTTACACTGAACTGTTGATCACAAGTATTTAAACTCCTCCACCTTCACAACCTTTACTCCCTCCAAACACTCTCCACACACTCTTCCATCAGGAACTCCTCCCCCATACCTCCTTCCATCCACACCATGGTAGAACAGTTTAATCCCTCCTCAAACACTGGTCTTACTACCCTTCCATCTAGTCTCTCACACACAGAAGATCAACAGAAAGATTCTACTCTCACTTCCACTCTCCTGCACTTCTTTCTCTCCTCCTCCCTCTGGATATGCCTTCCTCCTCCTCTTCTTCTTCACTGGCCAGCAGTAGTCCAGTTTCCACCAGCACCCTGTAGACTAACAGCACTGGTGGCGGTCGTTGTTACCCGGGCCTCGACCGATCCGGTGTAGAATTCTGTTTTGTTTTCCGCAGATTAATTTGGCAAAAGTTTTTCTCAGGATGCCCTTCCAGGTGTAACCCTCCCCATGTATCTGGTACTGGGACCAGCACGAAGAAATACACTAGCTTGTTCATCTCTAGTGGCTGGGTTAATAACGATAATAACAATATTAGTAATTAATCCTAATCATATATATATTATTAATGAATACTAGCAGTTTCCAAAACCTCAGAATATTTATTATCATTATTATTATTGTTGTTGTTGATACTGTTGATGATGATGATGATGATGATGGGGTGGTGGTGGTCTAGTGGTGGGTACTTGTTTACGGGCCTGTGGATCAAGAGGTTCCAGGTTCAATCCCACCTCCAGCACTACCACCACTGGGTCCCTGAGACCCTGAACCCTGAGTGTCTCCTGGGGGACTGTCCCTGTAATCAGGACATGGAAGACACTCTGGATAAGACCGTCTGATAAATGTCGCAAATGCAAATGTAATGATGATGATGATGATGATGGTGATACTATTGTTACTTGTTAAATATTATTTATGATAATAATAGCACTAATAATAGTAGGAAGAAGAAGATAAAAATTCCCAAATCCACACCTCTCATTTTATATCAACCCCATACATTCACACTGTCCCTCAGTGATGAGCACACTGATGAGTTCATTTTTCTGATCAATAATGGACAGTTCATTGTAATTTAAAGCTTCTGCAGAGTTTCTGTACTTTACTAACAGTCTGCTTTATTTCTGCAGCCTTTCAGATTTATAAGAAAAATGCTCAGAGATGTGCCAGCGCCAGTCTGGAGATTCCCTGATGAGAGATCACCCTGTACTGTCCTCTCACTGCTCCTCACTCCCAGCACAGGACACGTCCACACTCTGTACTCGTCCACACTCTGTCCTCGGCAGGAGTGTGTGTGTGTGTGTGTGTGTGAGAGGTGCTGCTGCTGGATGGATGGAGTGGTGCTGCTCCGAGTGGCGCCGCTCTGTCACACTGTTACACTGCTCAACCTGGGCTGCTTTGTTCTGTAACACTGCGGCCCACTGACGGATGAAAGTACTGTCTGTTGTGCTGTCTGTTGTCTGCACTTGTTGCCTTGTCTTGTGTTTTATGCTGTGTCTTCTGTTGTCTTGTGTGTTGCACAAGGATCCTGGAGGAACGTTATTTCGTTTCACTATGTCCTGTGTATTTGACTCAAACGACAATAAAAACCTGCTTGACTTGACTTGCTTGGAGGAGGAAAATATTTAGATGATCTGATATAAATGGGTGGATGGATGGACGGATGGGCATACAGTGATAGATAGACAGAGATGGATAGATAGATAGATAGATAGATAGATAGATAGATGGACTGATGGATGGATTAAAGGACGGATGAATGGATGAATGGATGAAAGGGACAGATTGATGGATGGGCAGACAGACTGAAGACAGACAGATAGACAGACAAGGAGGAGATAGAGATGTATGTATGGGTGTACAGTGATACATAGATAGAGGGACAGATATAATAAATGACGGATGGATGGATGAACAGACAGACAGATGGATGGATGAATGGACATAGATAGATAGGCAGACAGACAGACAGATGATATATAGATAGACAGACAGATATATAGATAGATGGAATGATAGAATGACCTACACTACCTACTTTTTTTTTTAAGAGTAGAGGATTAAGGAAAGAAGGAGCAGGGGGAGGAGAGTAGATGTTTGGGAGGATTATTCCCTGAGAAATTCCATGAACAGGTGGGTCTTTAATCTACATTTGAAGACAGCAAGGGACTCAGCAGTTCTGACCATCAGGGGGAGTTGGTTCCACCACTGAGGACCAGAACTGAGAAGAGTCTTGATGCATGTCTTCCTCTTTGTTTCAGTGGTGGGGGTTCAGAAGGACGAGGAGACACGGAGTTTGAGAAGAAGGACGAGGAGAGACACGGAGTTTGAGAAGAAGGACGAGGAGAGACATGGAGTTTGAGAAGAAGGACGAGGAGAGACATGGAGTTTGAGAAGAGCAGTAAGATGGTGCAGGACTGTTAGAAGCCTTGTAAGAGTTGAAGTTTTGAACCTGATGCGAGCGGCCACTGGGAGCCAGTGTGGGACAGCAGAGGAGTGGAAGAAGAGAAAAATCGAGTTAATCTAATTGGAGAATTTCCCCAAATTACGGGTCAACACCGGAGTTAATAACGTGATGAAGAAACGGTTAAAGTCTCTGCGCTAACAGAACCGGCAATGTTTCCGCCCGGTTTCAAACCGGGGACCTTTTGCGTGTGGTGAATGTGATAACCACTACACTACGGAAACGGTGATGAGGGGGCAATGCACAGACAGACAGACAGACAGACAGACAGACAGACAGACAGATAGACAGATAGATAGACAGATAGATAGATAGATAAATAGACACAGTAAACAACACCTCCCACCCTGCAGGATGGGTGGCGGTGGTCTAGTGGTGGTACTTGCCTACGGACCTCTGGATCAAGAGGTCCCCGGTTCGAATCCCACCTCTAGCACTACCACCACTGGGTCCTTGAGCAAGACCCTGAACCCTGAGTGTCTCCAGGGGGACTGTCCCTGTAATTAGGACATGTAAGTCGCTCTGGATAAGAGCGTCAGCTAAATGCCGTAAATGTAAATGTAAATGCAGGAGACTGTAGGAGCACTGAGCAGCTGGTTCAGCAGCAGACTGTTACACCCACAGGGAAGGAGGAGCTACCGCAGGTGATTCTTACCTGCAGCCACCACCTTCCACAACACAACATAACATTGCATATTTAATATTATCATTATCATTATTATTATCAGTATCATTATTATCATTATTATTATTATTATTATTATTACATTTATTTATTTATGACCTGTCCAGGGTGCGTCCCCCGTCCTCGCCCTGTGTGCGCTGGGTTGGACTCCAGCACTCCCCCGCGACCCCGTTTGGGACAAGCGGCAGAAGATGGATGGATGGCATTTATTTATTTATAATTTGTTTATAACTTATTTATCATTATTATTATTATTGTATTCTCACTGTGTATATGGTTATCTTTCCTTATCGTTCCTGTCTTCCTGTCTTTATATTCTTTATTTCTTTGGTAATTGCCATGTAAATATGTATATATAGCTCATGTATAGCTCTTGTATGTGGATGTCCTTGTTCTTTATATATTTTTTTCTTTTTTATATATTCTTTATATTCTTTCTTGTTAAAGAGCCCTTTAACACCCAAATTTCTCATTCGTGGGATAATAAATGATTATTCTATTCTATTCTAGATAGACAGACAGACAGACAGGCAGATAGATAGATAGATAGATAGACAGACAGGTAGATATATATATATAGATAGATAGATAGACAGACAGACAGGTAGATATATAGATATATAGATAGACAGACAGGCAGATAGATAGATAGACAGATAGACAGACAGGCAGACAGACACGTAGATATATAGACAGATAGACAGACAGGTAGATATATAGATAGACAGACAGACAGACAGACAGGTAGATATATAGATAGATAGACTGATAGACAGGTAGATATATAGATAGATAGACAGACCTACAGGTAAATATATAGATAGACAGACAGACAGACAGTCAGACAGACAGATAGATAGATAGACAGACAGACAGACAGGCAGATAGATAGATAGACAGACAGGCAGACAGACACGTAGATATATAGATAGATAGACAGACAGGCAGGTAGATATATAGATAGACAGAGAGACAGACAGACAGGTAGATATATAGATAGATAGACTGACAGACAGGTAGATATATAGATAGATAGACTGACAGACAGGTTGATATATAGATAGATAGACAGACAGGTAGATATATATATCAATAGACAGACAGACAGACAGGTAAATATATAGATAGATAGACATATAGATAGATAGATAAACAGACAGACAGACAGATAGATAGATAGACAGACAGACAGTCAGGATTTTAAAACTCAGCAGAACCTGTTCTAGAACTTTAACTGGAGTCTCTACTCAACAACCTTCAGCTCCAGCTAACTACTCAGATAGATAGATAGACAGTCTGTTGTGCTGTCTGTTGTTGTCGGTCTGTTGTCTTGTCTTGTGTCTTCTGTTGTGTCTGATGTTGTCTTGTGTCTTGTGTGAAGCACCAGGGTCCTGGAGGAGCGTTATTTCATTTCACTATGTTCTGTGTATTTGACTGAAATGACAATAAAAACCTACTTGACTTGAAAACAGCATACCACAGTGTGTGTGTGTGTGTGTGTGTGTGTGTGTGATTTATGAGTGTGTAGAGTTTGGATTTGTAATGTGGTGTGTTTTATTGTGTGATCAGACTCTGAATCTCATCTTTACAGACCGGTTTTACGGAAACACTTCAAAAGAAATTTCACTCATGTGGTTTATAGAGACGTAAAAATTCCAACATACACACTTGATTACTTTACAGCCTCGGCCTGCATCATTTAGATAACACACACACACCCACACACACACACAGAGCCATGAGCATAAGCTTTATTTTGACTGAGCACACCTGGGCTCATGAGGGTACAGGTGTGCTTCATTGGTGGTCGGCTTTATAATCCTCCCTAACCACTAGGCCTCTGCTGCCCCAGCGGTTAATAAACTTAAGTACGAGACTCCCGGCTACGTGCTTATGTCCTACCCACAAACCCCCAGCGTTACATTAAGACCATTCATCAGACTGTATCTGTGACCTGATTAATAGACAGACAGACAGACTGACAAACAGACAGAAACATATTATAGAGAGACACGAAAAATGGATTAATAGACAGACAGGCATAACATCTGATTAAACAGACAGACAAAAAACTGCTTAAAAGGCAGACAGGTAGATAGAATGTGCAGACAGATTTGCAGACAGGCAAAAACCCTGATTAACAGCCAGACAGACAGACTGACTGACGGATAGATAAATAGATATATAGAGGTCGAGACAGACAGATGGGGTATTTTAAATATTTGAAGGAAATTAGTAAAATGGGCCAGTGGTGGTCTAGTATTTAGGGACTAGGCACCATAATCAGAAGTCATGGGTTTGAATCCGGGATCAATAGTTTGTCCTGAGGTTCCCTTAATCAAGGTACCATCCCCGGCACTGCTCCCCGGGTGCTGGATATGTCTGCCCCCGCTAGACGGTCTGTGTGTGTTAAATACAGAGGATGTGTTTGGTTGTGGGACACTGTTCACAATGGCCAATGATCACTTTAATTAACTGCTTCCAAATATAATTTTTTTTTTTTTTTTAAATAAGTGATTGTTTGACGTTCTAATCAGTGTTGTTTCAGAACCCGTTGTCAGAAAAGGAACAAAGTGTCATTTTAAGATCAAAATTTGGGTCAAAAAGGCCTTTCTTCCGGTTAAAACTACTTTTCCCAGAATGCTTTGCTCTTCAATGACAACAAGCCGCTTAGTCGGCCGAGCTGCGTCCCTCTCACCCAGCATGAGGTAAAACTGCCGAAAACACCCTTCAGAGCGCTTAATCTAACACAAATTTTACCGCGTAGTTAACCCTGAGCATGAAAATATGGTGAGTTTATCTTTTAACTTTAATTAATTTGAATGAAAGGAGTGAAATACGTGTGAACGAATGGCTAGCCGCTAGCAACCAGAGGTGGAAAACCCGGATCCAGAAAGAATCCAGTCCAGGATTTTGTTGCAACTGCTTTGAAACCCCTACCGGCGGCTTGAACCGATCGAAGAAACCAGTCGGTGGGAGCAAAATCCTGGAGTGGATTTCAGCATTCTAGATCCGAACTGTTAGCAAGCAGTTATTTACAGCAGGAAGACGGTGATTAATGGGCTTAAAGTCTTTATTTAGCGCCTGTTTTAGCTGAATACCATCTGTAAATGTGGTTTAGTGACGGTGTCGAGTACTGACTGCAGAGTTTTAATGCAGTTGTTAAAACGGGACAAGAGTGGCTGAGATGAAAGCTGAAGCCTGTTCACTGTAGGCTGGCAAATGAGCTTTCATTTATCCTTTCTTTTTCAAACATGACTCCTGCTGTCCTTGCCTTTCTCACTACTACTTACTTTTACACATTCAGTGACCTTTACTGGGAGTTCGGGTGGTGTAAGGGCTGACTGATATCGATACACTTTAACATCATGATCTTTTACTGATCTATCGGGGTGCCATCATATAATAACACTTCATCAACACCAGTAACGCCCGAGACTCTGGACTAGCCGTGGGTGATATTGAAACAATATTATGATGGTTCTTCGTGAAGTATTCAAGATACACAACGTGTCATTCATTCTTTTGGACAAAGGAACCAGAAGGGCCACAGAAATAGGAATTCAGTGTTTAACACACTAAACTGAACTCAGATCAGTTAAATAAGACCAATTCAAAAGTTAGTGTTCTTTAATTGCTAATCGTATCCAGACGCGCTTGTCTTTTCCAGTCCTCTGGACTCAAGCGA
This sequence comes from Hepsetus odoe, assembly GCA_017165825.1. Lineage (NCBI taxonomy): Eukaryota > Metazoa > Chordata > Actinopteri > Characiformes > Hepsetidae > Hepsetus > Hepsetus odoe. The sequence continues at coordinate 24,137,560 of CM029381.1, read as the reverse complement.
TGTCAGAAACACGTCCCTGAAGGTCGGTATTAATTGGGCTGGATTATCACTTCTGGACAACTGACATAAACCTACTTACCTAAACCTACATTAATAAATACTTATTCTAGGAAGTGGTGGAGAAATCCTGCTGTTACTTCTGATCATTCATAATCACTGTACACTGTTGAGGTTTATTTATAGCACATTAAAACATGGAGGACTTGGAATTAAGTTTGAGACTGAATGTAAAAGTGGAAAATGGAAGAATAAAAGTATCATTTAAGTTAGTTAAACTGTTAAATGTGTGAATTTCATGTGAGAATTACATGGATAAAGTAAAGCCAACACAGTTAGTGATCTATCTATTTATCTGTCCATCACTTTGTCTATCTATCATTGTATGTCCGTCCATCCATACATCCTAATCTATCGTATCTGTAGACTATATAATATGAAAGAATTTTACTTTCATAGGAGTCTTGAACGGGAAAGTGTACAGAATAGTAGTGAGACCAGCTATGGCATACGGGCTGGAGATGGTGGTGAAAAGACAGGCGGTTGAGCGGGAGGTGTCAAAGATGCTGAGATTTGCTTCGGGAAGGACGAGGATGGACCAGATTAGAGACGAGTGTATTAGAGGGACAGCTCAGGTTGGACGGCTTCGAGACAAAGCGAGAGAAGTGAGACTGCGTTGGTTTGGACATCTCCAGGGGAGAGACGAGGACAGGAAGACATGGAGATGCTGTAGTGGGAGCATCCTAAAGATGAAGACGTCTTTTCAGTACAGATGTTTGAAGCACTAAACAGATACACACTTATTATGTATCGGATAATAAACCGATGAAAGCCAGAGTGCAGTATATCACTCTGTGCTGGTGTCGGTGCACGTAGGCCGGTAAAGGACAGGCAGTCAGCGCGTTTGTCCTCTGCAGTGTAGAGGGACGAGAAGACTAAGTAGGGCTTTGACCAGAGACACAAAGGGCCTTTGAGGTGCCGGCCTTTATGCCGGGCTGCCAGTGAATGCCGATGAGGTGAGTGTCCCACAGAGGGCCCATTCAGAGGGGACCGGCGGGGGCGTCCGCGAACCTCCCTTTATTAATGGGAGAGCCGTCCGTGGCATGCCAGTCCAGAATCGGACATCAGGAGTGTCATCTGGACAAATCTTGCACAGGTACAGAAACGGTAGAAGCTTCTTTTTCTGCTCGTTGTCCGTGTGTTCGTCGAGAGGGCACCTCGTTCGAGCCTCTGTCTCTCCGTCTCCGGATCACGTCCTTTATCGACGTGTTTAGACTTCTAACGAGGGAGTCCAGCTACTTTACAGTTTACATTAAAAGGTGTCGGCGGGGTGCTTCAGAGTGGCTTGTCAAGTGGTTTCAGTTCACTCTTGAAGTATTTTTGGATCCAGCACGGCGGATTTAGGAGATGCAGAATATTAAAGCGAAGATTTCCAGTCGACCTACTTGATCAGGATGTGTTGGCGTTGTTCGTGCCTGAAGCTCATTTGTTTTCTCTTCCATCTGTACAGCACAACCCCAAATACGGCTTTAATTAAGACGTTCTTTTTGCTTTCACGTGGAACGTCCTGTTAATGCGCTGGAGTCACTGGTTTTGTGAGCAATAAGCTTGAAGAGTGACTTTTAGTCGTTGTGAACACAGTGAGCCACAACCTAATACATCCATTTAGCCCACACACACCGTCCAGAAGGGGGCAGACACTTGGGGATCAGTGATGGGGACGGTATCTTACTCGAGGGACACTAAGGACAACCGACTGGTCTGAGATTCAAACCCACGATCTTCAGATCCTGGGGCCAGCACGAGACCACCGCTGCCACCATAGTTTGCATGTTAGTTTGAATGAATGTGGTTTAGGTGTCCCAGGCTTTGCTTAACCAGTCCGCCGTCCCTCCGCAGGCGCCGGTGTGCCCGTGAGTAACCATGGCACCGGGAGACATGGTGCCGGAGCATGGCAAACAGCACAAGGCCAAGAACAAGAGCGCGTCACGGGCGTCTGACGGCGAGTGCGAGGCGGACGGTTCCTTCGTCTTCGAGGCGCAGGAGGCCTGGAAGGACTTCCACAACTCCCTGCGGCAGTTCTACGAAAACGGAGAGCTCTGCGACGTAACCCTCAAGGTAACCATGGAGACGGGGGCAGTTTTCGCAAGGAAGATGAAAAAAAATTAAATAAATAAACACTAAACATCTTAAGAGGAGCTTTCAGGAGCTTTTTATTGTTATTTTAATTCATTTTTAAATCTTTTTATCTTCCGCATCTGTAATTCGTTTTTTCCTAATTCTGCACCCCGTTCTCCCTCGCTCTTCCTCCCCACTGCTTTATTTATTTTCTCTCTTTTTCTCTTTTATTACTCAATCTTCATTTCTCTCTCTTTCTACCTCTCCCCTTTCTTCCCGAAGGTGGGGAACAAACTGATACCATGCCACAAGCTGGTGCTGGCCTGCGTCATCCCGTACTTCCGCGCCATGTTCCTCTCCGACATGGCTGAGGCCAAGCAGGACCTGATTGAGATCCGTGACTTCGACGGCGATGCCATTCAGGACCTGGTGCGCTTCGCGTACTCCTCTCGACTGACGCTGACCGTGGACAACGTGCAGCCGCTGCTCTACGCCGCCTGCATCCTCCAGGTGGAGTTGGTGGCCCGGGCCTGCTGCGAGTACATGAAGGCCCACTTCCACCCGTCCAACTGCCTGGCCGTGCGCACCTTCGCTGAGAGCCACAACAGGGTGGACCTGATGGACATGGCCGACCGCTACGCCTGCGAGCACTTCCGCGAGGTGGTGGAGTGCGAGGACTTCCCCAGCGTGTCTCCACAGCACCTGAAAGCCCTGCTCAGCTCCAGCGACCTGAGCATCCACTCAGAGACGCAGGTCTACAACGCTGCTGTCAAGTGGCTGAAGGCGAACCCCCAGCACCATGAGCTGTGGCTCGACCAGATCATGTCTCAGGTTAGAACCGCTCTTTATGTTTTTATAAAAAAGACAGTTGAAAGGATGTTAGTGAGACTGGCTATGTTATACAGATTGGAGGTGGTGATGAAAAGAGCTGGAGCTGTCAGAGTTAAAGATGCTGAGATTTGCGTCCGGAGGGACGAGGATGGACAGGATTAGGAGCTAGAGACACAGCTCAGGTTGGATGGTGTGAGGACAGCCATAGAGACAAGATTTGGTCGTGTCCAGAGGAGAGACGAGTATTTCAGGAGATATAAAAAGAAAGGACAAAGAGGAGGTTTTTGGACGTGGTGAGAGCAGACATGCAGGCTTTGAAGGAGGAAGAAGCACAGGACGGGAAGAAATGGAAACGGATGATCTACTGTGGCGACCCCTAAACGGGAGAAGACGGTTTTGATGGTAGCATTTAATCAAAGGGTCGAATATTTCGGGTGTAATTAATTACAGTTATTAAATCTTATTTATTTATTTATTTATTTATTAGCTTACTTGGCTTTTGTTTGTTGTTTGTGGCTATTTTTTATTCTCTTCATTTAACATTTACAGATACAACGTGTCTGTTTCGGACCTTTTAAGAGCTTTTGATTTCCGGCGTATGTTTAAATTCGTTCTTTTAGTCCTTTTTTTCATTCTGTTAATTGGATTAAGCTTTAATGAAGGGGTGTGTCCATTGTCATGAGAGGTTTATGATTTTTTTTTTTTTTTTTAATTCTTTTGAATGCTGCCATTTCACACAAAAAATAATTTTTTCATTCCCTGAATATATTAAACTTCCCCAAGCTAATTTTCAGTTCTCCATCTCTTTCTCTGTAGTTTTCATCTTCCTTTTCGCCCCCTTTCTCTCGCTTTTCTCCCTGCCGTGTTTACTTTCTTTCTATTTTTCTTTTCTTTTCAAGTGTCTCTTAAATTTAAGACCACATTTATTAAGCTACATGAGGTCTATACGTGATAAGAAGGTTTCCATGACAACAGACATGAACCTTCAGAAACATTTGAAGGCTCTGATTGGTGGGCAGGGTCATTTTTGTTTGATCAGATTTCGCCTCGTTAGGATTGGCGCCCAGAGCTCGTTGGGTCGAGCCTTTGAAGAAGGAACACGTCGGTTGACCTCATGACGTGTCTGAAGTTTAAAAGTCGCCTCGTGAGAAACGAATCTTTCAGTCCTGTGTGCGTGCTGAGCCTGAGGGCAGCAGAAGGACAGAACCCTCTAAAGTTGTTCTTCTCTCAGGTGCGTCTTCCCCTGCTTCCGGTGGACTTCCTCACCGGCACCGTGGCCAAGGAGGAGATGATCAAATCCAACCTGAACTGCCGAGACCTGCTGGACGAGGCCAGGAACTACCACCTCCACCTCAGCAACAAGAGCGTTCCCGATTTTGAGTATTCGGTTCGCACCACGCCACGCAAGCACACCGCAGGTGAGAGAGAGACATTTTTCTAGCAGCTCATTAATATTAATTAAATATTCATTTATGGCTTTTAGCAAACACTCTCCTTTCCTAAACACGGGGATCATCTCCATCAGACAACCTGCGGTTAATATAATCCATAATCGGGACCTCCTGTACTCAGTGATCTGATCTAACCCTGATATTCCAGAAATTCTACTCTCTTCATCAAGCGACAGCTCCACAGAACAGAGGCAGATTTCCTTGGACAGGACGTCTTGCTGAAGAAGATCTAGAGGGCGCTGCTTCATTTCTGAAGTTGAAAGTGTTTGATAGAAAATGAGATATTATAGTAACACAGAAGACACAAAAATTCAAACATCAATGCATAGATCTGGAGATACAGGGTGTTGCCATATGGTTATGCTAGGCTGGGGCTTGGCAGCTAATAAATGGAAACAGTGGATTTCCTTTTGGAAATGCTTATTATAACAATCACTGCATTTTCTTCACAGGAGAGACTGAGTGTAGCTGTATGGTATCGCCAGGCTTTAAAGGGTTAATGAGCTGTACAGTTTTTTGGGTGGTGGGTGAGAAGAGCAGGATCTAAAGGTGTGAGGTAGTTGGTGAAGGAGAACATGAGCGTGGTGGATGATGCCATTTAAGCCTGGATTAAGCCTTTAATGAAGCAGTGTCTGTTCTAATGAATCTCTTTCCTCTCCGTGGAACATCTCAAGGCTGGTGTTTCTATTGGACACCTGAAGCTGAGTCTTCTAAACGAGCTGTAGACCTCTAACTGCTCTTTTCGGGGAGGATATGAAGTAGCGAATAAGTTTCTCCAAATCTTACTTTCTATAAATCCCAGATATGGTTTGGCAGACGTTCACTTTTACAGGCTTTCACCAAATGGAATCGATCAATCGAGACATGGTTCGATGTCTCCGGCACTCTTCTTTCAGCCAATCCTGTTGACCTCTGACCTCCTGCAGGCGTGCTGTTCTGCGTGGGGGGCCGCGGTGGTTCGGGGGATCCGTTTCGCAGCATCGAATGCTACTCCATCAGCAAAAACAGCTGGTTCTTCGGCCCGGAGATGAACAGCAGGCGCAGACACGTGGGAGTCATCTCAGTAGAAGGTGAGTGAGAGAAGGATGAGCGGGTGAGGAGGAATGAAAAGGCGTGCAGTAAAGAAACAACCAAATAAATATCTAAACAAGCTGGTTTTGAAGAGTTCAGGGCTAATTTATCTGCAAATTATTGCTTTTGTTATTGGCTTTATTATTATTGAGGTGATAATAATCCAGGTACAGAGACTGGACTGAAAATGAGAGACAACAACACTGTCCTTCAGGAAGATCTGGAGAACTGCTCAGGTACAGAGACTGGACTGAACATGAGAGACAACAACACTGTCCTTCAGGAAGATCTGGAGAACCGCTCAGGTACAGAGACTGGACTGAACATGAGACAACAACACTGTCCTTCAGGAAGATCTGGAGAATTGTTCCTCAACAAGATATTAAAAACAAGTCTCTTTGGAAGCAAAATATGAAGAAACGTTACGCATTTGTTTTTTGGAGCTACTCATTGGGATTTTAGAGCAAAGCTAAAAATGTCTTCTAACATTCATGCATTAGGATTCTTCATGCTGCACAGGAGGTTCTGGGTTCCTTCAGGGAGGGGTTCTTTCTGTGTTTACATGCTTGTTGGAGCAGGTTTGGCAGATTATGGCTGGACCTTATCTCCACAGGGTGGAACCTCTCCAGGACCAGGATTGGAACAGTTTAGGAGACATTTAGTAGTATTTAATTAAATGAACCTGAAAGAGAAAGTGAGGCTTCAGTGTTGGAGTGTCAGAATAAAGTTCACCAAGAGAAACTTCTCCATTTCTCCACAGGGAAGGTGTACGCAGTGGGTGGCCATGACGGCAGCGAACATCTGGGCAGCATGGAGATGTTCGACCCCCTCACCAACAAGTGGATGATGAAAGCGTCCATGAACACCAAAAGGTGCCTCAAACCCTGACAGAACTACTGAATAAAGAACCTCAGCCAATGAGGGAGTTTCATAAATGTAAAATACTGCGTCTCATATCTAGACGTCTTCTTGTGCAGTGAAATTAAATCATAGTTCAGATGATAAACTTGCTTCAAAAATACTAAAATGCTCAAGAACTTATTTCAGTGTTGAGTCAGTCTTATAAAACTCTCATTCGATTGGATCTTCATTCATAAGACATCTGCCTTATTCAATTATTTATTGAGATAAATATATAAATTATATTTATTATATATGCTGGTCATAATTGGAGCTTCTGCTAGTAATAATCATAAAATATTATTTTATTCTTTAAGTTACCTGGACGTTTTTAGGCTTAAAAAAATATTGATCAATATTATAGTTTTTATTAGAAACTGGATCATAACACACTGATTTTTGAATTGAACATTTCTGTATTTTTATCAGATATTCTGTTAGATATTGTTACCGTGTATGTTGTGCGTTTGTAATTTTGGACTGTGTGTGTTTAGTAAAGTGAAAGTGACTATTAGCCATTGTTAGCAGCACACAGTGAAACACATCCACTGTGTTTAACCCAAACACACCGTCCAGCAGGGAGCACACACATCCAGCACCAGGGGAGCAGTGATGGGACATCATGCTGGTCTGGGATTCAAACCCTTGACCTTCTGATCCTGGGGAACAGTCCCTAAACACTGGACCAGCGCTGCCCCGATGCAGCTGTTTTAATCTTTAACGACTTCATGCAATCATAATCATTCATGATCAGTTATAAACATCCTGAAAATGGATTTAGATATTTGAGGAGATGTTTGAGTGACGTGGTGTCTGTGTGCAGGAGGGGCATCGCGCTGGCCGCGTTAGGAGGTCCCATCTACGCCATCGGGGGTTTGGATGATAACTCCTGCTTCAGCGACGTGGAGCGCTATGATATCGAGTCTGACCGCTGGAGCGCCGTGGCTCCCATGATCACTCCCAGAGGGGGCGTTGGCTCCGTGGCCTTGGGGGTAACGTTTCTACCGTAATCTGGGGCTACGAGTCTTGTGTGTTATTCTTATTCACTGCATACCAGATAAGGCTAATTGGATCTAACACTTTAGTGTTTCCAGCTCAATCCAAAGTGAAGGAAATATTAATCCTCTGGGTAACCACAGACAAGCTGGTCCAGGACCTTTGCTGAAGAACAACCGGGCTCCACCTCCCGAAATAAATATTTCCAGTATTTTTAGCCACTGACCCTGCCATTAGAAATTCTAATGAATTCTGCAGATCATAAAACATCAATTCACACCATGTTAGCGGTGGAAGTGGGAAAAGGTGATATCAGTATTAAAAAAAGTTTCCTTTTTTTGTTTATTTTGATGTTTTTTGCTTATTAGAAACAGAAATCGGAAGATTTGGTTGATGCAAATTGGAAATTCTTAAAAATTTTATGTAAAATGTATCTAATTATGGATGACTGTTAAACCAAACCTGAAATTCTGTTATTAGTTTTATTAATTATTAAAAAATGTAAAGCTCTGTAAGCCGTGTGTGTGTAAGGATGATGATGGTGGTGGTGGTGATCTAAGAGAACTGAACTCTTCTGTGTGCCGTCAGAGTTATGTGTATGCTGTGGGAGGAAACGACGGTGTCGCGTCCCTCTCCAGCGTGGAGCGCTTTGATCCGCACCTCAACAAATGGACAGACGTTCGCGAGATGGGACAGAGACGAGCCGGAAATGGGGTCAGCGAACTCAACGGCTGCCTTTATGTCGTGGGTAAGGACTTGATCATCATCTAATTTCGGCTGCTCTCGTTAGGAGTCTCCACAGTGGATCGTCCGTCTCCATTTCTTCCTGTCCTCTGCATCTTCCCCTTTCACACCAACTGCCTGCATGTCCTCTCTCACCATGTCAATAATCCTCCTCTTTGTTCTTCCTCTTCTCCTCTTTCCTGGCAGCTCCATCTTCCACATACTCCTCCTGATATACTCCTCGTCTCTCCTCTGGACACGTCCAGACCAACACAGTCTCGCTTTGTCTCTAAACTGTCCAACCTCGGCTACGCTGACTCCTAATCCTCCCGACGTGAATCTCAGCATCTTTAATTCCGGCACCTCCAGCTCTACCGCCTGTTTTTTCATCACCGTCTCCAACACGTATAACATAGCTGGTCTCACTACTGTCCTGCAAACCTTCCCTTTCACGCTTGCTGGTCCCTGTCTGTCACAGGTCACTCCTGTCACTCTTCTCCACTTCGTATTTTTAATTAGCCTAATTCTAATGAGTAGCCAATGGCTGTTGCTTTCATAATTGTAGTTTATTAATTAAGTTATAATGCGTCCTGTTATAGATCGTTAAGGTGAAACTTCACCAGATACTGATTGGTACTGAGACACATTCAGAGTAGATGTTGAGTTTGATGGGCCCCACTGCTTCTGGGTCTCTCAGCTTTGTGGATCCGGAATCACTTTAGATCAGTGGAATTACTTTAAATGTCCGTTAAAGTCAATTAAAGCATAATCAGCAACCCTTCGCGCGGGGCAAGGGTCCGAGGGCAGAGCAGGGTTTGTGAATAAGTGACTGATCAGCAGCACAAACACATGACTTTTATGTTTAGTGGAGTAATTCCAGCGCCAGTTTCAGCATCAGTGGACTTCGGGTCGATGAACTTTAGGAGAGTATCGTATTATCATGGCACCAGATTTTAATGTCGTACTTCTGAATAAAAAGAGGAAAAGACTCTTTTTGAAACAAACTGTCGGGATACCTGTCGGCCTGAAAGGAACCTTTTTTACCTGGTTAGTTGTTGGATCGGATCATTTTCGTCCCTTCATGCTGCTGAAAAGACTGAATGATTTTAATCTTCTGACTAAAACCTCAGCCCTGACTCTCAACGTGCTCCATCAAACCACGAAAAATATCAGCCAGGAAGTTCACTCGCAATTGAACTACAGCTGGGAAGCACCCTCGGATTTTATTACAACAAACTCTTAAAACAAGTGTAACGGGCTGGATTTGAAATGTAACGATACAGCCTGAAAGTGCGTTTTAATAAACACCAGTGTTTCACTTTCATCAAACACTTCTTCACAGATTTTCATCCTTTCAGCAATTCTGGAAATAACTTCAGGTCCAAACGGCACCTTTTCAGTCAGACAGTTCTGTCTCATTTACTGGACGCTCAACGGTCCAGCTCGTCCCTGCAGCTCAGTGGGAGACAGATCTGGAGACTGAGGAGGACGAGACGTGGTTCTCTAAACGTTCTGCTTGTCTTTGGACTGGATTCAGTCACTTTGGCTCAGTTCTGAAAAATAATAAGGATCATTTTCCTGCTTAAATTTTGTCCACTATTTCCTAAACGAGAAGAATTGTGTGAAGAATCATTTTATTCATTCAAGTTGCCTTTAATTTGGACTAAGTGTCCAGGTCTTCCTCCCCAAAACACCCCCAGCCTGTCCTGGATTTTTAATTTTTTTTTCTTCTTTAGATTTAATTAATCCTTATATTTCATTTTAGTCTTTATTTATGAGAGAGCAAATAATACAAGACCACAATGGACTTCTTTAATCTTTACTACAGGTTTAAAGTGTGTGTGTGTGTGTGTGTGTGTGTTTCAGGTGGTTTTGATGATAACTCCCCACTGAGTTCGGTGGAGCGGTTCGATCCCAGGATGAACCGTTGGGAGTACGTTGCTGAGCTGACTACCCCCAGGGGCGGAGTGGGCGTTGCTATGGTGATGGGGCGGGTCTTCGCAGTGGGCGGCCACAACGGGAACATTTACCTGAATACGGTGGAGGCGTTCGACCCGCGTATGAACAGGTGGGCCTCTTGTTCTGGAGTTCAGCAGGTGTTCCTCGTCCAGAGCGTCTTGATGTTTCTCCAACATCCGGGATCCATCCAGTCAAATAACGTCCTCTGTCCCAAACCTGTTCTTCAGAGCGGCTGGCGGGACATAGGACCAGCTCTCCAGAGTGCTGACAGGAGCTCCTATTCAACCTAAAGAGATTTTCCAACAAAAAATAGTGCTGACTGTTAAAAAAGTGAATTAAGCACTGAGTAATTAATCCTGACTTTTGGTTTTTCGACCCCTGTGAGCACCTGGATAGGTTTCAGCAGCCTCGACTCTGGATAACCGGTTAAGATGAAGGATAAAACCATTATTTCATTTATAAATCTGTGCATTTTATTGCTTATTTCACTCCAGTCTCTGTACCTGAGCAGTTTGATAGTTCTGTGTTGGTTAATCCACACAGTGATCTACGTCTGAACCTTCAAGCAGAACAAAGCGTCTAAGCAGTGAAGAAACAGGTGCAGATGATCAGGATGGTGATTAGTTTACTACTGAACGCTTTATCTAGAACCTTTATCTTAAAATAGCCTCCATTCGCTCCAGTTCCTTTCATTTAATTGACTCAACATGACAAAGACTGGAAAGTCTGATGGCAACAGAATAGGGTTTCTGCACCAATGAGGCGGTTTGACACTCACACGTCTCTTTGTCCGTTGCAGGTGGGAGTTGGTTGGGTCCGTGTCTCACTGCAGGGCCGGAGCCGGAGTGGCCGTCTGTGCCACTCACGTCAGCCAGATCCGAGACGTGGGTCAAGGGTCCAGCAACGTGGCGGACTGCATGTGACGTCATCGCGAAAAGACGACGGCCCCGTTTCACCCTTTCATACTCACCCCATACACTGATACTAACACTCCTCGTCTGAACGTTCTCCACCGTGTTTAAGATCTTACGGTCCTGAACAAAATCCGCTGGTTAAAAATCAGTCCTTATTCTCTCCATTCTTTCATTTCTGTGGCTATTTTTAAGCTCAGTTTTGTGATATATTTTGTCGTATTTTCTTTCGGGACATCTTCTGTGGTGGAACATGTTCCCATGGAACGCATCATAATGCAGGGACTAATTGAGGCAATCAGTCTGGACAATAATTCGATCTGGACTGTCTAAACTATCTAACTTAAGGTGCCGGAAATGGCGGACGGGCTTCATCACAGTGTTTTTCAGGTTGTAAAAGACTGCTAAAGGAAGCGCACAACATCGAGAGATACCTGTTTATGACGCTTTACTCTGGGGACGACTCAGTGATGCCCTAGGGTTGCCAAGTCTTCTGCTCATGCATGGACAATCAGAAGTTTATGGAAAAGGACTAAAGTGGGGAAGGGAACTCTAGTGCAATAGAACTTCTGAAGATTTAACGTGAACATTGGCCTTGGTCCTTAGAATGTACCTAAATATATCGACTCGTGCAGGTCACGAGATTAATCTCAAACTTTTGGGGGGAAAAATAAAGTGCTTTGTCCTTGCTGGTTTTAAAAAGACTAAAGCACTTGTTTTCTCCAGTCAGCTCCTCAAAGATGTTTAGCAAAATAATGGCCAACCTCTGTTATCACAGGACTCTTAACTGGAGTTCTAGATAGTTCTAAAGCTCCTAAGAGAGCTATTCTAGGCATCTGAGATTTGGGATCTTCAATGCAATCATGAGAACTTGGGGTGTCTATGTCTGTGATTGAGTTCTGGGAGCTTGGAAGTTCAAGTTCTAGGATTCTTTGATCTTGTAACGTTCAGAAAACCAGGAGTTTGAAGACCCACTTTTGGAATTCTGAGAATCCATCGATGGAATTCTTTGCAAAATTGTGAGAGCTTTGAAGTTTTGCTTTTAATATTTTCATCCTCCTTTTGAAATCTTTGAAGTCCTGGATTCTGAGAATGCTGAAGTTTCATGAAGTTCAGCTTGTAGAAATCTTAGAGCTAGAAGGTTATTCTAGGTTTCTGAGAGCTTCTTAAAAGCTCCTGGGATTCTGAGGGCTGAGAGTTCTTGTTCTTGAATGACGTGAAGAGCCTCAAGCTGCCAAATTAAGATGTACATTGGAGAAGCTCGGAGTGGGGCTGAAATGTCAAGCTTTTTCTGCCACGAAATTGGTGCAGATCTCATTTTTTTTGCGGCCTCTACTGTGCACTATTTCGATAGATTAGATTTTGAGCTGCTTTGAGAATTAATCATGGCTTTTCCGCTCCTCTGAAATCTTTCTCTTTCATCTCAGCCATATCTTTCTCCGCAGATCATTCTTTAATACTGATTTATTTCAAGGCTACAATCATTATTCAGTTAAGTTCTCTTCCTTTCACCCAGTAATTTAAATATCGTGTTGATTTGTGCAGTTATGCTCTTGCGGTGGCACGGACTGTAATTTTGAGTGTAGATGATGCTTGATGAACCTTTTTCACCGTTATTGCTTTGTCCAATGAGTGAACAGTTATCTGCATATTTATATTGATTAATAATAATAATCGCCGGACTAGAGAACTCGGATATTTTTAGAGCCGCCGTTAAACATGGTGGCCGTTCTGCTTGTGCAATGCTGGTTTCCAGTACATTCTGTATCAGGTTTAAAGACGAGTAGTTCAATTTCAGGGACTCTCTGTCCAGTCCTTAAGGTCAGTCTAGCCCGTGTGGACCTGAGCTGAGCCAGGAAGTGTTCTTCAATGCAGGATCCTAAGGATTCGTGCTCCCGCTCGGGATCCCTCTAGACTCGATTGTGGACCTGTAGATGACTCCTGTAGATGACTCCTGTAGATGACTCGGAAATGCTTCGTGATAATCGTATTTTTTGACTGAATTGCTTCACGTGTGCAGCTTCTGTGTCTATTTTGAACGACGGTGTCTTGTTTTTGGAATCACAGGACCTTTTCCGGCAGCGTTTTCCAGTGAAAGTAACTCGTACTGTATTTTTGCTCGACACTTTGCATCGATCAGTCTGTTTGTATCGTTTAAATAAAGTTATAAGAGATGACTTCATTAAATAAAACTGTGTTTTTGTCTTTTTAAGGTTAGGGCAAAACTTTTTTTGCAGCTGTGGACAAAGCATGTAACTCAGACTGGGACAGGAGGTCCCACATTAGAACATCTTTCAAAAGGATGAACCTCATTTCTGATTTCCAAACTCTCCAAAAGTAAAGACGGATAAGAAGGTGAAACCATGAGCAAGACTGGGTTTTATTTTCTTCCTGGAAGTGAGAGATCCAAGCTGTTTCTTTTTATAGCTGTTGCCAGAAAGCTGCTATAAACTAGAGGAAGGAACCTCTGGAGGAACCGAGACTCCTCCTGTGGTTGACACCAGATAATCAAGAATAATCTCTCACCCTGAGTCTGCACTCTGATTGGCTGTAGATCAGCACTCACTCTCCGTTACAACTGGATCGCAGCACCTTTTACAGGACTGGCCAGATTGAGAACCTGTTGTGAAAGTGAAAGTGACTACGAGCCATTGTGAACACACGTTTTCTGTAAGAAGGGTCACTAAATGTCAATTTTAATTGAAAGATGGAGAGAAAAAAAGTGAAAGTGTCTGAAAACACTGAAATGCACATTTACTGCAGACGCTCTAATCAAGAGCTACTTCCAATTCCTGATTACCGGGACAGTCCCGCTGGAGACACTTGGGGTTTTGCTCAGGAACCCAATGGTGGTGGTACTGGAGGTTGGATTCAAACCTGTGACCCCTTGGTCCATAGCTCCTACCACTGGACCACCATCAGGAGTTTTAAACGTCTTTAAAACAAATAAACCTTCTTTAGTAAGAATATAAATTATAGGTAAACAAATGGTCCTTGTGGAACTCTCTCGCTGTCTCTCTCTCTCTCTCTCCCTCTCTGGAACCCTGGACATACCCTAATCTCCTGTCCCCTGTAAGGATCTTCTCCCACAATCAAGGACAGAATGCTGGTTTTGTTGAGGGTTTTGCAGCTTGTTATAAATTCTTTATAAGAGTTTAACAGAAACCGTAACAGTTATTATGTAACCTTTACAGTCTGATGGTATGTGTGATTATAAACTTTATTCATTTCTCACTTTTGGACTTTGGGTTTTTAATTATAACACGTTTCCAGCAAAAGAGGTCGACCCTCAGTAAAGCCTCAGTAACATTTAAAACTCCTGTTTTGAAGTGAAAGTGACTATCAGTTATTGTGAACGCAGTGAACCAGAACCAAATACATCCACACACACACACACTGTCCAGCAGGGGGCAGACATATCCAGCACCTGGGGAGCAGTGATGGGGACGGTACCTTGATTAAGGATACCTCAGGACAGACTACTGATCTGGGATTTAAACATTCTGACATTTTGTGAACTTTCAATAGAATCAGCTGCTGTCCTCTTAAAACACAATTTCTATTCCAGGGGATTCCAGGATTTCTGAGTTAACCAGATAACATAAACTTAAACCTTCTTCGTTCTCAGTGGACAGGCTTGAGTTATCTGGCTAACCTGAGAAATCCTGCTTTTTGCAAAACCCCCAAGTGAGCTGAAGATCATGTGCAAAGCAGGCGATGTAGAGAATCAACTGCTGATTTTCAAAAATCATTTGAGGAATTAATTTTAAATTTTTTATTTATTTTTTCCTAAATATAAGGCAAAAAGCAGTGAGATATTCAGTTGAAATGCAGCATGATTGACCAAAGCAGCAACAATAAAATAAAAGTAAAACTTTGCAGGTTCAAAAACAACAATGACAACAACAACAATAATAATAATTATTATTATAACAAAAGAGTAATGGACTTGGAGAAAGCAGATGACAGAGTGTCTAGAGAGGAGTTGTGGGTTTGTATGAGGAAGTCTGGTGTTACAGAGAAGTATTTGAGAGTAGTTCAGGATATGTATGAGGGCAGTGTAACAGTGGTGAGATCTGCAGTGGGAGTGACAGATGCATTTAAGGTAGATGTTGGATTACATCAAGGATCAGCGCTGAGCCCATTCTTGTTTGCAGTAGCAATGGACAGGTCAACGGTTGAGGTTAGAGAGGAGTCTCCGTGGACGATGATGTTTCTGATGATATTGTGATCTGTAGTGAGAGTAGGGAGCAGCTTGAGGAGAACCTGGAGAGATGGAGATCTGCTCTAGAGAGGAGAGGAATGAATCCGCTGTGGTGACACCTAAACTGGAGCAGCCGGAAAAAAAAAAATTTAAATCATGACAATGAAAATGCCAATACAATGAAAAAACAGCTTTAAAAATATAATAATAAAAAAATGCTGCATGTTTCATAACACAACAAAAATAACAATACTATTAACAATAGTGATAAAAATAATTTATTATATGTACAGTCCTGTGCAAAAGTTTTAGGCTGGTGTGAAAAAATGCTGTAAACAGAACGCTTTCAGAAATATCAATAATGATTGTTTATTTTGATCAATTTACAAAATGCAAAGTGAGGAACAAAAGAAAAATCTAAATCAGATCAATATCTGGTGTTACTACCTTTTGCCAGCATCAGTTCTTCTAGGAACACTCACACAGTCGGGGATTCTGTAGGATTATAGTCGGTGTCTGATCAACCAGTTTTACCAAACAGGTACTGGCGATCATCAACGTCACACGGAGGAGAAACACAGTCATGTTTGGAACGACTGACTGGCTCCTTCAAAACCTGTGTGCGAGTGTACCTAGAAGAACTGATGCTGTTCTGAAGGCAAAGGGTGGTCACAGCAAATATTGATCTGATTTAGATTCTCTTTTGTTCATTCGCTGCATTTTGTTGATCGATGAAAATAAAGGATCAACACTTTGTTTACAGCATTTTTTCACACCTGCCTAAAACTTGTGCACAGTACTGTATATATATATATATATATATATATTGTGTGTGTGTGTGTGTGTGTGTGTGTGTAAATGAATAATAAAATCACATAAAAAACAAAATAAACTAAATCTTAAATCAATCTAGATGTGAAGATTGGAGGTGGAGAGGTCTGAGTGTCTTTTCTGAAGAATGTAACTGCTTGTTTGACTGTGTGTGTGTGTGTGTGTGTGTGTGTGTGTGTGTGTGTGTGTGTGTGGTGTTGCTTCACAGCCTGATCTTTGGACTCGGGGAGGAAAGTTAAAGCAGGCTGGTTTGAGAAGATGCTCAGAGCTCTGCAGGGCGGCAGCTGGTTCACACTGGGCCTCTCGCTGGGAATTGTGGGAAAAGTTCCCAAAGCAGTGGACATCAGGTGGACAGAGTCTAGACGTGAGGAAGCCGCTGGTTAATACCTGCAGGACTGAGAGGACGGGACGGGACGGGACGGGACAGGACGGGAGGATGCTGGTGCTGCTCTTCGCCCTGTGTGCTCTTCTGCCTGCTGGTGAGTCCAGCTGTTTCTCATTTCTTTCATCAGTAATCATAATTAATACGCTGCCTATTATTCGTTACATTTAACCACCTTAGAACTCTGTAATATTCAGAAAACCTTTCTCAAAACTGGGGTTCATGATAAGTGGCCCCCAGGTCCTCGCTTTTATTACTGTCCCCTTCAAAAGTATTGGACCATTAAGACATTTGACTGTCCCCAAGCTCAACAGACTTGTCTCATCCCTTTTTAGTTTATTAAAGAAAAAATGGCACAAAATGTGGTTTTTAATCTTTTGTTGGGTCGATATTAGCTTTCCTGACTCGATATTAATGTTAATTATTTGGAATTAAGTTAATTAGTTGATTGATAACTGCTGAACTTTGGTTACAGGAATAAAGAGAAGTGACTGTGAATTCCATCATTTTCTATTTAAAATAATATAAAAATAAATCATTTTGATCTCAAAAGAACTAAAATCAGATGAGAGCACATTTTCAGTTTTAATTTCCTGGTATTTGCAACTGGATCTGTTCAGAACGTTTAAGTAAATTAAAGTAAAAGACACTTAATATTTGTCTGAATCTCTTGCAGGCAGTAACTTTATCAAGTGTGTGACTCACTGGTTTCACCAAACTGCTGGTTTCCTGTTCGGTTCTGGTTTTTCTGGATTTTTATCAAAGCATTTTTCAGCTGTTGTTCATTCCGAACTTTTTGGTTCCAGCATCAGGAAGGAACTGGAAAAAATCAAGTTACCAACATGAAAAATAAATGAAAAATACATCAACATTAAAATAAAAAATTAATGACTTAAAATTGTGAAAATAAATGCATTAAAAATTATAAAAAAAAATTGTGATCTTGTTAAAATGTACGTGAAAAAAAATCATAAAAATATTAATGTTAAGGATGAGAAATAAAAATGAAATAAAAATAAAATTGAAAAACTAATAAAAATAATTCAATAAAAACACATGGATATATTTTTCCAGATAACATTTATTATTCTGTGCACTTTTGCACTTTATTTTAAATGGCCGTGTTAATGTTCAGCAACGTCGGACTGATTTTTTTGGGTGTGATTTACGAGTCTTAAGACTTAAACGTATCAAACAACGGCAGTAAAACATTACCAACATCACCCGGACTCCTGCCGCCATAGCTTATCGCATGTCACATGCCTGTGTCCACTGTCATGGGACTTTTATGACGGATGTGGAAGACAGACCCACTTTTCACCCTGGACATTTCTCCAGTTTAAACTGGTCTGATATAAAATGATGGTGTTGAAAGCAGGTCACATATCAGTAACTCCTTTAAACAGGAGAAAGTCCATCCATCCATCCTCTCTTATCCTAACCAGGGCGGTGGAGGTGCTGGAGACTATCCCGGGATGAAGGGTGGGGAGCCATCCTGGGACAGGCTGTCTGGTCCATCAGACACATATCACACCTCTAGTGGACAGTCTAACATCTCTAGTCCATCTGACGTGTCTTTGGGAATCTGGAGCTCAAAAAAAGACGAAATGCTGGACAGTATTGACGCCTGTGACACAAGGAGACCCCACATTCACATAGAAACCCAAATTAGCTCAACCAGAAAATGTCCAACGTCCTCACCGTTTCATCAAAACCACCAGTACAGGATTAGTGGAGGCTGTAACTGCTGCAGGTTCTGGAGCTTCTAAACCATTGAAAAGCTCTCGCTCTCTCTCGCCTCTCTCTCTCTCTCTCTCTCTCTCTCTCTCTCTCTCTCTCAGTTCTGGGGGAATGTGAATCAGGGTGGAGAGCCTATCAGGATCGCTGTTATTTCTTCTCCAGTGACTCTAAGACGTGGCATGATGCTCTGGCAGAGTGTCAGAACAACAGAAGAAGTAACCTGATGAGCATCCGTGATGATCTTCATGAGCGGGTATGATGACCAGAAATGAAATTAACAGAAAATTTCTTTTCTTCTTCTTCATCAGCCCTTGGGCTGCTTCCGGGTTCCTCCTCTTCTCCATTTCTTCCTCTTTCACACTGTCCCCCTGCATGTCCCCTCTCACCACATCCATAAACCTCCTCTTTGTCCTTCCTCTTTCCTGGCAGCTCCATCTTCAACATCCTTCTCCCTGGTATAAACCTTCATTTTCACTCTTGCTGACATTGTCTGTCACAGATCACTCCTGTCACTCTTAGTCACCCATTCAAACCTGCCTGCACTCTCTTTCTCACTTCAATGTTATGCCTACTTTGTTCACACTCACATGTATTCTGTCTTTATACTGCTCACTATCATTCTCTCCTCTCTAGAGCAGATCTCCATCTCTCCATGTTCTCCTCAAGCTGCTCCCTACTCTCACTGCAGACTTAACATTGCAAACAACAATGTGCTCAGCACTGGATCCTGATGTAATCCAACCTCTACTCTAAATGCATCCGTCAATCCCACTGCAGATCTCACCACTATCACACTGCCCTCACACACATCCTAAACTACTCTCTCATACTTCTCTGTAACACTCCACTTCTCATGCAAACCACAACTCTTCCCAGGCACCCTGTCATCTGCTTTCTCCAAGTCCACAAAAGACACGATGTAAATCTTCCTGACCTTCTCTGTTCTTCTCTCCCATCAGCACCTCAGAGCAAACATTGCATCTGTAGAGCTCTTTCTCAGCATGAAACCATCCTGCTGTTCACTGATCATATGTCATCCGGACCAACAGCCTTTCCATTCTTCATCCTCTTCATCGCTGCTCTCACTTCCACACATCATCCAATCTTCTCTCTCTCATTTTCTTCAATCATCAGTCCCTCAAAGTTCTCCTTCCATCTGCACATCACGTTCTGTTCACCTGTGAGTACATTTCCATTTCTATCCTTATCACCCTGAACTGCTGCAATACTCTTCTTTTCTCCTGATCTGTTCTCTTCTGATCTGATTGGCAGATCCATCGATCAGACAATACATGGACAAAGAGCTACTGATGTGTTTTGAACCTGTAACAAATCCTCTAACCCCGCCCCGTCTGTCCCTCTCTCTCTCTCTCTCTCTCTGTCTCTCTCTCTCTCTCTGTCTGTCTTCTCTCTGTCTCTCTCCCTCTCTCTCTCTGTCTCTCTCTCTCTCTCTCTCTCTGCTCTCTCTCTCTGCCCTCTCCCTCTCTGTCTCTCTCTCTCTCTGCCTCTCTCTCCTCTCTCTCTCTCTCTCTGCCCTCTCTCCTCTCTCTCTCTCTCTCTGTCTCTCTCTCCCTCTCTCTCCCCTCTCTCTGTCTCTCTCTCTCTTCTGTCTCTCTCTCCCTCTCTGTCTGTCTCTCTCTCTGTCTCTCTCCTCTCTCTCTCTCTCTGCCCTCTCTCTCCCTCTCTCTCTCTCTGTCTCTCTCTCTCCCTCTCTCTCTCTCTGTCTCTCTCTCTCTCTGCCCTCTGTCTCTCTCTCTCTGTCTGTCTCTCTCTGTCTCTCTCTCTCTCTGTCTGCCCTCTGTCTCTCTCTCCCTCTCTCTCTCTGGCTCTCTCTCCTCTCTCTCTCTCTGTTCTCTCTGTCTCTCTCTCCCTCTGTCTGTCTCTCTGTCTCTCTCCTCCTCTTCTCTCTTCTGTCTCTCTCTCTCTCTCTCTCTCTCTCTCTCTCTGTCTCTCCTCTCCCCTCTCTCTCTCAGTCTGTCTCTCTCTGTCTCTCTCTCTCTCTGTCTGCCCTCTCTCTGTCTCTCTCTCTCTCTCTGTCTCTCTCTCAGTCTCTCTCTCTCTCTCTGCCTCTCTCTCTGCTCTCTCTCTGTCTCTCTCTCCCTCTCTGTCTGTCTCTCTGTCTCTCTCCCTCTCTCTCTCTCTCTCTCTGTCTCTCTCCCTCTCTCTCTGTCTCTCTCCTCTCCCCTCTCTCTCTCTCTCTCTCTGTCTCTCTCTCCCTCTCCCTCTCTCTGTCTCTCTCTCTGTCTCTCTCCCTCTCTCTCTCTCTCTCTCCCTCTCTCTCTCTCTCTCTCTCTCTCTCTCCCTCCTCTCTGTCTGTAGTTGTGGGTCAGTACTCAGATTGGCAGCACTATATACTGGATCGGTCTGAATGATATAGTGTCTGAGGGGAACTGGGAGTGGAGAGGATAAGTGTATTACTCCTACTGGCGTGAGTGTTCACCTCACAGCTTCACACACATTAACATACATAAAACCACCATCCACACAAAACCTCATATCTTCCCCTACACACTGAAGCACATTGTCTGAAACTCTTTTTTTCTTTTGAAATAACAGCAGCTGCTCTTTAAGCTGTGCACCAGCAGCCCAACAGATCAGTCCAGTGATTTAAATCAAGCCTTTTATCAGCTGAGTTCTTCTACAGAGCTGTGTAATGGTCTGGGGAGTTTTAGCAAATTGTCTAAACTTTTTATTTTATGTTTTTGACTTGTTCCAGTAACGCTCCATCATCAACTAAACTCTGTAAAATATACATTCTGTAAAGTAATGTCTTGTTTTCAGTAGCTGAAATTATTATTTAACAGCACAAATAATCATTATTTTTATTTAAGAATTATTAATATTTGTGTTTATTAATGAGCTGGTGCAGCGCTGGCCTAGTGGTTAGGGCGTTGGCTGCATGATTGAGGATCGGGTGCTCTGAACCCCTTCCCAATAGGTTGCCCTGAGGTACCCTTGAGCAAGGTAATCGTCCCGCCTCGCCTCCCTCTCGCGAGCGGCTGGAGATCTGTCCAGGTGCGCCCCCCGTCCTCGCCCTGTGTGAGCTGGGATGGACTCCAACGCGACCCCGCGACCCTGTTTGGGACAAGCGGCAGAAAATGACTGACTGATTAATGAGCTCTTTACCGGTTACAGTTTCCCATCATTTACTTCAACAAGTACTTAATAAATCATTTGTATTTTTGCAGGTTTGTGTTTACGAGTAAATAAATACTGACTGCCCAAAGAAAAAGCTTTATAAACTTTTTTTCTTAGGTGTCTAAAAGTTTTACATGTTCCTGTAAATTAGCATGATTTCACCCTCAGACGCACTCCTGTTTTGAGATAATGGAAGCTGTCCAGATGTCACAGTACATGAAGTAAGCACTGGCAGTGACATCATGCTCTGGCCGTTATTCGCTTCAGGTACTGGAGTGGAAGCGACAGCCGACAACTATAACGATAACGAGGACTGTGCACAGGTGGACGGGAACAGCAATGGCCGGTGGAACGACGAGCACTGCACCGCCAACCGGCCCTACATCTGCAAACGACAACCGTGAGGCTCTCACTCGGCCCATTCCCATTTTTGTACTTTATTTCTATTTGGAAATACATTCATTCGATTCGATTCAGTTCCATCATATTGTATTGCAAATAATATCATATAATATAACATAATAATATAAATATATATTATATTGTATTCTCTTTTATCTATGAAATATATATATATATATAGATATAGTTACATATAAAATTATATAAATCTTAATTATAATATATTAAAATAATAGAATATAGAAAAATCATATGCAATTTAAAACCTTTCAAACTGAAATATAAAAACTATTTTTTTATATATTTTTGATATATTTTATATTTTTATATATATTTTTGTGCTCCTACAAACTGATTTTCTAAAATATTTCTGAGGCTATAAAATGGCATCATTAACACCCTAAATTAATGAATGAAGTGGTTTCTTGAATCTAACTGGATTAAAACGGCAGAGAGAAGTGCGGTGATCTGGTTACTGTACGGATATTTGGTCAAATTTCCCTAAATGGGATAAAATCCTGAATTCTGCTGATCAGAGGAATAAAGGTGGGCGGCGTCTCTGTCTGCAGCTAATCCCACTATCCAGTGTGACTCGGCCAATGGCTGGGAGCAGTACGGCTCCAACTGCTACAAGCTGAAGTCCCACTCCAGGAAGAGCTGGATGGCGGCCCGGACCGACTGCGTGAAGGACGGAGCCGATTTGGTGTCCATCCATTCTGCGGAAGAGGAGCAGTATGTTACCAGCCTTCTGGACCCGTCCCAGTTTGACCTGTGGATCGGCTACTCCACGCTGGTGAGGGACTGAGGGCTCCTTTTCAAACCTCTGTACAAAATGTCCCATTCTGTGTCAAAGACAGAAAACCCGACCTCCAGCACCACCTGGAGCCCGGACTCAAGGTCCAAATTTACTGTCCTGGTTCATTTTTAATAAGATGGAGGGACAAAATGGGACTCATGGTCCATAAAGAGGGGCTTGGATTGAGAAAGGTTTGAGAAACACTGACTTAAGCAACTTAAAAACGCGTTTTCCATTTTGTCTTGTTATAACTGTGTAATTACATGGTTATATGTGTTGTATTACAAGTTGATTAATAAAGTCCACATTTACAGATATATTTAGCCATACAGTGACCTTTGACCTTCTCACAAAGTGTGAGGATCTAAAAAGAGCTCCTCCGTTTACAGAAATGCACGACTTTATCTTGCGAAGTTCAGCCCAACAGCATCGCCTTCACCTGGTCCGACGCGTCCACGTCCTCCTTCACAAACTGGCCCGCTGGACAACCTGATCTCACGTGAGAGAACCCTCTACACCACCGCCATGACAAAAACTCTCATAATAACGCCTCCGTCTTCATCAGTGGTTTAACCGCGGGAATTTCACAAAGATTTTCACAAAAGATTGTCCTCTAGTGGTCCCTCAGCTTTATTTTTATTAGACAGCCTGGAGTTTAGGTTTAAATGATCTGGCTAAACAAAAAAAAACTGAAAAGCCTACTTTTGTGAAATAATAATAATCACAACAAGAAGAACAACAGTAACAGTAACAATAATGAAAAAAATAATGACAACAGCAACAGGAGCTATAATAAAAACAAGAACAATAACAGGAATAATAAATCCACAAAGCAAAAACAATAACAATAATATTGATAATTCTAACTATATCATATGTATTATTATTATTATTATTATCATTAGTTTATTAATTGATCAATAATTAAAAAATATTATTATGTTAGCTTTTGTTTAACATTTAAAATATTTTATTATTATAATGTCACATTATTATTATTATTATTATTATTATTATTATTATTATTATTATTATTATTATTATTATTATTTCCATTTTCAGCCATGTTTATTTTTGCACTCTCATGTTTTTGGAATATATTTAAATATAACCCTGTTATGTTTTTCGGATGAAATTTCCTTCTTCAAGAAATAAAGTTTGATTCGGATTGAATCCTGCTTTTCGCTGATCGTAGATGAGCACTGTGAATCGGAGGCCTGAGCGGTCAGTGTTGTGATGAATCAGATGAAGGCAGGTCTCTGTATCGGTCCTGACGGTGGAAGAGGGTCAGGCTGTAACTGCTCTTGTGTTTAACAGAGACAAGCAGAGTGGAGTTTGCACCGCCGTGATCAAGGATACAGGAGATGATTTTGGGAAGTGGAGGACCCACGTGTGTCGCTACGAACGGCCCTACATCTGCAAGAGGGCTCTGAACAGTACGTCCCGTCTCGTCTGTAATACAGACACCCGTCACCCCAGATCTGATCCATCAGCAAAAACTAGACATACAGAGTTCCCGATAGTCACCCAAATCTCTCACAGCTCATCCAGATCTTCATGGAGGTGGAACAGACCTGTGGGTGTGGTTTGGGACACAGTAGGACTTACTGTCAGCGATAAAGTACATGAAGTTAAACTGTAGGAACAGCCTGTTTTTAGACCCTAATGCACTCGTTTAGTGGAGCTCATTTACGTTGCTGCGCAGAAGCCTTGAACCCTTTCTTTATATTTTGTAGTGATTTGTTTACAAACATTGTAACTCCAGTTGAAACACACAGAGAGTTTCATGCTGACCAGCTTTAAAGTCAATATCCACCACCACCGTTATTCTTCAGCACAGCCTCAACTCTCTTAGACCAGCTCCTTTCTTGAAGTCAGGAACACTTCTCCAGGCTTCCTGAAGGACGTCCCAAAGCTCTTCTTTGGACGATGCTGTCTTTAGTTCTCTGTGGAGATGATCCCACACTGCTACTGCACTGAAAATGAGAGAAACAACACTGTCCTTCAGGAAGATCTGGAGAACTGCTCCTCAACAGCACATTAAAATAGAAGAAAGTCTGGATCTTTGGAGATGAATATGAAGAAATGTGTTTGTGTGTGTGTGTGTGTTTGTGTGTGTGTGTGTGTAGCCATTTGCCCTCTGGGGTGGCAGAGCTTCAGTGGGAGCTGCTATTTGGTGGTCAGCAACAACCACCTTCTGACCAGCTGGCACCAAGCCCTGACCAGGTGCACGGATATGGGGGCCAACCTGGTGACCATCAAAAGGTGAGTATACCAACCAGCAAAACCTTGTATCTCTGGAACTGCAAGCATTTCAAGATCAGAAGTGGAATTCTGGGCCAGGTACATTACGAACTCTGGGGATTAGTCCCTGGCTGTTGGTCAGACAGGTTATAATGACGTTATGTTAAAAACTTGAAGGTACAGGAGGCGATGGTGTCAGTAACAGTATGTACCTCATCATTAAGTGATAAAGTAGAGAAGTGTGAGTTCTGCAGTAGTAAGTAGTGTGAATAAAATGATCACGGTGAATTATAATGTGTGTAAAAAAGAGTGTGAATGAAATATTACTGCTGAAGTAATTGTACAAGCAGGAGTGCAATAGCAATATTGAATAGACTTCACATTTTAAAATGAATCTAATATTTTAAGTAGTAATTTGAGCTGTTTCTATTCGTATGAATCAGTTTGACATGTTTAAACATTGTAACAGTACAGCTGACATGTTATGCTGTAAAGAGGTTTTAACAGCAGTAACGATGTGCTTTATCTCTACGCTGTGTTATAGTGAGGAGGAGCAGTTCTTCATTAACGCTCAGCTACCAGACCTCCACCAGGTGGACATACCAGACGTATGGATTGGAATTTCAGGTACTGAGACTGGTTTACATTTTCAGCCCAGGTAGGAGGTGGACAAAATAATAGAAACACTGCACTTAATATAGATGGGTAGAAAGAGAAACTATTGTGCAGGTTAAGCATCTTCCTGGTTAATATGGCAGCGCTGGTGGTCACTATTGTGTCCCAGGTGGTGGTTATTGTGTCCCAGGAGGGGGTTATTGTGTCCCAGGAGGGGGTTATTGTGTCCCAGGTGGTGGTTATTGTGTCCCAGGAGGGGGTTATTGTGTCCCAGGAGGGGGTTATTGTGACCCAGGTGGTGGTTATTGTGTCCCAGGAGGGGGTTATTGTGTCCCAGGAGGGGGTTATTGTGTCCCAGGTGGTGGTTATTGTGTCCCAGGAGGGGGTTATTGTGTCCCAGGAGGGGGTTATTGTGACCCAGGTGGTGGTTATTGTGTCCCAGGAGGGGGTTATTGTGTCCCAGGAGGGGGTTATTGTGTCCCAGGTGGTGGTTATTGTGTCCCAGGAGGGGGTTATTGTGTCCCAGGAGGGGGTTATTGTGACCCAGGTGGTGGTTATTGTGTCCCAGGAGGGGGTTATTGTGTCCCAGGAGGGGGTTATTGTGTCCCAGGTGGTGGTTATTGTGTCCCAGGAGGGGGTTATTGTGTCCCAGGAGGGGGTTATTGTGACCCAGGTGGTGGTTATTGTGTCCCAGGAGGGGGTTATTGTGTCCCAGGAGGGGGTTATTGTGTCCCAGGTGGTGGTTATTGTGTCCCAGGAGGGGGTTATTGTGTCCCAGGAGGGGGTTATTGTGATCCTGGTGGTGGTTATTGTGTCCCAGGTGATGGTTATTGTGATCCTGGTGATGGTTATTGTGATCCTGGTGGTGGTTATTGTGTCCCTGGTGATGGTTATTGCGATCCTAGTGGTGGTTATTGTATTCCTGGTGATGGTTATTGTGATCCTAGTGGTGGTTAATTTGTTCCTGGTGATGGTTGTTGTGTCCCAGGTGATGGTTATTGTGTCCCTGATGATGGTTATTGTGTCCCAGGTGATGGTTATTGTGATCCTGGTGGTGGTTATTGTGATCCTGGTGGTGGTTATTGTGATCCTGGTGATGGTTATTGTGATCCTGGTGATGGTTATTGTGTCCCAGGTGGTGGTTATTGTGATCCTGGTGATGGTTATTGTGTCCCAGGTGATGGTTATTGTGTCCCTGGTGGTGGTTATTGTGTCCCAGGTGGTGGTTATTATGATCCTGGTGATGGTTATTGTGTCCCAGGTGGTGGTTATTGTGTCCCTGGTGATGGTTATTGTGATCCTGGTGGTGGTTATTGTGATCCTGGTGGTGGTTATTGTGTTCCTGGTGGTGGTTATTGTGATCCTGGTGATGGTTATTGTGTCCCAGGTGAAGGTTATTGTGTCCCTGGTGGTGGTTATTGTGTCCCAGGTGGTGGTTATTGTGATCCTGGTGATGGTTATTGTGTCCCAGGTGGTGGTTATTGTGTCCCTGATGATGGTTGTTGTGTCCCAGGTGATGGTTATTGTGTTCCTGGTGGTGGTTATTGTGTTCCTGGTGGTGGTTATTGTGTCCCAGGTGATGGTTATTGTGTCCCTGATGATGGTTGTTGTGTCCCAGGTGATGGTTGTTGTGTTCCTGGTGATGGTTGTTGTGTTCCTGGTGATGGTTATTGTGTCCCAGGTGATGGTTATTGTGATCCTGGTGGTGGTTATTGTGTCCCAGGTGATGGTTGTTGTGTTCCTGGTGATGGTTGTTGTGTTCCTGGTGATGGTTATTGTGATCCTGGTGGTGGTTATTGTGTCCCAGGTGATGGTTGTTGTGTTCCTGGTGATGGTTGTTGTGTCCCAGGTGATGGTTATTGTGATCCTGGTGGTGGTTATTGTGTCCCAGGTGATGGTTGTTGTGTTCCTGGTGATGGTTGTTGTGTCCCAGGTGATGGTTATTGTGATCCTGGTGGTGGTTATTGTGTCCCAGGTGATGGTTGTTGTGTTCCTGGTGATGGTTGTTGTGTTCCTGGTGGTGGTTATTGTGATCCTGGTGATGGTTATTGTGTCCCAGGTGGTGGTTATTGTGTCCCAGGTGGTGGTTATTGTGATCCTGGTGATGGTTATTGTGTTCCTGGTGATGGTTGTTGTGTCCCAGGTGATGGTTGTTGTGATCCTGGTGATGGTTATTGTGTTCCTGGTGATGGTTATTGTGTCCCAGGTGATGGTTATTGTGTCCCAGGTGGTGGTTATTGTGTCCCAGGTGGTGGTTATTGTGATCCTAGTGGTGGTTATTGTGTTCCTGGTGATGGTTGTTGTGATCCTGGTGATGGTTATTGTGTTCCTGGTGATGGTTATTGTGATCCTGGTGATGGTTATTGTGTCCCAGGTGGTGGTTATTGTGTCCCAGGTGATGGTTATTGTGATCCTGGTGGTGGTTATTGTGATCCTGGTGATGGTTATTGTGATCCTGGTGATGGTTATTGTGTTCCTGGTGATGGTTATTGTGATCCTGGTGATGGTTATTGTGTCCCAGGTGGTGGTTATTGTGTCCCAGTTGATGGTTATTGTTTCCCTGGTGGTGGTTATTGTGTCCCTGGTGATGGTTATTGTGATCCTGGTGGTGGTTATTGTGTTCCTGGTGATGGTTATTGTGTCCCTGGTGATGGTTATTGTATCCCTGGTGGTGGTTATTGTGTCCCTGGTGATGGTTATTGTGATCCTGGTGATGGTTATTGTGATCCTGGTGATGGTTATTGTGATCCTGGTGGTGGTTATTGTGATCCTGGTGATGGTTATTGTGTCCCTGATGATGGTTGTTGTGTCCCTGGTGATGGTTATTGTGATCCTGGTGATGGTTATTGTGTCCCAGGTGGTGGTTATTGTGTCCCAGGTGATGGTTATTGTGTCCCTGGTGGTGGTTATTGTGTCCCTGGTGATGGTTATTGTGATCCTGGTGGTGGTTATTGTGTTCCTGGTGATGGTTATTGTGTCCCTGGTGATGGTTATTGTGTCCCTGGTGGTGGTTATTGTGTCCCAGGTGGTGGTTATTGTTTTCCTGGTGATGGTTATTGTGATCCTGGTGGTGGTTATTGTGTCCCAGGTGATGGTTATTGTGTCCCTGGTGGTGGTTATTGTGTCCCAGGTGGTGGTTATTGTGTTCCTGGTGATGGTTATTGTGATCCTGGTGATGGTTATTGTGATCCTGGTGGTGGTTATTGTGTCCCAGGTGGTGGTTATTGTGTCCCAGGTGGTGGTTATTGTTTTCCTGGTGGTGGTTATTCTGTCCCAGGTGATGGTTATTGTGATCCTGGTGGATGCTAGGGTCATGCTAGCTCTGGTAGCCCATGTCATTAACTGTGTGTTGGAAATGCGTTTATATCATTTTGTGTGCAGTTATGTCCATATATATTTGGACACTGACGCAAGTTTTGTTTTTACCTGTTTACTAAAACATATTCCAGTTATAGTTCTATAATGGACGTGGACGCAAAGTGTGGAGCTTTCATTTGAGGCTCCACATTCAGACTGGATGAAGGGTTTAGGAGTTCCAGCTCCTTAACATGTCAAGATAAGTTAAGCCAACTTTATTTATAAAGCGCTTTTTACAGCTGCTGTTGGCACAAAGCAGCTTTACAGAATCCGGTCCGAGCCCCAGTTGGGTAAACTGAGGTCGACAGAGGCAGAACTCCCCAAACAGGAGGAAGAAACCTTGGGAGAAACCAAGACCCAGGAAGACTGCAGGAAAGTATATGCAGAGGGTGCACTGGAAAAACATTCTTTGGACAGATGGAACCAAGATCAACCTCTACCAGAATGATGGCAAGAAAAAAGTCTGGAGAACAGCTCATGATCCAAAGCATCACATCATCTGTAAAACATGGCGGAGGCAGTGTGATGGCTTGGCTTGGCTGCCAGTTGCACTGGGACACTAGTGTCCATCAATGATGAGACGCAGGACAGAAGCAGCCGAATGAACTCTGAGGTCTTCAGAGACACACTGCTCAGATCCAGCTCAGTGCAGTCAAACTGACTGGACAGTGTTTCATAATCCAGATGAACGACGACCCCAAACATCCAGACAGAGCAACCAGCAGTTTATTAAAGCACAGAAGTGGAAGATTCTTGAACGGCCACGTCAGTCACCTGATCTGAACCCACCTGAGCAGCGTTTCACTCGTTGACTAAACTTCGGACAGAACGTCCCACAAACACACAGCGGCTGAGAGCCGCAGTAGTGAAGGCCTAGAAGAGCGTTAAAAAGGAGAAACCAGCATCTGGCGATGTCCATGAGTTCAGGACTTCAGTCACTGCCAGCAAAGGGTTTTCAACCAAGTGTTAGAGATGAACATTTTATCTTCGGTTATTTCACTTGTCCAATTACTTTTGAGCCCCTGAAATGAAGGGATTGTGTTAAAATGCTTTAGTTCCTCATCTTTTTGTTCAACCCACTGAATTAAAGCTTAAAGTCTGAACTGCAGCAGCATCTGAGTTGTTAGATTTCAAATTCATTGAGGTACAGAACCAGAACAAAGTTGTCTCTGTCCAGATATTTATGGACCTAACTGTAAGTGAACTGAAGAGTCTAGGAGGACTAAAACGGGACGGATCAGTGTATACTGAGCAATCTGGAGTTGGACTTTTCTCAGAAGGAATATCAGAAGATGAAGTCCTTGGCTGAAAATGAATCTTCAATGAAACTGATGCAAATTGAGTTCAAAAACAATGAAAGAAGAGGATTATGGGTCCTACAGCCATTTTACCCTGTAAAATCTACTATTTCTGAACTGGTGATAGCTTAGACGTGACGGCAGGTGACGAGTGACAGGCATGAACAGACCAATCTCTAATCTCTCTCTTAGTTATTTTATTTTTATTTTTTTGGTGTGATCAGATAAAGACCAGGACGGCAAGTTTAAATGGGTGGATAAGACAGACATTCAGTTCTCCAACTGGAACTCCGGCTTCCCAAAAAACACGGACACGTACTGGGACTGCGGACAGATCTACACCGGTGAGACACTTTCAACAAAATTCCACACTTTCTCGTAACTACAGAATAATTCTTAGTGGAAATGGAATAATTCAGAGCCGAGACTGAACATTAAGTGTGGTAAAGTAAAGATTAAATAAATTAAATAAAGTAATAAAGATTAAATAAAGTAAGATTTTCATTGGTTACTGAATTAATTACAGTGTGTACAGAAGAATTCTGAGTAGATACTGAATAATTCATAATGGATAGTGAATCATTTCTAGTGGGTACTGAATTATTTATAATGGGTAATGAATACCACACATATATATGAATAATTAATTATGGATAGTTGATACTAATTTAATAATTTACAGAAGATACTGTATAATTCATAGTGGGTACTGAGTAATCCAGAGCAAATACTCAATTATTTGTAGTAGATAGTCAGTCTTTCAGAGTATTTCGAGGGTAATCCTTAATAGACTGTGAATCATTCATAGTGGTTATGGAATATCTCCTAGTAGATACCGTACAGCAGAATTTATTTTAGGGAGTAAAATAAAAATGGCTTACTCTCTAGTGAATTTTTCAGTATCTACTATGAGTTATTTAATATCCACTATGAATTATTCACAATATATAGTAAATAAGTCTTAATAACAAAGCCACTAGGGATGCACAAGTATATTTCTTCATGCTGGTCCCAAGCCTGGATTAATGGGGAGGGTTACGTCAGGAAAGTCATCCGATGTAAAACTTTTAGTAAAGATGGAAGTGAGGGCAGCGATGAAGAGGATGAAGAATGGAAAGGCTGTTGGACCAGATGACATACCAGTGGACACATGGAGGTGTTTAGGAGAGATGGGAGTGGAGCTTCTGACCAGATTGTTGAACAGAATCTTGGAAAGTGAGAGGAGCCTGAGGAGTGGAGACGAAGTGTACTGGTACCGATCTTCAAGAATAAGGGTGATGAACAGAGCTGTAGTAACTATAGAGGGATACAGTTGATCAGACACACCATGAAGTTCTGGGAAAGAGTCGTGGAAGCAGGTTAAGAAAAGAGGTGAGGATGGAGATGGATGGAGAAGTACAGAGAAGGTCAGAAGGAGTTACATCGTGTCTTTGTGGACTTGGAGAAAGCGGATGACAGGGTGCCTAGAGAGGAGTTGTGGTTTTGAATGAGGAAGTCTGGTGTTACAGAGAAGTATGAGAGAGTAACTTGTATTAGGTACTGAAAAATTAACATATTTTGTTCAGGGAACTACGCTGGGAAGTGGGAGACGACCAACTGCTTCAAGAACATGGCCTACATCTGTAAGATGGTGGGAGGTCAGAACGTTAAACCCACCGCTGCACCAGGTAAACGGACCTGAGAACAAAATAAAGACACGGGCTTCAAGACAGAAGCTCAAAAACCTGCTCAGAGCTGAATCAAAACAAATCTAAATCTGAAACAAACACTTTTTTAATGTTGACTCTCTCCAGACTCTCACTGTGATGAAGGTTACCTGCTCTACGGGGATCACTGCTACCACTTTGAAAGTGAAATGGTGAAAACCTGGCACGATGCTGAAAGCTACTGTGTTACTCAGAGTGGACACCTGGTCAGCGTCCACAATGAGGAGACGGTCAGCTTCCTGACAGGTCAGGGACCATCTGTTGCTGTCCATCAGCTGCACACACATTACAGGATACAGATCACAGTGATCACACACAGTTACACAACGGCAGGTTTGTTGGTTTGTGTGTTGTGGACACTTCTGTGGACACTTCTTCTGGGTGGCCTAGTGATTAGGGACTAGGTCCCAGGTTCAGAAGTTCGTGGGTTCGAATCCTGGACCAGTAGGTTGCCCTGAGGCCCCCTTGATCAATCATACCTCAGTCCTTGGAATCGCACAAAATACTACATTTTTGTACAAATCCACCTATTCGGCACTTTAGTCCCGCCCCTTCACACTGAAGATATAAATAGTGTTTCAGCACAGATTGTTCGTTGAGCGAGGTGCAATCTGGGGCAGCCAATTAGAGCTGAGCTCATCAACATTCATCTATCTTTACATATTAATTACCTTGGATATCACACATAACGCAATAATAATAAAACAATAATAATAATAGTAATTCTTGTTGTATGATCTTATACTATTGTTGTTTTTATTGATCTTCTAGTTGTTGTAGTTAATAAGAATAACAATAATAATTATCACTATTATTATTGCGACCTGTCCAGGGTGCGTCCCCCGTCCTCGCCCTGTGTGCGCTGGGTTGGACACCAGCACCCCCCTGCGACCCCGTTTGGGACAAGCGGCAGAAAATGGATGGCATTATTATTATTGATTCTGTTGTTGTTGTTATTATTTGTATTATAATACAATAAGAGCAGCTGTGTTCTAGTGTTTAGGGACTCCAGGATCGAATCCCAGACCCGCAGGTTACCCTGAGGTACCCTTGAGCAAGGTACCGTCCCCATCACTGCTCCCCAGACACAACAAATAGCTGGCCCGGTGTGTGTGGGTGAAAAGCAGGGGTTGTATTTCGTTGTGCCTCACTGTGTATTCACAATTCACAATGACGGAAATAGTCACTTTCACTTCCATGATAGTAATGGTAATTAAAGGTTATTAAAGACCTTCGTATTGACACATGTGAGGCTTTGATCCCCAACACTTTAGTGAACAAATTTACCCCCGTTGTCATGGGAATTGATAGTGTTCCCCATGTCCTTTTTCCTCAGCTCACATGTCCAGGACCTCCTGGGTGGGTCTTAATGACATCAATCAAGAGGGGACCTTTAAGTGGATCGACGGAACGGCTGCAGTACGTAATCAGGGTTTCTCCTTTAATGACTCACTTCCAGTGTGAAACACGTTCCTCCAAACTCTTCACACCTTAAACACGAGGCAGAGGTACAGCTCTTCATCAAGTGCTTGTCCACTTTGCCGTCTCCAGGACTTTCTGCCGTGGGAGACCAATCAGCCGGATAACTGGCAGGGGAACGAGGACTGCGTCCAAATGCGTGGGACAGAGCACTGGGAGACGGGCAAACTGAATGATCTGCCCTGCACCTCCACGTATCCCTTCATCTGTCAAAAAGGTCAGAGAGTCGGCGCCGACCGGCTGTCCGGCTGAAACAGACGGGACAAAACTCACCGTCTCACTGATTTATTTATTAATGATAACAGCTTTACTTCCTTCTGTTCCCTCCAGCTAAAGGACAGGGTCCTCCACCCGTCCCTCCCACCTCTGGACCAGGTATGAACTTCCCTCCTCCCACTGTCTGAGACTGTCTCTGTCTCTCTCTGTGTCTCTCTCTCTGTGTCTGTCTGTCTGTCTTTCTGTCTGTCTGTCTCTCTCTCTCTTTCGGTTGCTCTCGCTCTCTGTCTTTCTCTCTCTTTGTTAGTTTCTTTCTCCTCCTCTTTCTCTTTCTTACTCTCTTTTTCTCTTTATTTTTTTTGGAATTCTCTGTCTCTTTCTCTCTGTTTTGTCATTTTTTGTTTCTTTCTTTTTCACTTTCTTTCTGCATGAAAATGGGTAATTCTAGAAAATAGTGGTTTGAGAGAAAGGAACATGTGTATGAAAAAAGAAAGGGTATTGTTAAAGATCTCTCTCTCTCTCTCTTGCTCTCTCTCTCTCTCTCTCCCTCTCTCTGTCTGTCTGTCTGTCTATCTGTCTCTCTCTCTCTCCTTCTCCCCCTCCCTCTCTCTCTCTCCCTCTCTCTCTCTCCCTCTCTCTCTCTCTCTCTCTCTCTCCTTTTCTCTCTGCCCCCTCTCTGTTTGTCTGTCTATCGTCTCTCTCTTCTTCTCCCCTCCCTCTCTCTGTCTCTCTCCGTCTCTCTCTCCCTCTCTCTCCCTCTCCCTCTCTCTCTCTCTCTCTCTCTCTCTCTCTCTGTCTCTCTC